>CM053027.1:593547414-593952030 GCA_028564925.1 Lithobates sylvaticus
GTCCGGGGCTTAAGTGGTTAAAGGTGCAAATAAACACATAATTAAAAAATCATTATTTATTATAAATCATTAAAATTCATTTAAAAAAAAAATTCCAGATACATATATCTGACTTTCGACATGTTTCGCTGATTATTTACACTTCTTCGGGAGTACATGCATCAATCTAGATCATGGGTGCCCAACCGGTGGCCCGCGGCGCCATCCGAGGTGGCCCGCCACGTCTTGCTCTGAGATGGCGGGTCATCAAGCCCTGATCGCGGGTCCCCGACTCGCCATCTCCAAGCATCAGCGCGAACAATGGAACCGCCGCTAAAGGAAGCAGAGCCGATGCTTCCTGTATAGCGCCGGCTCCTTCACAGGCGGAGTGATATCAAATGTACTCCGCCTGTGACAGGAAGCATCGGCTCTGCTGTCTACTGCAGCCGCATGCTTCCTGAGAATGAGATCACAGACAACAGCCAGCAGTGCCAGAGCCAGCAGTGCCAGTACCAGTACCCACCACCAGTACCAGCCAGCAGTATCAGTACCCACCAGCAGTACCAGGTACCAGTCACCAGTACCAGTACCCACCAGCAGTATCAGTACCCGCCAGCAGTACCAGTACCCACCAGCAGTACTAGCCACCAGTACCAGTCACCAGTACCCGCCAGCAGTACCAGTACCAGCCAGCAGTACCCGCAAGCAGTACCAGTACCCGCCAGCAGTATCAGTACCCACCAGCAGTACCAGTACCAGCCAGCAGTACCCGCCACCAGTACCAGTACCCACCAGCAGTACTAGCCACCAGTACCAGTACCCGCCAGCAGTACCAGTACCCACCAGCAGTACTAGCCACCGGTACCAGTACCCGCCACCAGTACCAGTACCCACCAGCAGTACTAGTACCCACCAGCAGTACCCACCAGCAGTACCAGTACCCGCCAACAGTATCAGTACCCACCAGCAGTACCAGTACCAGCCAGCAGTACCCGCCACCAGTACCAGTACCCACCAGCAGTACTAGCCACCAGTACCAGTCACCAGTACCCGCCAGCAGTACCAGTACCCACCAGCAGTACCAGTACCAGCCAGCAGTACCTGCCAGCAGTACCAGTACCCACCAGCAGTACCAGTAGTCACCAGTACCCGCCAGCAGTACCAGGTACCAGTACCCGCCAGCAGTACCAGCCACCAGCCAGCAGTACCAGCCAGCAGTACCAGTACCCGCCAGCAGTAACAGTACCAGCCAGCAGTACCAGTACCAGCCAGCAGTACCAGTACCAGCCAGCAGCACCAGTACCCACCAGCAGCACCAGTACCCACCAGCACACGCCAGCAGTACCAGTACCCGCCAGCAGTACCAGCCAGCGGTATCTGCCAGCATTAGCAGCAGGCAGTACTCAACAGCGGTATCAGCCAGCAGTACCAGCCAGCAGTACTAGCCAGCAGTACCAGCCTGCAGTACCAGTACCCACCAGCAGTACCAGCCAGCAGTACCATTACCAGTCAGCAGCACCAGTACCCACCAGCAGCACCAGTACCCACCAGCACACGCCAGCAGTACCAGTACCCGCCAGCAGTACCAGCCAGTGGTATCTGCCAGCAGTACCAGCAGGCAGTACCCAACAGCAGTACCAGCCCTGGAGGACAGCCAGCAGCAGCCACCAGTTATAACCACCTGGGGGACAGCAGCAACAAGCTGCAGGAATCCTAAGGAAGAAGTGAAGATTGAGGTCAGTTGAGATGCAGGTAAACCGCTGTGCTTCAGTGTGAAAGGGGCCTTAGTCCCCTTTCACACGATCGGTCCGATGGGGTCTGCCTGTCTGTTTTTCAGGCGGACCCAATCGGACCCTCCATTCACCTCTATAGAGCGGCAGATGTAAACGGACTCGTGTCTGCTTACACCCGCCTATCTGCAATCCGATCTGCTTAAAAATACAGAAGGGGATTTGTCCCCTTCTGTTTGGGCAGATCAGAGGGCCCTTAGGGTAGAGCGGGCTGCATCTGTGTCTGCTCTACATATGCGGGGTGGACACAGACCTGCCATCCGCCCGCTACGGTCATTGTGGCCCGCGACCGGTTACCAAGTCGCTAAAGTGGCCCTCGCTCCTCAAAAGGTTGGGCACCCCTGATCTAGATTAAACAAAAAGAATTAATAAAAGAAAATGTATATAATAATCATAAACAACGTTTTCAAGGAAAAAATTATAATAATAACATGATAATTAAAATAACAAAAATAATGCATGATAGTGTACATATTAAAGTATCTACTTCTGCTGTGCTTTTAGTAATACATAGGCAATGACAGTACTGCAATCATTTTTTAGAAACTTTGACACATACCTGTAGATTGTATCAGGTATTATTTAATAGGTCTTAATATTAGTTGACACACCTGTAGCACCCTGGTGTTGGGCAGGGTTACTAACAAATTTAGTTGGCTTGTTGGTAACCAGCCTGGCTCATTGTTAGGGAGATCCACTGACGTTTTCCTAAATCTGGGTTTAATGCACCTCTCTCTTCTGTCACTAGGTGGCATTGTTACCTGTGGCATTAGATTGACAAGGGCTTAGTAAATCCAGACTAGGAGTGGATGGGTTGTCTTAGCCAATTGGCGGGGGTTTCTTTGCCCCTGGCCTGCTGGGAGAGCCTATTTATTTGTGAGGGGTCGGGTGATCAGGGTTTGGTGCCACCTGAGCAGCTGTCTGGGTGGACGTGTGTTGAAAAGCTCCCAGCTGCTAGGCCACAAGCTTGGGGCCTATCCGGGAGTACCTGGCTGCTAGTCTGAGGCCTATACAGGTTGGAAGCAAGCAGCGCGGGGTTGTGGCTTTAGGCCTGGAGTCCAATCAAGTTGCAAGGGGTTCTGCCGGCTGGGGAACCAAGTAGTTGCCGTGAGAGACGACCACTTCTGTCACCACAGGCAAGCGGGGACCAGAGTCAGAGGTAAAGGGGACACAGTCGCCAGCAAGGGACAATCTCTCCTGTTATCAGAGGCCAGATTCTATGGAGACCGAAGAAGTACCAGAGTAGCCTTTTTCACTAGCTGGGAAAGGTGAAGAAGTTGGGAAAGCTTCAGCAGAGTCAAGCTAGGGACCCAGTGGAACAGTGTGGGTGACACTTGCAGAGGATTCAGCAGGTTAGCTGAAGAGCCAGGTCAGGAACCCAGCAGGACAGTGTGGGTGACACTTGGAAGTCACAGCGGGACTGAAGGAGCTCAAAGGATCCAGTGGAGGCTGAGATCTGAAAAGTCTAGTGATAGACTGGGAGCTCAGTGAGGGGATCTACAATGGGATACTGTGAGCTGTGATCTGTATTGAAGTTACCAGATCAGTTGCTATAGGAGACAGCGGTCTACAGATACAGTTTGCTGCAATTCAGCTTAAAAGAACTGTATAGCTGTTCTTCTATTCCTATTTTGTCTCGGAGTCTACAAGTATTTTGCATCTGCCTAAGGGTATTTACGGCCCTAACCCTCTCTTCCCAGTTCTGTTAAGAGACAATAAATGTCAGAGGTACTCACCCGGGCCAAAATGCTGAGAGCTGCTCCCCTTGTGACTAGGTGCACGATGCCTCTGGAGTGGATACAGAGGTCACCGGGCACAAAGATGCACGGGTTGCCAGCAGGTGTGTTGCAGGTGGTGTGCAGTAGCGACGTTGACCAGGAGGCTGATGCTGCACTGGAAGTAGACACCTGGCAGGACCGTGATGAGGCAGAGGCTATGTAGATACCAGAACGTGTACTGGAGGAGGACCCTTAGGTGCATGTGAGAACTAGAAGTCCAGAACACCGGGCAGAGGGTCAAACACAGGTAACTCAGAGAATGTCCAGTAGGCAAGCCAGGGGTCAAGCACGGGTAATCAGGCAGAAGAGGTATCCGGTAGCAGGCCAGGGGTCAAACACAGGTAGGTAACTCAGAGAATGTCCAGTAAGCAGGCCGAGGGTCAAGCACAGGTAATCAGGCAGCAGAGGTATCCAAGAAGCAGGCCAGGGGTCAAACACAGGTAAGTAACTCAGAGAATGTCCAGCAAGCAGGCCGAGGGTCAAGCACAGGTAATCAGGCAGAAGCGGTATCCAGGAAGCAGGCCAGGGGTCAAACACAGGTAACAGCAGCGGTGGTCAAGCGGGTTCCGGGTCAGGCACAGATAATCAAGCAGGTACAGGATACACGGTACTGGATATAAGGTACTGGATACAGGATACTGGATACAAGGACTGGAGCCAAGACTCAGGAAGAGACAACAAACCAGCGATTTGTGAAGGGACAGAGGAAGCCTTTTATAGGCCAGGTAAGTGGTCAGGTGAGATACCCGGACGAGTGCGCATGCGCACTCGTCCTCTGTCGGCGCCGCGCACAGCCGTGAGCAGCACTGGCTGAGCTGCATCAGATACCCGAGCGCCACGGACCCGCGCATGCGCACCCGCTACCCGGCGTACCTGTAATGTTCGCTGAGCCGCTCTACCGCGCGTGCGCATTCTTGGAACCCGGCGACGAAGTACAGTATTTCCCTGACAATAAATCTCTTTTTGCATTCACAAAGTGTCTGGTGCCCAATCTAAACCACACCCACTATGCCTAGTAACCCACACTGTGAAGATGGATGTCAGCTCTCCCTGACTCTGGAGGTCATCATTAGGCCTCTAGGGGTCTATGGCTACACACCACGTAGAGACAATTCGGACAGCAAATAAGGCAGCTTCCTTGTAAGTCAATATATTTATGTAATTGCTTTATTCACAATGTAGTATAAGTATACACATTTGTGGTGGACTGTAATTGATAATATATCCTTTATAAAACTTGGACCTTGTACCCTCTCTATGGCTGCCTTATTTGCTGTCTGGATTGTCGCTATGTGATGTGTCAATTAATATTGAGACCTATTAAATGATACCTGATATAATCTACAGGTATGTATCAAAGTTTCCAAAAAATTATTGCAGTACTGTCATTGCCAATGTATTACTAAAAGCACAGCAATAGTAAATACCTTAATATGTACACTATCATGCATTATTTTTGTTATTAAATGAATTGTTATGATTATAATTTTTCCTTGAAAAAGTTGTTTATGGTTATTATGTACATTTTCTTTTTATTATTTATTTTTGTTTCATCTAGATTGATGCATGTACTCCTGAAGAAGCTGTGTAAATCAGCGAAACATGTTTTTCAATTTATTCAATGAGATATATGTATCTGGATTTTTTTTTTTTATGATTTATAATAAATGTTTTTTTAATTATTTTTTTATTTGCGACTTTAAAGTCCTTATTTTTTGAATTTGTCCCTAGAAATATTTTTTGGGATGTGGTGGTAAAATATATTTTCATTTAGGGATTTATAGTAGTATCACTTCCAATCTATTTAACTCTTTCATTAAAATAATACCTGGTGTTTCTGACATGAAGGTCCTAATAGGGTGGTGACACTCACTTTCTGGATTTTGGTATTTCTTCTTTGTCACACTATCACACAGTCATCCAGTGGAGACTAAAAGTGGCTATCTCAGCACACTTTATGCAGATGTGGTCCATTGTATTCACCATCAGGATACCCTCTCCCTGAAATCATTGGAGTGCATGTTGTAGATGGTAGGTGACTGCAAAGAGACAAAAATGACTGAAGTTCCACTTTAATATAGTACTGACACACTGTGCATATTTAGGGGTATATTAGGGATATTGCAGTTATATGTGAGTGCAGCATCTTGTATTGTTTATGTAATAAGTGGGGTATTTGTATGCTATGCAGCTGGAACACATATAGCAGAGGGGCGGTGTGGCTGAGTCAAGGGCCCAAGATGACTACTAATCTGACCACTGGGCTTTTGCAATAAGGCTCTGGAGATTAGAGAGCACACACCATTGTCAAAGCTGCAATTCAGTTGGAGCAACCAGGGCCGTTTTTAAGACAGGGCAAAAGGGGCAGCTGCCCTGGGCCCTGTCATTGTTGTGGGGCCCAAAGCAGCTGCCTCATACTTGCCAACTATCCTGGTTTAAATTCCCTCGTCCCTTGAGGTTTTAGTCCTGTGCTGTGTCCCAATATCTCAGTGTGAAGTGCTGCTACTAATGCTGCCCAGCTCTGCCCCATTGTTGTGTACAGATGACTCTCACCTGCAGACCCTGTGTTTACATGTACATTACCGGCATTCATATGTAAATAGCGGTGGCATCCATATGTAAATAGCCGTGGCCGGTGGCATTGATATGTGTTTCATGCTCCCCTGAGGTCATATCCACAGTAATCTCTAGCAACCAATCAACGAGCAGAAATCATGTGCTGTAACTTCTAGCAAATAATCAGCGAGCCGTAATGTGTGCTGTAACCTCTAGCAACCAGTCAGTGAGCGGTATTGATACACTGTAACCTCTGGCAACCAATCGCAATGGCTGCCTGATCTGATACAGTAAACTGATTTTGAGTCTAGCTGCTATTTATTGTATGTCTCAGAGCAGATGGAGAGCGAAACTGCATGGGGGGGGGGGGGGGGGCAAGAAAAGTTCTGCCCAGGGTCCAATCAATATTAAAGACGGTCCTGGGAGCAACTGCAGAACACCAGGCCCAAAACACCAGTCACAACTATTCCTGAGGACCAGGCTAGCATAGGTGGCTCTTCCAGTAGGCGCATTGGTGGCAGCACTCAACTCATCTTGAAAAGCTCATTATCTGCTGAAAAGACTTGTAGTCAAGTGTGACTACATGGGGCTCTTGGCACAGGTTCCATGCTCTTGGTAGTTGGTCGATGGGCACCTGGTACAGACATAGATATGAGATTGTCACTTGAACCTGCTGAAATTGACTGGATCAGCTGACTGTGAAGTAATTGATCTGTTTGATATCATGTTATTTTACTTAGTTCTGACCTGGGAACTCTGTATCTTTTATCCCACAGCGGGCAGCAGCAAGGACACTGAGATGTCTCT
Source organism: Lithobates sylvaticus (assembly GCA_028564925.1). Taxonomy (NCBI): domain Eukaryota; kingdom Metazoa; phylum Chordata; class Amphibia; order Anura; family Ranidae; genus Lithobates; species Lithobates sylvaticus. The sequence goes on from CM053027.1 coordinate 593,554,325, forward strand.
CTGGATGTGTGGCAATCACCAAGGCTACTGCCGCCGCTACTGTTTTTCTCATGAGAACTTTGTGGGAGCGTTCGGCTGTCCTCGGAAATTCAGGTATCCTAATGTTTCCTTGGCTCCTAGAACAACTTTCAAGAACAATAATATGTGTCTTCGTTGCCTTTAAAAATGGGGTATATCTGATACTATTGTGCACATTCAGGAGCTAGGAGACAATGGGGGTTATTTACGAAAGACAAATCCACTTTGCACTACAAGTGCAAACTACAATTGCAAAGTGCACTTGGAAGTGCAGTCACTGTAGATCGGAGGGGGACATGCAAGGAAAATAAAAAACAGTATTTTAGCTTGCACATGATTGGATAATAAAATCAGCAGAGCTTCCACTCATTTCAGATCTACTCCTCAGAATTACAGCGACTGAACTTCCAAGTGCACTTTCAGTGCAATTTCAAGTGCACTTTGCACTTGTAGTTTGCACTTGTAGTGCAAAGTGGATTTGCCTTTCGTAAATAACCCCCAATATGTGTTAGTAGCATGGGGTCAGGCCATTGACAGGGGAGGAGATCTCTGGTAGAGAAGTAAACCTGCACAACTATAATTCAAGATTGTATATTTGATATGTTGCAATGGCCCAGTTGGAACTGTTTCTCTTTGAACTCACTTAGAAGATGTACCTTACCTGCTAAGTGGCCCCAAATTGTACTCATTATGTTTCTGTCTGCCCTGTTTTCTAAGTTCCCATTATGTTAATTTTTTGAGTGTGAGAACAGGCTGCATAGCCATCAGCAACACAAATAAAACAGCTAAAATATGCTGCATTGTAGTTTTTGTATTTAAAAAAATCAGATTTAAGGCTAATTAACCGCTTAAGGACCGCCTCCTGTAGATTTACGGCAACAGAATGGCACGGCCTCTTAAGTGCCCAGCCGTGGGTCGCGCGCCCGGTCCTGAGCTCTGTGACCGCGGCCGCGGGACCAGCGGACCCGATCGCCGCTGGTGTCCCGCGATCGGTCACAGAGCTGAAGAATGGGGAGAGGTCTGTGTAAACAAACATCTCCCCGTGCTTCCTACACTGCCTGTCACTGATCGGTTGTTCCCTGTCATCGGGAAAGCCGATCAGTGACGTCAGACGTAAAGCCACGCCCCCTACTGTAAAAAAAAACACACACACGTCACACTAACCTCTCCCCGCCCCCTAGTGGTTAACTCCTTCACTGCCAGTGTCATTTACATAGGAATCATTGCATTTAAATAGCACTGATTTCTGTATAAATGACAATGGTCCCAAAAATGTGTCAAAAATGTCCGATGTGTCCGCCATAATGTCGCAGTCACAATAAAAATCGCTGATCGCCGCCATTACTATTAAAAAAAAAAATTTTTAATAAAAATGCTACAAAACTATCCCCCATTTTGTAAACGCTATAACTTTTGCGCAAACCAATCAATAATCGCTAATTGCGATTTTTTTTTTTTACCAAAAATATGTATAAGAATACGTAACGGCCTAAACTGAGGAAAAAAAACGTTTTTTTTATATATTTTTTTGGGGATATTTATTATAGCAAAAAGTTAAAAAATATTGCATTCTTTTCAAAATTGTCGCTCTATTTATTTTTGTTTATAGCGCAAAAAATAAAAAACGCAGGGGCGATCAAATACCACCAAAAGAAAGCTCTATTTGTGGGAAAAAAAAGGACGCCAATTTTGTTTGGGAGCCACGTCGCACGACTGCGCAATTGTCAGTTAAAGCGACGCAGTGCCGAATCGCAAAAAGGGGCCTGGTCCTTTGGCTGCAAATTGGTCCGGGGCTGAAGTGGTTAAGTGGATTTTCTGCTTTTATCTAGTTTTCTCAAGTCTCCTAGACAAATGACTAGGAAAATGGAAAAATTTACATTTATGAGCATTATTTCACTCTCTGGTCTCTTATATTTCTTGGTGATGCTGGCATTTTTGGTCAAAGTTCAAGGTTCCCTCATCACCACCAGTCTCTTTTCTGCTGCTACTACTACTACTATCTCTTACAACGTAAAATGAAAATAAGATCCAAAAAAGGGAATACAAGTCAGTTGTGGTCAAAGAAATTATTGGACCTTTAAAGGAGAAGTCCAGCCTGAGCTCATTCGGCTGGACTTCTCCTTAGGGTAACAGGAGAGCAATTTGTTTTGCACTCGTTTTCAACAGAGAAAGGTCTGAACTCCGCTCTCTGCTGACGTTACCAAGATCAGTCCAAGCACCAGGTCATCCTGACTTCAGAAGTCTGGATCCGCCAGGTGCCTGGACTGATAGGCGTCTCAGCGAGCCGCTAAGACGGCCGCTCTCTGCCCCTCCACAACTCAGCACTCCAATGAGCGTGGAGGAGCAGAGCAGGAGAGATGCCGATTGACAGGCAGCAGCTCTCTGCTCGGGGAGGTGAGAGAACCAAGCCATTGGTGGTGTTCAATCGCTCGGTTCTCAGTGAAGAGGCGGCGGGGGAAAGATGCAGCATCCACCTAGGTAACTAAATATGGGATAAAAAAAAAAAAATCCATACTTCTCTAGCTTCTTTATACCTAGCTAAGGTATAAAAAGTGGTGGATAACCGTTGACTCTTTTATTAAATTTTTCAAATTCCAGAGAATTCAGCAAAAATGGTCCAAAGAGCGATGGCTTACCGAAATCTCCCTTCCACTGAACCTCCTTCAAACACTAATAATACCCCCAACACTAACCTTACTTCAAGTCCTCATTCCAACCCTCCTGTAATCTTCATATTGACCTACCCTGTAACCCTTATGCCGCGTACACACAATCGCACATTCCGACAACAATATCCATGTTTTTTTTCCGACAGATGTTGGCTCAAACTTGTCTTGCATACACACAGTCACACAAATGTTGTCGAAAATTCTCGAACGTCAAGAACACGGTGACGTACAACACGTATGACGAGCCGAGAAAAATGAAGTTCAATAGCCAGTGCGGCTCTTCTGCTTGATTCCGAGCATGTGGGGAATTTTGTGCATCAAACTTGTGTACACACGATTGGAATTTCCGAAAACTGATTTTTTGGTCGGAAAATTTGAGATCCAGCTCTCAAATTTTGTTTGTCGGAAATTCTGACGGAAAATGTCTGATGGAGCCTACACACGGTCGGAATTTCCGACAACAAGCTCCCATCGAACATTTGTTGTCGGAAATTCCGACCGTGTGTACGCGGCATTACAGTGTACCATCTTGTAACCTTCATACTAATGCCATGTACACACAGTCGGAATTTCCGACAACAAATGTTCGATAGGAGCTTGTTGTCGGAAATTCCGACTGTGTGTAGGCTCCATCGGACATTTTCCATCGGAATTTCCGACAAACAAAATTTGAGAGCTGGATCTCATATTTTCCGATAACAAATTCCGTTGTCGGAAATTCCGATCGTGTGTACACAATTCCGACGCACAAAATTCCACACATTCTCGGAATCAAGCAGAAGTGCTATTGCTAAGTGCTATTGAACTTAATTTTCCTGGCTCGTCGTACGTGTTGTACATCATCGCGTTCTTGACGTTCTAAATTTCCGACAACATTTGTGTGACTGTATGTATGCAAGACAAGTTTGAGTCAACATCCGTCGAAAAAAAAACATGGGATTTTGTTGTCGGAATGTGCGATCGTGTGTACCTCCATATAATTCTAACACTGACCCTTCCTGTATCCCTCATATGAAAACTTTTCTGTAACCTTTATGCCGCGTACACACGATCGGAATTCTCGTCGGAAAAAACTCTGACGGTTTTTCCGACGGAATTCCGCTCAAGCTGTGTTGCCTACACACGGTCACACCAAATTCCGACGGTCAATAACACAGCGGCATAAAACACGTTCGACAGCACTATAAAAGGGAAGTTTAATGCTTCCGAGCAGGCGTCGAATTGTTTCCGAGCAGGCGTCAAATTGTTTCCGAGCATGCGTCGGAATTTTGCGTGTCGGAATTGCATACACACGATCGGAAAATCCGATAGAAAGGTTTTCCGTCGGAAAAATTGAGAACAGGTTCTCAATTCAAAGTCCGTCGGAAATTCCGACAGAAAAAGACTGATGGGCATACACACGGTCGGAAAATCCGCTGAAAAGCTCCCATCGGACTGTTTCCATCGGAAATTCCGACCGTGTGTACGCCGCATAACACTAATCCCCTGTAAGCCTCACACTAACCCTCCATGTAACCCTTCCTATAAACCTAACACTGATCCTTTCGGTAACCCTTTTATGAACCCTCCCTGTAACCTTAACACAAACCCTTTCTTTACCCCAAAACTAACCCCGCCTAATACCCTTAACACTAACTTTTTCTGTAATCCTAACGCTAGCCCAACCTGTAACCCTAACACTAATCCTTTCTGCAAACCTAACACTGACTTGACCTATAATCCTCAAATTAACTCTCCTTAAAGTTATACTAAACACACACTGTTTAATTTGCATTGTCCAATTTCTGTATATGGATGATGGCACTGTAATTATTTTAATAAAAAAAAACATTTAAGTATACCTTTTTCCTAATCGATATACAGCTGTCACATGACCCAGATCTTTCCCAGCCTGTCTGCAGGGAAACATAAGCAGGAGGATCTTCTAGTCCTCTGCTGCTGGTCACATGTTCAAAATAAAATAACAGCCTTTGGAATACAGAGTAAAAATAAATAATTAATATCAATAAACTGTTTTAAATTGTCGTACAAATAAATATTTAAAATCAAGTCTTGATTATTTTGTGGAAATAACATGGTGTGGGCAGTTACAGGCTGTGCCACGCCCCTCCAGCCTGTGTCTTAGAATAGGAGAGAGGTGAAGCCTCCGTTAATCTACATATAATATGCCATGAGGGAGGGAGTGAGCTGTCATTTACCACTGTGTATACGCCCGCATATGTGACTCTATAGTCACATGGGCTGCTCAGATGTGATAGGGAGGAAATGCTCAACATAGAAACTCACTGACAACTGAGCATGTGCAGAGCTGCCACCACAGCTGCAAAATCCCTAGCTGAATTGGGGACATGAACAGAAGGGGGAGATAGAGAGCAGCTTGATCAACCCGTAGTGACTGAGTGAGCATGAACAGCATGTAATACACCATTTATTGATAGTTTTTTTATGATGTGGGTCTAGTGACACAGTGTGCTAGATTCTGCTGTTTTGGAAAAAGTAGCAAATACGAATATGCTCTGTGGTGGTAATATATATTTCCTTGTTGTTTTAGATGCTGTGTTCCTGGGACCTAACTGAGTATCTAATCTGCTCCAGCATAAAACAATGATGATTACTGCTCCAGTACGAGGTGTTTAATATTACTGCACCGGCAAAAAAGTGAAATACCGGAAGACAAGATCAAGAAGTCCCATCCACTGACCACACTATGGCTTCGCTATCTTCTCCTCTATCCAATGCAATGTCCACTTTACAATCCCTCCATAATGTGAATACATCTTGTACTATTTGCATGCTGTAAACTGTAGTAAACGTTATTTATTCTAAACCTTGCTTTTTTTTGACAGTCTTCATGTCAGGAATAACTTCTTATTCATATACCAAGATACACTATATTGTAAAAAGTATTGGGACACCTGCCTTTACACGCACATGAAATTTAATGGCATCCCAGTCTTAGTCCGTAGGGTTCAATATTGAGTTGGCCCACCCTTTGCAGCTATAACAGCTTCAACTCTTCTGGGAAGGCTGTCCACAAGGTTTAGGAGTAAGGACTCTTTGCAGGCCAGTCAAGTTCCTCCACCCAAAACTCACTCATCCATGTCTTTATGGACCTTGCTTTGTGCACCCGGTCCAAATAATTTGGTGGAGGGGGGATTATGGTGTGGGGTTGTTTTTCAGGGATTGGGCTTGGCCCCTTTATTTCCAGTGAAGGGAACTCTTAAAGGCGTCAGCATACCAAGACATTTTGGGCAATTTCATGCTCCCAACTTTGTGGGAACAGTTTGGGGATGGCTCCTTCCTGTTCCTACATGACTGCGCACCAGTGCACAAAGCAAGGACCATAAAGACATGGATGAGCGAGTTTGGGGTGGAGGAACTTGACTGGCTTGCACAGAGTTCTGACCTCAACCCAAAAGAATTATGCCGCATACACACGGTCGGAATTCTCGTCAGAAAAGGTTTGATGGTTTTCCCGTCGGAATTCCGACAGAATTTTGCTCAAACTGTCTTGCCTACACACGGTCACACCAAATTCCGAAGGTCTGTAACACAGCAGCATAAAACACGTTTGACAGCACTATAAAAGGGAAGTTTAATGCGTCCGAGCATGCGTCAAATTGTTTTCGAGCATGCGTCGGAATTTTGCATGTCGGAATTGCCCACACACTATCGGAAAATCTGATAGAAAGATTTTCCGTCGGAAAAATTGAGAACAGGTTCTCAATCCAAAGTCCGTCGGAAATTCCGACAGAAAAGGACCGATGGGCATACACACGGTCGGAAAATCCGATGGAAACAGTCCGATGGGAGCTTTTCATCGGAAATTCCGACCGCGTGTACGCGGCATTAGAGCAGAGACTGTGAACCAGGCCTTCTAGTCCGACATCAGTGCCTGACCTCACAAATGCACTTCTGGAAGAATGGTCAAACATTACCATAGACCAGTGATGGCGAACCTTGGCACCCCAGATGTTTTGGAACTACATTTCCCATGATGCTCTTGCACTTACAGTGTAGTTAAGCATAATGGGAAATGCAGTTCCAAAACATCTGGGGTGCCAAGGTTCGCCATCACTGCCATAGACCTACTCCTAAATATTGAACCCTAGGGACTAAGACTGGGATGCCATTAATGTTCATGTGCGTGTAAAGGCAAGCGTCCCAATACTTTTGGTAATATAGTGTATATCAGGCAGGATAGAGGTCTATATCAGACTGACAGATCCTATTCAATAAAGAGCGCTAGTTCCTAAGGCTGGCCATAGATGACACAGATGTATGGAACTCTCTATCCATGCAAGAGAGATGGATGGAGGAATCCTACGTGTTGTGCCATTCTGACCGCGGGACTCCTCTTCCGCCAGAACACACTGATCAACAACCGCAGCCCACTGGCTTCAGATGCTGATTGGGAACATTTTTCCAACAAGCCTGTTCAACAGAAGTCGATTGTTAAATCGCCTACTATTGAGCGGGAGCAGCCACACATGTATTGAAATTTGGTCGGTCCCTGCCGAATGGGTCAAATTTTTATCCATCTATGGCCAGATTGACTGATGGAACGCATACCAATCAATAACTGTACTTAAGACAGAACCAAAATAATTCTGATTGGTTACTTTGGGTCCTTGCACAAAAGTGTATCTAGACCCAAGAAAAAAATATACAGCAATTTGCCAGTCCTTGGTTGTGGTGTTTCGAACTTGACTTGAACTCGATCAGACTAAAAGGGAGCACATTAAACAAGTTAGCACAATTATTGAAACCACTCCTGTTACCACATCCGTAAATAATCATTTAAATTAGGAGGAAGGAAAAACCCAGGGGGCCAGACTTTAGAGGCAAATTGGACCACATTGTTTGAATAAAATCCATATTTTTTTTTTTTTTTTAAATGCACATAGAAACATGCCATTAAAATCATGCATACACATATATACAGAACATGGCCAATAAGGGCCTAATATTTCAGATAAGTTACATGATATCAAGTGAGTGTGCCTCAACGCGTTTCGCTGAGGATCCATATAAAAAAAAAAAACTTACTCTACAGGAACCCAAGAAGAGACTTTATTTACCAAAATGTCAGAAAAGTCATGCAAAGACCAATAACAGTAGGCATATGATTAACCAGTTCCCGACCGGTGCACACAGATGTATGTCGGCAGAATGGCACGGACAGGCAAATGGGCGTACAGGTACGTCCCTTTAAATTTGCCGCCGTGCCATCGCTTGCTACCGCCGGTCGGGACCTCCGTGAGTCCAATTGCGGGCCCCGTGGATTCGATCGCCGCGGGGATACCAGCGATCGTCTCACGGGGAGGAAGAACGGGAAGATGCTAAAGTAAACAAGCCTCTCCCCGTTCTGCCTAGCAACAGTGTCACTGATCTCTATTCCCTGTGATTGGAGCAGAGATCAGTGATGTGTAAAACACAGCCACGCCCCCCACAGTTAGAAACACACCCCTAGGACACAGTTAACCCCTACACTGCCACCTCCTGGTTAACCTCTTCACTGCCAGTGTCATTTACACAGGAATCAGTGCATTTGTATAGAACTGATTGCTGTATAAATGGCAATGGTCCCAAAAATGTGTCAAAAATGTGTAAAAAATGTCCGATGTGTCCAGCATAATGTCGCAGTCACAATAAAAGTCGCTGATCGCCGCCATTACTAGTAAAAAAAAATTATTATTAAAAATGCCATAAAACTGTCCGCTATTTTGTAAATGCTATAACTTTAATAATCTCTTATTGCGATTTTTTTACCAAAAATATGTAGAAGAATACGTATCGGCCTAAACTGAGGAAAAAAAATATTTTTTTTAGCAAAAAGTAAAAAAAAAATGTTTTTTTTCAAAATTGTCGCTCTTTTTTTGTTTATAGCGCAAAAAATAAAAACCGCAGAGGTGATCAAATACCACCAAAAGAAAGCTATATTTGTGGGAAAAAAAGGACGTCAATTTTGTTTGGGAGATATGTCGCACCACCGCGCAATTGTCAGTTAAAGCGACGCAGTGCCGAATCGCAAAAAGTGGTCTGGTCTTTGGCCAGCAAAATGGTCCGGTCTGAAAGTGGTTAAAAAAAAAAAAAAAAAAAACAATAATTAATTCTCTTTTCATAATACATCATGGGGCAAAAACTGCATGCGAACCACCAAAAGACAATGTGACTTAAAAGAGTAAATCCACTTTTGTTAAGAAAAAAACATTCCCCTCTGGGTGATCTATGTACATTGCAAAGATTTTAACAAACTTTGTTGCAGATTCCTATCTTTTGTTATTCGGAAGAAATCTATGTGTGTTTGTATGTGCCCATGTGCAAGGTGAGTCTAATGGGAGTGGTTTCATAATTGTCAACCAGCTGCTACACCTGCAGGGCTCTAATGAGGAAAATTGCAGGGCCTGCATCCCTTTAGACGTGATTTCCTATTGGAAGTATCTCACCAAAAATGAAATTTTTGTTGCAGGGGATGCCTAAAATCTGACTTAGGGAAGACTTCTTAGGGAAGACTTCTGGGAAAATCGGTGAGCCAATCACACAAGCAGGAAGTGATGTTTCTGGGGAACGTTCTGTAAAAATTCTGTGTAAAGAACACCTCCAGGTAGCCATAAGGCATTGCATTTTAGAAAATGACAGTGCTGACAGTGCTAATTTTGTCTAAATACAAGATTAATGTTCATTTTTTTACATGAATCTTGGATGTGTTTTGTGCATTTGCTCAAGAGCTGTGCATCAAAGTGGTTGTAAACTCCCCTGAGAAATGTTTACATATAGGTAAGCCTATAATAAGATAAATATACCAGAAGCAACAATATTATATAAATGAATATAACAATTTATGCTGTGTATGAACAAAATGAACTTAAGGTGAATGTTCCAAAAGCGAATGAATCAAAAACATATAAAAGTTCTTGAATAAACAAGATAATTCAGCTCAAAGGTTACATAGTTACATAGTAGGTGAGGTTGAAAAAAGGCACAAGTCCATCCTATGTGTGTGATTATATGTCAGTATTACATTGTATATCCCTGTATGTTGCAGATCGTTCAGGTGCTGATCTAATAGTTTTTTGAAACTATCGATGCCCCCCCGCTGAGACCGCCGCCTGTGGAAGGAAATTCCACATCCTTGCCACTCTTACAGTAAAGAACCCTCTACGTAGTTTAAGGTTAAATCTCTTTTCTTCTAATTTTAATGAGTGGCCACTTGCCTTGTTAAACTCCCTTCCGCAAAAAAGTTTTATCCCTATTGTGGGGTCACCAGTACGGTATTTGTACATTGAAAACCTATCCCCTCTCGAGCGTCTCTTCTCCAGAGAGAATAAGTTCAGTACTCGCAACCTTTCCTCATAACTAATATCCTCCAGACCCTTTATTAGCTTTGTTGTCCTTGTTTGTACTCGCTCCATTTCCAGTACATTCTTCCTGAGGACTGGTGCCCAGAACTGGACAGCATACTCCAGGTGCGGCCGGACCAGAGTCTTGCAGAGCGGGAGAATTATCGTTTTATCTCTGGAGTTGATCCCCTTTTTAATGCATGCCAATATTCTGTTTGCTGAGCCTATCATCTACTAGGACCCCAAGGTCATCGGCGCACGTGCAGTGAAGAAACAGCCCTCCCTCAGTGTGTGCCTAAACTGGCAGCTCCCACACATGCGGGGGAGTGACGTCACGTGGCTCTGGCTAGTCACAGAGCCGAAGTCCGCAGCCCCGGAAGGAAGAGGGGCGAAGATGGATGCTTCCACCAGCAGGGACATCGCTGGGCTTCATTTGAAGGTAAGTGCCACATAATGGGCTAGTATGCGATGCATACTAGCCCATTATGCTTTTACTTTGCAGGGGAATAAAGAGTAAGTAAAACCCATCAGGGTTTATTTCCTCTTTAATCCATTGTAAAATGCTGTCCTTGTACAGGAGCTTCTTGTAATAAAGACCAATCACTGCTGCTCTCTTCTTATGTGCGGTTCTTGTATCTGCCCCTCTCCTGTTATCTGAAGGGGGCCTGTAGTGGGTGGACCTGTTATGTCCCTCTCTACAGGCATTGTACAGAACAGTGATGATGTCATTGCTACTTTTACAAGACAATATCTGGGTTGAAAGGTACACCTTGCTAGTACCGGGTTGCAACCCCTTTTTCCTTCAGAACTTCCTTCATTCTTTGTGGCATAAATTCAACAAGGTGTTGGAAACATCCCTCAGATATTTTGAGCCATATTGACATCATAGCATCACGCAGTTGCTGCAGATTTGATGCAGATCCATGATGCGAATCTCCCGGGCAGGATGGATCCATGCTTTCATGTTTTTTACGCCAAATTCTGACCCTAAGATCTGAATGTCGCAGCTGAAATCGAGACTCGTCAGACCAGGCAACGTTTTCCAATCTTCTATTGTCCAATTTTGGTGAGCCTGGCGAATTGTAGCCTCAGTTTTTAGCTGACAGGAGTGGGCAGGGCCAGAATAAGAACATCATGGGCCGGGTGCTGAAGATTTTGGTGGGGCATTTTATAAACAATAAATAAATAAATAAAAATTCAAACAATTTTTTGTTATAACAAATTTAATTAAAGAGAGAGAGGGAGGATGAGAGAGAGAGAGAGAGAGAGAGAGAGAGAAATGGGATGAAAGAGGTGTGAGGGGTAAGGAAGGGAGGATGAGAGAGAAAGGGGGGATGAGAGAAAGAGGATGCACATGAGCATGCGTGGGAATAACATCAACGCAGCCCAGCCAAGGCAAGTGACCAAAGGCACAGAACCCGGAAGGAAGACCGGGTGAAGATGGATCTTTTCTTTTCTTTTTTGGGCAAATGGGCCTATCTTGAGAAAGGGGCCTGGAGCTGCAGCTCCAATAGCCCCTATGTTAATCCGGCCCTGGGAGTGGGAACTGGTGTGGTCTTCTGCTGCTGTATCCCATTTGCTTCAAGGTTCGATGTGTTGTGCATTCAGAGATGGTATTCTGCATACCTTGGGTGTAACGAGGGGTTATTTGAGTTACTGTTGCCTTTCTATAATCTTGAACCAGTCTGCCCATTCTCCTCTGACCTCTGACATCGACAATCCATTTTCCTCCACATGACTGCCAGTCACTGGATATTTTCTCTTTTTCAGACCACTCTCTGTAAACTCGAGAGATGGTTGTGTGTGAAAATCCCAGTAGATCAGCAGTTTTTGAAATACACAGACCAGCCTGTCTGACACCAACCACCATACCACATTCAACGTCACTTAAATCCCCTTTTTCCCCATTCTGATGCTCGGTTTGAGCTTCAGCAAGTCATCTCAACCACGTCTAGATGCCTAAATGCATTGAGTTGCTGCCATGTGATTGGTTGATTAGCAATTTGTCAGCAAGCAATTTAACAGGTGTACCTAAAAAAAGTGGTCGGTGAGTGAGTATCCTTTGCGGCTGTAACTAATGTACTCAAATAGAAGTTTTGTGCCTGAAGTTCAAACTTTAAATACGTGACACACCTTGTACAGATATGCTAAAAAATAGTTCTCCTTCAACTCAAATTTTTTACAGTCTCTTTTTCCTGCTTCTCTGTTGTCAAAATATTACATACAATTATGTTGGATGTTCTAAAAGCACAGTAAGGAAATTTAAGCCATGCATGGTCAGAATGACCTTATTGCCCACTCCCACAATCTTCCTAAATACCAGGGTGATCATGTACAAGCCGGACCAGTGGGACCAGTTGAGGCCCATCTCACACTCCGAGACCAGAGGAGAGTGGACAAAATGGAGAAGAGCGCCACCTGTCATAGAAATGAGAAATAAGGCAAGAATTTCTCTACTTTACACCTCCTAAGCATTTAATCGTTGCTATCCACGGGGAGGGAGCCACAAACTACTTATATTTATTGGATACTGAAAGTTCAGCTTTCATCCAACCTCTAATTTTGTTAAGCTGTTTGCTTAATAACTCACTTACATGATTCCTGGAACTCGGGCCATGACACGGCGGTGTGTCCTTCACCTAAATACTTTGTGCTTCTTACTCATCTCAGAAAATTGAGAGGTATGAACTACCTGGAGGCAAACATTTATGCTTTTTTTTTTTCTTTTTTTAAATGGAGTGTCTCTTTGCTGCCATCTCATGTCTATGAGGCCATTTGGAGACACTTGGCATTATATCAGCAACAACATGTGACCCGTTCGCCTGTATTGACGTTTGTAATTCAGTTTTTGTGTTGCCAGCTTGTGTATGAATTGATAAATCCTCTTTAATCTGTTTACTTGGCCCGAGATTCATTCAGCAGTGAACGAGAATCCCTGCACAATGCCTACTGAGTTCTACCACTCCAGAATTCCAAGCTGTAGACCTACCACTGGGGCACCAAAACGACTGAGATGTTTACCCTCTCTCTCCATCACTTACAGTTTTGTTACCCAGCTGCATTAAAAATCGGTTGGCTGACAGAGTGGCGAGTTTGTTCCCAATCAAAACAAGACACTGTCTTTTTGCACAAAGGGAAGAGACAGTCTTTTGGGCCAGACTCAGACCTCTGTTCATCTCAGAAGAACCCGTTCGGTTGTCTGACTCCAGATGTTTCAATGTAGCTGAAATGCAGAGGCTTGTTTCACATGTATTCTATTATTCAAGTATTCTCTTGAAACAGCCACACGCTATCCCCTGGCAGAATTTTCTATAGCGCATTTGACATGCCTTATGCCCTCCTTTCTGCTTTTGTTGATATTGAAGGTGGCACAGCTAAGCACAAAATATATGCACTTTAAAAGGGGTTGTCAAAGAAAGACTGGCTAAAAAGTGTGTGCACGGGCGCGCTCTGAGTATCAGGACTGAGCAGATAATAGTCTATGTGAAATGGAAAGAAATCTTCAAACACTTTAAGGCAGCACTTGAAGAGGAGAGCAGACTCTGGTAATGAGATAAACAGAACGAAGGCGCCTCTAAGTGCAGAAATACAAACTTAATATCCCAAAAAGGGTTAAAAACACTTACAAAAGGGTTGATGAAAGGGAGCACATCATGTGGAAATTAGGGCAGGTGATCCGGCATCCTGGTGGTCCCAGTGTGTCTCAGGGATATCCAAAGGTGTAACTGTCAGTGTGGGTCAGATAGGTCAGTGTGGGTCAGGTAAGTCAGTGTGTGTCAGGTAGGTCAATGTGGGTCAGGGTAATGATCAGTGTGGATCAGGTTGGTCAGTTTTTGTTCAGGTAGGTCAGTGTGTGTCAGGTCAGTGAGGGTCATATAAGTCAGTGTAATGGTCAGGTAGGTCAGTGTAATGGTCAGGTAGGTCGGTGTAATGGTCAGGTAGGTCGGTGTAATGGTCAGGTAGGTCGGTGTAATGGTCAGTGTTAATAGTCAGGTAGGTCAGTGTGGGTCAGTATAATGATCAGGTAGGCCAGTGTTGGTCAGGCAGGTAAGTGTAATGGTCAATGTATGTCAGGTAGGTCAGTGTGGGTCAGGTAGGTCAATGTGGGTCAGTGTAATAATCAGTGTGGGTCAGGTAGGTCAGTGTGGGTCAGGTAGGTCAGTGTAAAGATCAGGTAGGTCAGTGTAATGATCAGTGCGGGTCAGGTAGGTCCGTTTCTGTTCAGGTTGGTCAGCCAAAAGGGGTTAAAAACACTTACAAAAGGGTTGATGAAAAGGAGCACATCATGTGTAAATTAGGGCAGGTGATCCGGCATCCTGGTGGTCCCAGTGTGTCTCAGGGATATCCAAAGGTGTAACTGTCAGTGTGGGTCAGATAGGTCAGTGTAGGTCAGTGTGGGTCAGGTAAGTCAGTGTGTGTCAGGTAGGTCAATGTGGGTCAGTGTAATGATCAGTGTGGATCAGGTTGTCAGTTTTTGTTCAGGTAGTTCAGTGTGGGTCAGGTAGGTCAGTGTGTGTCAGGTCAGTGAGGGTCATATAGGTCAGTGTGGGTCAGGTAGGTCAGTGTAATGGTCAGGTAGGTCAGTGTGGGTCAGTGTAATGATCAGGTAGGCCAGTGTTGGTCAGGTAGGTAAGTGTAATGTTCAGTGTGTGTCAGGTAGGTCAGTGTAGGTCAGTGTGGGTCAGTCTAATGGTCAGTGTGGGTCAGGTAGGTCAGTGTAATGATCAGGTAGGCCAGTGTGGGTCAGGTAGGTCAGTGTAGGTCAGTGTGGGTTAGGTAGGTCAGTGTAATGATCAGTGCGGGTCAGGTAGGTCTGTTTCTGTTGAGGTAGGTCAGCCAAAAGGGGTTAAATACACTTACAAAAGGGTTGATGAAAAGGAGCACATCATGTGGAAATTAAAAGAAAAAATATTTGGGCAAGTAGTTGGTAGGAAATAGTCTATCGCTTCTCTAATGTGAAAGAATATATATTAAGGAGGCCTAGTGTGCATCAACACAGCCAATACCCCTGGGAGAAGCTTGTACAGATAGACATAGAAGATGTATGCATTTAAACAAAGGTAAGTTTTATTGGGGCAATAGGCCCAAAGGAAATAAAATAAATAAAGATACAAATTTGCATAGAATCAAAATATACATGGAACAGCATGTGACCATAAACATGTACATATAATGCAGTATTTGCAAAATAACTTGCGATGTAACAGTGGTCTTTAGGAAAATGCCGACATGTTTCGGACGGAGGTCCTTTTTCAAAGGCAGTTAAAGTTCCTGTGATTTCACAATTATACTGTGTAAAACAGAGTAAAACCATTAGTATACATATTGTGCTGTTATCAAAGTGAGAGCCTGTCATTTACCGTTAAATGGTCATGGTACTCACTTGCAAAGCATTGGGGGGGGGGGGGGGTCCCGGCATTAATAGGGTACCAGAGTATGGTCTTGGAGTAGTCACAGAATATAAGTGATCTATGCTGTTTTAAAAGCAAAGGGCTGCTGGGCACTCGAATGGCTGCAAGATCTCAAGCCAGGCGCCGTGAGGTTGCCATGGCTAGGTGTACCTTGGCCAGAGTAGGTAGGAGGCTGGAAGAGTGGAAGGGAAAATGAGGTAGTATTAGACTAAAGTAAGTATCTGAGTAAAAGAAGTTTATCTCATTACCCACAGGGGTGCCACAAGTAGCACGTGAAACCTCTTGTCGGCACGCGGCTCTCTCCTCATCAGCAGAGCAGCACAGGGAAGTGTCAGTGAGACTCAGCTTCTGCCGCACTAATGCATTCCAATCTCAGAATTTCCTGCACCGAGGCCACACTGATGCGGAGGCACTGTGTCCCCATACATTGTACAAGATGGGAGACGTTGTTTGGTTCCCTAACTTTGCTGTAGCTGCGATCATCAGCTCTTGTGATGGGGAAGAAATTGGGTGCAGTTCTTCTAAGGGGCTAAGTATCTGTCTCCAGAAAGAGGAGGACTGTGATTGACCACTGCTGAAGTCAATCACAGTCCTGCTAGTGACACACACCATCTGGTGGAAGATGACTTGCTTGGTTGCCACTACCAATCTCAGAAAGAATGGACTTCTTCTTTGTTGAAATATATATAGTTAGAGCGAGTGTGTGTGTGTGTGTCACTTACTACTGACCCCCTCAGCTCTGTGTCATCTACTACTTCTGACCTCTGCCTCACCTACTCCCAACCCCTGAACTCTGCCTCCCTTACTCCTGAACCTTTGCATCACGTACTACTGAACCCCTGCACTCTGCACCCCTTTAAGCCCACCACACTGCACATTTTCTCAGCTGGGAGGGAGCAAATTATGATCTTGCACACAGGCCCACTGCTTTCAGAAAATGCCCCTGACCTGAGCTTATCACTGCGCATCCATTCCAGATGCTTGTATGTGACATCACATACATCATATATATCATATACAAGCATGTGGGCGGATGAGCGGGAATGAGTATGCCAGAACAGGTAGCTGTGTCTTATCTCTGCTTCCTTGTAGTGCTCTGCATATTGCGCATATCATAGATGAGATGAGGGTACAGCGGTAGGGCAGATAGGCAAGGAGGTTCAGTGGTGGGGCAGATGTTCGGGGGTGGGTTACAGTAGTGGGGCAGATGTGCAGGGGATACAGTGGTGGGGCAGATGAGAACGGGGGTTGTAGTGGTGGGGTAGATGGGTTCAGTGTTAGGTCAGATGAGGGGGTTCAGCTGTAAAACAGAAGCGCAGGGGGTACAGCAGTGGAGCAGGGAGATACAGTGGTAGGGCACATAAGAAAGTGGGTTACATTGGTGGGGCAGATGAGCAAGGGGGTACACTGGTGGAGCAGATGAGTAAGGGGGTACAGTGGTGGGGCAGATGTGCATGGGGGGGTACAGTGATCTGAGGTGTGAAGGTGCATGAATTGGGGCTGATCTGAGGACTGGAGGTATACGAAAAAGGTTGAGCTGAGGCGTGAACAGCTAGTTTACAGCATGTATAAGTATTCCCTTTCGTGATTGAGAGTGTGAAGTTAACATTTTTTTTTTATAAAACCGGCACTCTCAATTTTTTTAAAACATTTTTTGGCACACTAGGTTGCCTACCCCCGCAGTGTAATAGGTTGCATTCATTGTAATGTTGCCCATTGTGTACAAGATATAACATACAACAAGACTTGTTGGCTGCTCTGTTGGCCGCAACCGTCTGGTGAGTGCAAATTTCACCTGGGCACGTGGAAGAGCACTTTTCACATTAAGAAGAAAGGTCACTTTATACACTGCTCAAAAAAATTAAAGGAACACTAAAAACACATCAGATCTCAATGGGGAAAAGGTTGCTTGATATCTATAATGCTATGGACTGGGTAATGTGTTCGGAACGAAAGGATGCCACATCGTTTGATGGAAATTAAAATTATCAACCTACAGAGGGCTGAATTCAAAGACACCCCAAAAACCAAAGTGAAAAAATGATACAGCAGGCTAGTCCATTTTGCTGAAATTTCATTGCAGCAACTCAAAATGGTACTCAGTAGTTTGTATGGCCTCCACGTGCTTGTATGCATACCAACATCGGGGCATGCTCCTAATAAGATGACAAATTGTGTCCGGGGGGAATTTCCTCCCAGATCTGGACCAGGGCATCATTGAGCTCCTGAACAGACTGAGGTGCAACCTGGTGGCGTTGGATGGAGCGAAGCATAATGCCCCAGAGGGGTTCTATTGGATTTAGGTCAGGCGAGCGTGGGGGCCATTCAATGGTATCAATTCCTTCATCCTCCAGGAACTGGCTGCATACTCTCGGCAGGCATTAACATGCACCAGGAGGAACCTAGGACCCACTGCACCAGCGTAGGGTCTGACAATGGGTCCAAGGATTTTATCCCAATACCTAATGGCAGTCAGGGTGCCATTGTCTAGTCGGTAGAGGTCTGTGCGTCCCTCCTTTGATATGCCTCCCCAGACCATCACTGACCCACCACCAAACCGGTCATGCTGAACAATGTTACAGGCAGCATAACATTCTCCACGGGTACTCCAGACCCTTTTACGTCTGTCACATGTGCTCAGGGTGAACCTGCTCTCATCTGTGAAAAGCACAGGGTGCCAGTGGCGAACCTGCCACTTCTGGTGTTCAATGACAAATGCCAATCGAGCTCCACGGTGCCAGGCAATGAGCACAGGGCCCACTAGAGGATGTCGGGCCCTCAGGCCATCCTCATGAAGCCTTTTTCTGATTGTTTAGTCAGAGACATTCACACCAGTGGCCTGCTGGAGGTCATTTTGTAGGGCTCTGGCAGTGCTCATCCTGTTCCTCCTTGCACAAAGGACCAGATACCAGGCCATGTCCAGCTCTTCTAGAGTACCTGTCTCCCGGAATCTCCTCCATGCTCTTGAGACTGTGCTGAGAGACACAGCAAACCTTCTGGAAATGGCACGTATTGATGTGCCATCCTGGAGGAGTTGGACTGCCTGTGCAACCTCTATAGGCTCCAGGTATTGCCTCATGTAGGGGGAAAATTATCAGTGGCCTCCACTCGTAAAACCATTCCTGTTTTGGAGGTCGTCTCATTGTTGCCCATCTAGTGCACCTGTTGTTAATCAGTTTCAGCTGCTTTGCTGTTAATGAAATTAGCAACCCCCTCTGCTACCTAACTGGCCAGATCAATATCCCAGAAGTTTAATTGATGCTATACTTTGATTAAAAAGTGTTCCTTTAATTTTTTGGATCAGTGTATATGATTCCACAAGGTCACGATGATTGGAGACTTATAACAAAGTTGAACTCTATATTATATTGAAGGACATTTTGATTTATTTGATCACAGGTTATTGTACACAAGTTGTAGAAGTGCTAGCGCCTACTTTTGGTCATAATGTTATGATTGATGTATTTTTTTTTTTATTTTTTTTTTTAATCACAACACCCCCCAACCCAATATTTTACCATAATAAGGAAATGAAGAAAAGATAACCGTTCTGGTTTAAAATCTATTGCATTTACTGGGCTGTTGAACCCAGTCAGAGCACCAAATGGGTTCCCAGCCTCTTTTGTATGCAGGATGATACCATTATACACAGTCATATCTCAAACTTGGTATGATAATATTGATACAGAGCTCAAACATTGACAAATTATTTGTTGACATTTGTATGAGTATTTATAATTTTGTATCAAACTACAAAGCTTCTTAAAAAAGATGCTTTGAAAACATGAACTCAAAATCTTCCTTTATATCCCTGCAATGGTTTAGCCCAGGCATAGGAATTGAGGCGTCCTCAGATGACCTGGCCTTGTATGACCTGGGGCAGTGGCATCAATGAATGTGTCAGCTGTCACATACTACACGACCCTGCCTAAGAGATGCACATTTGTTTAAGCAGATGCATGATTTGTATATCCTATGTGATATATATATATATATATAAAAACACACACACCTACTGGACACTTTAATAGGTACCCCTTTTCAATTGCCTGGTAACACATATTGCTAATCAGCCAATCACCTGACAGCAACTCAATGCATTTAGGCATCTAGACGTGGTGAAAATGACTTGCTGAAGTTAAAACCTAGCATTAGAATGGGGAAGAAAGGGGATTTAAGTGACTTTGGCACCAACAACCATGCCACGTTCAGACGGGCTGGATTGAGTATTTCAAAAACTGCTGAGCTACTGGGATTTTCACACACAACCATCTCTCGGGTTAACAGAGAATGGTCTGGAAAAAGAGAAAATATCCAGTGAGCGGCAGTTGTGTGGGCAAAAATGCCTTGTTGATGTCAGAGGAAAAAGGGCAGATTGGTTTGAGATGATAGAAAGGCAACAGTACCACAGATAACCACTCGTTACAACCAAGGTATGCAGAATACCATCTCTGAACGCACAACACATCGAACCTTGAAGCAGATGGGCTGCAGCAGCAGAAGACCTCACCGGTTGCTACTCCTGTCAGCTAAGAACAGGAAAAAGAGGGTGCTATCCGCATAGGCTCAAAAAAAATTGGACAATAGAAGATTGGAAAAACATTGCCTGGTCTGATGAGTCTCGATTTCAGCTGCGACATTCAGATTGTAGGGTCAGAATTTGGTGCAAACCCCATGAAAGTATTAATCTACCCTGCCTTGTGTCAACGGTTCAGGCTGGTGCTGTAATGGTGTGGGGGATATTTTTTTTGGCACACTTTGGGCCCCTTAGTACTAATTGAGCATCGTTTAAACGCCACGGCCTACCTGAGTATTGTTGCTGACCATGTCCATCCCTTTAGGACTACAGTGTCCCCATCTTCTGATGGCTCCTTCCAGCAGGATAATGCACCATGTCACAAAGCTCAAAATCATTCCAAACTGGTTCCTTGAACATGACAATGAGGTCACTGTACTCCACACTCACCAGATCTCATCCAATAGAGCACCTTTGGGATGTGGTGGAACGGATGAATGTTTCCAACACCTTGTTGAATCTATGGCACGAAGAATTAAGGCAGTTCTGGAAGCAAAAGGTGTGTGTGTGTGTGTGTGTGTGTGTGTGTGTGTGTGTGTGTGTGTGTGTGTGTGTGTGTGTGTGTGTGTGTGTGTGTGTGTGTGTGTTTTGCAATGTGAGAGTGGGATTATGGGTGACACGTCGGACAGCTTTTAACACTATGATCACAAAAACCAAGGCAGTTCTTTTGATCGCTTATTGAACACTTTAAATATGTTTGGCTGCATAATAACTTCTGTAGACTGTCAGTGTAAGCAGGGCCGTTTTTTTAAGGCAGGGCAAAAGAGTTGTGTTGTGCCCCATGAGTTGTCAGTCCGCCCCTGGATCTCTCTCCTAACGCTTTCAGATAGTCACTGATTGGCCAGCCCTTCAGAAGCCCTTCAAACCTGTATACAGGCAGTCCCCGAGTTACGAACAGGTTAGGGACTGCCTAAGTCGGATTTGTTCATAATTCGGGCGCACATGCACAGAACAGCGTTTTCCCATGTGCCCGCCGGCGCCACCTGCCGCTCGTAAGTAGGAGTTGTTCACAAGTCAGAGGTTCGTAACTCGGGAACTCCCTGTAATATGTGACTAATGTGCTGGCCTGTGGTTACACTACTGGCACTGTATAGAGTCCATGAGTTTCAGGATGTTTTTGGTGGTGGGGGGAGAATGCCAACTCAGTATAGGTCTGCATTAATGGATACAAGTATTGGAGAAAGCTGAATTTACAAAACAAGGAGCTTATACATTGTCCAGAGGTGGGTCATTATGTACAATTTCAAAAGAAAAAATAAAAAATAAATAGAATCATCCAGTTACATTTCTAGAACCAGGCAATTGAAAATGCCGTAAATGTAATGTACTGTTCTAGTTTATGGTAAATAAAAAAGAACATCAATGACTTAATCACAATAGTTAACAAAAGGTCAAACACCCATTCTGTTTAAAGGCCATTCAGGGTCATGTGAGGTGACTGGGACTTCATTAGAGTCCAAACACTCAATGCAGACAAACTGTCATCATGAGTCCATATATACTGAATATCACCGGACCTCTGTTACCTTAACCACTTCAATACCGGGCATTTTTACCCTCTTCATGCCCAGGCCAATTTTCAGCGCTGTCACACATTGAATGACAATTGCGTGGTTATTCAACACTGCACCCTTATTTTTTGCTAAATTAAATACATTTTGGAAAAAAAAAAAAAAAAGCGTTTTTCTTTGTTATAAAATTTTGCAAATAAATAATTTTTCTTTGTAAATTTAGGCAAAAATGTATTTTGCTACATTTCTTTGTTGAAAATATCCCCAAATCAGTGTATATTATTAAGTCTGTATGAAAGTTATAGAGTCCACAAACTATGGTGCAGTGCCTTGAAAAAGTATTCATACCCCTTGAAATTTTCCACATTTTGTCATGTAGACATGTGCACAACAAAAAAATGTGTTTATTTTCGTTTCGTTTTTTTCGTTTCCGTTGATTCGTAACGATTCGTAAATTCGTAAGTCGTTGGTGTTCGTATTCGTAACGATTCGTAAATTCGTAAGTCGTCGGTGTTCGTATTCGTAGCGATTCGTAAATTCGTAAGTCGTCGGTGTTCGTATTCGTAGCGATTCGTAAATTCGTAAGTCGTCGGTGTTCGTATTCGTAACGATTCGTATTTTCGTAAGAGTTATTTTTTCGTTGATTCGTATTTCCGTTCATTTTCGTTTATTCGAAATTCGGACGCATTCGTACAATCGTAACATTCGTAATCGGAGCATAATTCATAATGTTATGTAATGTGTATGCTATTATTACATTTTAAGAGACACGGAAAATTACGAATCAAAAAAAAAAAAGTTACGAATGTACGAATTTTTTCGTTCAATCCATTCGAAGCACGTTAAGCAACGCCATTGTAAGAGACACGGAAAATTTACGAATCGAAAAAAAAAAAAAAAAAAAGTTACGAATTTACGGATTTTTTCGTTCAATCCATTCAAGGCAGGTTAAGCAGCACCATTGTAAGGGTCACGGAAAATTACCAATTCAACAAAAAAAAAAAAAAAGTTACGAATGTACAAATTTTTTCGTTCATTTTGATTTTCGTTGTTCCTGTTTTAGTTTTTCGGATTTTCTTCTTTCGTACATTCGTTGTTTCTAATTAGTTTTTTTCGGATTTTCGTTGTTTTCGATTCGCTAAAAATTTTTAGCGAATCGCTCGTTCATTCGTACGAAAACGAATGAACGAAAATAACGAAAAAAAAAAAACGAAAAACGAAAAAAAAAATAAACGAATTGCACATGTCTATTGTCATGTTACAACCAAAAGTGTAAATGTATTTTGGAAACAGAACAAAGGTGCACACACCGCTTCAGGCAAAAAATGGACACAGCCGGTCCAAGGTGCTAATCCCAGCTCATCACCGTAGGCAATATCAAGAGAAGAGACGAAAAGATTGATCACACACTTGAATCCAAAAGATGCTGAAGAAATGTCTTTATTGTCATGAGCCAGACCAAATTGCAATGATGATCAGTTGACGCATTTCGTGTGAAACGCATCAACTGATCATCATTTCAATTTACTACTTTCAATTTACTACTAATTACTCACCTCTAAATGCCTGTTGCTAGGGGGTCCCTCGTAGTCTGCCTTCTTCATTGCCCGGGCTAAACGTCACTTCCTGTAGGCGCCGCACAGTCATCTGGGACCTGTCATGTGTCCCAGATGAGTGAGCGTCGAATCACGGCGCATGGCGCCGCTCGCGCATGCGCTGTGAAGCCACAGCCGGGTTCCCACATTAAGAATGCCAGCGCCGCGAGCGGAGCGGGGAACGAGGGGGGGGTCTCGTTCCCCCGCATCGCTGGACCCCGGGACAGGTAAGTGTCCGATTATTAAAAGTCAGCAGCTGCAGTATTTGTAGCTGCTGACTTTTAATTTTTTTTTTTTTTTGTTGGCCCTCCACTTTAAACATACTATCAGAGCTACAATGGAATCGTTTAGATCAAAGCATATTCATGTGTTAGAATGGCCCAGTCAAAGTCCAGACCTAAATCCAATAGAGAATTTGTGGCAAGACTTTAAAATTGCTGTTCACAGATGCTCTCCATCAATGCCCCTGGGTGGGTTATCACTACCATTCGACTCACACCAACTTCTCTAGAGGTGTAAGTATCTTGGTTCATAAATCTATCCCCTTTAAAGTGAAGTTTCACCCCCCAAAAAAAAAATGTATTAATGTGCTAAAAAAAAAAAAAATACATTTGGAGAGAAAAATATATCTACTCACCTCTAAATGCCTGTTGCTAGGAGGTCCCTCGTAGTCTGCCTCCTTCAGCGCCTGGGCTCCTGACGTCAATTCCCTCGGCGCAGGAAGGGAGATCACCTCTCCCCCCTCCCTCTTGTCAATCATCTGAGACATGTGACCGGTCCCAGATGATTGCGCGGCCAGTGACGGCGTGGCTCACGCATGCGCAATGGGTGCCCGGCTGTGAAGCCACAGCCAGGCGCCCACAGTTAAAACGCCGGCGCAGCCGAGCTGAGGGGACGACGACCAGGGCTTTGATCCCCCACATCGCTGGACCCTGGGACAGGTAAGTGCCCGATTATTAAAAGTCAGCAGCTGCAGTATTTGTAGCTGCTGACTTTTAATTTTTTTTTTTTAAGTGGGAACCCCGCTTTAAATTGCTGGATTGGATGCTGAACTCAGACGGCCAATACATGCATTGTTATATAGCAATGATGGTGAACCTTGGCACCCCAGATGTTTTGGAACTACATTTCCCATGATTCTCATGCACTCTGCAGTGTAGTTGAGCATCATGGGAAATGTAGTTCCAAAACATCTGGGGTGCCAAGGTTCGCCATCACAGTTACATAGCCTAGAAGTGGTGGGTCTTTATTTCCCGGTGGCAACTCTTTGCTATGGTGGCTAATTTGGCTCTTTCCTACGGAGAATGTATTGATTATGGGAGATTTTAATACAGTCCTGGACTCTGGGTGGGATAGAATGTCTAATGTAGTTTCTACTACCTCTGATCTTCTGGCCTGGGCAGATACCTTCCACCTGGTTGATGTTTGGTGGTGGAGAAACCCAGGTGTGAGAGCTTATACCTGTCACTCTCCTACAAAACATTTTCATGGACAGATTTGATCTTTGTGGGAGGACCGATCCTCACCAGGATCCGGAGTATCGATATTCTTCCTAGGGGCATTTCGGATCACCCCCCGGTGACACTGGGTCTGGGTATTTCTACCCCCCCCCCCCCCAGCGGAGGGTCTGTAGCAGCTGTCATAGTTTTGGTTATCTAATTCGAGAGTCGATATGCCTTACCGCAGTGACCTTTTACAGTTTTGGAACGAATTGGATGATTCTGTTCCTCTTCCTGTCTCTTGGGATGCATTTAAGGACTTCACTAGGGGCAGCTTTTAGAGGATCATAATAAAAATGGAACCAAGCACAGATTTGGTGGCTGCAGAGCAAATGGTCTCCACAGTAAAGGCTGCACAGGACCTACACAGGACCCGCAGACATACCAGGCCTTTCAAGAGGGGGGGTTGGTCTCCTATGTAGGGATGAGCCGAACACCCCCCCCGTTCGGCTCGCACCAGAACCCGCGAACGGACCTAAAGTCCGTGCGAGCTTTAGAACCCTATTAGTTATAATGGATGCGAACGTTCGAAATTAAAAGTGCTCATTTTAAAGGCTAATATGCATGTTAATGTCATAAAAAGTGTTTGGGGACCTGGGTCCTGCCCCAGGGGACATGTATCAATGCAAACATTTTTTTTAAAAACGGCCGTTTTTTTCAGGAGCAGTGATTTTAATAATGCTTAAATTGAAACAATAAAAGTGTAATATTCCTTTAAATTTCTATGTCTATGTCTATAGGTGGCCTGTAAAGGGGCGCATGTTTCCCGTGTTTAGAACTGTCTCTGCGCAAAGTGTCATTTTTGAAAGTAAAAAAGCTATTTAAAATCACTCGCGGCTAATGTTAATTCACGGCTCTCGTAACACAGAGAACAGTGATTCATTGAAACTCATTCATAAAAAAAAGTCATTGATAAAAAATAAAAAAAATAAAAAAAAATGAAAAAAAAAAAAAGCGTAGGGGTCCCCCCAAATTCAATAACCAGGCCCTTCAGGTCTGGGATGGATATTAAGGGAAACCCCAGCCAAAAAAAAAAAAAAAAAATGGCGTAGGGTCCCCCTCAAAATCCATACCAGACCCTTGAGGTCTGGTATGGATTTTAAGGGGAACCCTAGCCAAAAAAAATGGCGTGGGGTCCCCCTCAAAATCCATACCAGACCCTTATCCGAGCACGCAACCTGGCAGGCCGCAGGAAAAGAGGGGGGCGAGAGCGGCCCCCCCTCTCGCCTGAACCGTACCAGGCCACATGCCCTCAACATTGGGAGGATGCTTTGGGGGTCTAAGACCCCTAAAGCACCTTGTCCCCATGTTGATGAGGACAAGGGCCTCTTCCCCACAACCGTGCCCGGTGGTTGTGGGGGTCTGCGGGCGGGGGGCTTATCGGAATCTGGAAGCCCCCTTTAACAAGGGGACCCCCAGATCCCGGCCCCCCCCTGTGTGAAATGGTAAGGGGGTACAAAAGTACCCCTACCATTTCACCAAAAAAGTGGCAAAAATGGTAAAAATGACAGGAGACAGTCTTTGACAATTCCTTTATTAAAATCTTCTTTCTTCTTTCTTCATCCTTCGGATTCTTCATCTTCTCCTTCCTTCATCTTCTTCCATCTTCTTCTTCCATTTTCTTCTTCCTCCGATCCGCTTCTTCTTGCGCTGGTCTTCTCGTCCTTCTCGTCCGGCATCTTCTTCCGTCGGCGTCGGCGTCGGTGTCGGTGTCTTCTTGGGCCGCTCCGCGCAATGGGAGGCTCCCGCTGTGTGAGGCTCCGCTCCATCTGACAGGTCTTTTAAAACGGAGGGCACCTGGTGACCCCGCCCCCCCTCTGACGTCATGGGGAAAGCCATCATGGAATTCCCCATGACGTCCCTGTGCGTCAGAGGGGGCGGGGTCACCAGGTGCCCTCCATTATAAAAGACCTGTCAGACGGAGCGGAGCCTCACACAGCGGGAGCTTCCCATTGCGCGGAGTGGCCCAAGAAGAGACAGAGACACCGACGCCGACGCCGACGGAAGAAGATGCCGGACGAGAAGGACGAGAAGACCAGCGCAAGAAGAAGCGGATCGGAGGAAGAAGAAAATGGAAGAAGAAGATGGAAGAAGATGAAGGAAGGAGAAGATGAAGAAACCGAAGGATGAAGAAAGAAGAAAGAAGATTTTAATAAAGGAATTGTCAAAGACTGTCTCCTGTCATTTTTACCATTTTTGCCACTTTTTTGGTGAAATGGTAGGGGTACTTTTGTACCCCCTTACCATTTCACACAGGGGGGGGGCCGGGATCTGGGGGTCCCCTTGTTAAAGGGGGCTTCCAGATTCCGATAAGCCCCCCGCCCGCAGACCCCCACAACCACCGGGCACGGTTGTGGGGAAGAGGCCCTTGTCCTCATCAACATGGGGACAAGGTGCTTTAGGGGTCTTAGACCCCCAAAGCATCCTCCCAATGTTGAGGGCATGTGGCCTGGTACGGTTCAGGCGAGAGGGGGGGCCGCTCTCGTCCCCCCCTCTTTTCCTGCGGCCTGCCAGGTTGCGTGCTCGGATAAGGGTCTGGTATGGATTTTGAGGGGGACCCCACGCCATTTTTTTTGGCTAGGGTTCCCCTTAAAATCCATACCAGACCTCAAGGGTCTGGTATGGATTTTGAGGGGGACCCTACGCCATTTTTTTATTTTTTTTTGGCTGGGGTTCCCCTTAATATCCATCCCAGACCTGAAGGGCCTGGTTATTGAATTTGGGGGGACCCCTACGCTTTTTTTTATTTTTTTATTAATGAATGACAGTTCTCTGTGTTACAGGAGCCATCAATTCATTAGCCGCGAGTGATTTTAAATAGCTTTTTTCCTGCAAAAATGACACTTTTTTGCAGGGAAAGTTTTAAGCACAGGAAACCTGCCCCCTTCACAGGCATACTATAGACACCCCCCAGATGTGATACTGCAATGCTGTACTAACAGCATGCACACACATATCCCCAGAAATAAAGCACATATTGTTGTCAGCAGTCAGCAGCACACTGACACGCTGACACTGTCTGAAACATAATATGCGAGGCCGCCGGCGCGGCGGCCTCTTATACCGTGGGGCGTGTACTAAAGCCCCTGAGCTATAATTGGCTACAGGCATCCTGCCTGTAGCCAATTATGGCTCTCCTCGCTGCCGGCGCTGTGATTGGCCAAGCATGCGGGGTCACAGTGCATGCTTGGCCAATCATCAGCCAGCATTGCACTGCGCGGGCCGCAATGCATTGCGGGGCCGCTCGCATCACACGAATTTGATGCGAGCGGCCCCAATAGTTCTGGGCTCGCCGAGCGAGCGAACACCCGGTACTCGATTCGAACATGGGTTCGAATCGAACACCGGGCTCATCCTTACTCCTATGTGCTGAAGCCACGGCTGTGCGCCTGCTGCACCAGACGAAGCAGATTTTTGAACAGGGGGAAAAGACAGGGCACCTACTGGCCTGGTTGGCCAAGGAACAGTCTACACCTGTCTCTATCCCCCGCATTGCTGACTCTGATGGAGGGATGCTGACAGACCCGGCCCAAATAAATGACTGCTTTGTCGCTTATTACAGGGACCTTTACACCTCCAAGATGATGTGCTCGGAGGAGGAGGTGGCTGCCTACTTGAGGGATATAGACCTTCCCTGCCTGACTGCCTCCTACAGGGATAAGTTGGACAGCCCTATCACTTTAGAGTAAATCCAAAATGTGGTTAAATCCAAAACACAGGGAAATCCCCGGGCCCTAATGGGCTCCCGTGGAATTTTTTAAAACTTACGAGGACTCTCTCCTTCCCCTTTATCATAAGATGCTGGCCCGAATATAGGACCCAGGGGCTTTGCCTCTGTCAATGAGGGAGGCGGTGATAGTTTTCTTTCCCAAGCCTGGCAAGGATCCGGATCTGTGCTCCTCTTATAGTCCCATTTTGCTATTTAATGTAGATGCTAAGATTCTGGCTAAGGTATTGGCCCTGCGCCTCAAAAAAGTTATCACAGCATTGGTGCATCTGGACCAGACTGGGTTTTATGCCGGGCAGGGAAACAGACCTCAATAGCCATAGATTATTTACACATCTGGCTAGGGCGGATGAGCACAGCCCGGGGGTGGTCGTCTCTTTAGACGCCGAAAAGGCATTTGATTCTGTGGAATGGACCTACCTCTGGGCTGTTCTCCAAAAAATTGGGTTTGGCCCCATGTTTATTACATGGATCCGTATGTTATACTCTGAACCGCTTGTTTGGATACGTACGAATAATTCTCTGTCCCGATCCTTCTCTCTTGGCAGGGGGAATAGGCAGGGCTGTCCATTGTCCTCTGGGCTGTTTGCACTGGCAATAGAACCCCCGGCTGCCACAACCAGAGCGGACGGTGCGGTTAAGGAGAGCACTGTAGGGGTGTGCGAGGAAAAGTTATTGTTATATGCAGATGACACTTTATTTGGCTGACATCACCTTGTCCCTCCCTGCAGCCCTCTGAATTCTGGACATATTTGGCTCATTCTCGGAGATTAAAATTAATTGGGGAATATCCTGGGAACCCTACTTTTTTTCATTGTTCATGGCTGACATTTTCTTTCTGTTGTTTATATTGTGTTCCAATGTCTTCTTGTTTCTTGAATTGCTATGTACGTGCCAATCTGCCTTGTACCTTAATAAAAGTTTATCTGTTAAAAAAAAAAAAAAAAAAAAAGATGCTCTCCATCCAATCTGACTGAGTATTGACTCAGGAGGGCTGAATACAAATGTACCCCACATTTGTATAGCGCCCCCCTGAGTCAATATTTTGTAGAACCACCTTTCTCTGCAATTACAGCTGCAAGTCATTTTGGGGATGTCTCTACCAGCTTAGTACATCTAGAGAGTGAAATTTTTGCCCATTCTTCTTTGCAAAATAGCTCAAGCTCTGTAGGATTGGGTGGAGAGCGTCTGTAAACAGCAATTTTCAAGTATTGCCACAGATTCTCAATTGGATTTAGGTCTGGACTTTGATTGCGTCATTTTAACACATGAATATGCTTTGATCTAAACCATTACATTACAAAGCTCAGGGGCTCACCTTTTGAGCACAGCGTCCTGAAAAATGTTTTCAAAGAAATTGAGCATGCCGATTTTATAACAAAAAAATTTCAACTTCACACTCTCAAACACAAAAAGGATTTTTTATAAAGTAAATTACTTTAGTAGTGAGAAATTAACATCCCGCACTCTCACGACTCAGATCAGCCCCAATTCATGCACCTTCACATCTCAGATCACTGTCCCTTCTGCAAATCTGTTTCACCACTGTACCCCCTGCTCATCTGTCCCACCACTGTACTACCCTTCACATTTGCCCCACCACTGTACTACCCTGCACATCTGCCCCACCACTGTAACCCCCCTGCTCATGTCTCCCACCACTGTAACCCCCTTCTCATCTGGCCCAACACTGACCCCCCCCCCCACTCACCTGTCCCACCACTGTACTACCCTGCACATCTGCCCCACCACTGTAACCCCCTTTCTCGTCTGCCCCACCGCTGTAACCCCCTGCACATCTGCCCCAACACTGAAACCCCCCTGCTCATGTCTCCCATCACTGTAACCCCCTTCTCATCTGGCCCAACACTGAACCCCCCCCCCACTCACCTGTCCCACCACTGAACCCCACAACAGTGAGCACTGTTGGGGACATAATCCGGAAGTGGAAAGAACATTATTTCCCCATAAACCAGTCATGAAGAAGTGCTCCTCGCCAGATTTCTGACCGAAGAGTGAAAAGAATTATCAGAAGAGTTGACCAAGAGCCAAGGAACACTTGTCAAAAGAAGGTTCGACCAGCCATTAACTCCAAAGGTTCACTTGTTTTTTTTCTTCCAACACTGTGAATGTTTAGTGTTTTGAATTGCTTGTGTGTAGCCAGCTTAAGAACATGTTGTTTGTCTATGGTTGGGATGGCAGAAAAATCAGGTAATTCTGGGGGGGTTCGCATATTTTTTCTTGCCACTGTATTTGACTTAGTATCAGCCTCTTGCAGTCCACTGCACAACAGAATTCAGATAGATGAAGCAGCAGCCCAAGTAGCTGGTCAGGTGAGCTGTAGCACTAAAAACGGCAGAGCAACCATAAGGGAGCTGCTTTAGGGTGCCTGGATTGGGGGGGGGGGGGGGCAGTACAATTTGAATACAAGTGGAATGTTTATTGTTACTTTAAGCTTGATGTGCTTTGTGTATTTCTTCTAGTTCTTTGCAGTACTGCTGTTCTCTCTTCGTGTGCAGGGTGACTGGTCTTGTCCCTGCCCCCCTCCTGTAGCATTCTTCAGTGACCCTGTAGTGGGTGGAGCTGCTGAGCCCTTCCTACAGCTCTGCTCTCTGCACAGATTATGTACAGCGCAGTGGTAATGTCACTGCTACATTTACAAGATCATATTTGGATTTGAAAAAGGTATTTGGTGCACACCAAGTGAATTTATATCATGTGGCTATTGAGGAATAAATTTAGATTACAAGTTGTTCAGAATTTAGCCTCATACCTGTAGGTTTTACCTAACCACTTGTCGACCTGCTCATGCAGATATACTGCGGCAGGACAGCTCTCCTGCACGAATAGCTGTACCTGTATGGCGGCTCGCTCCCTCTGTGGGAGTGAGCCCGTGGGTCGGGTAGACAACGTCCACTGGCGACCCGCGATCACCTATTACAGAGGCCTTTGTAAACAAGGCGATTCCCCGTTCTGACGGGTGACATGTCAGAGATCTACTGTTCGCAGCAATCGGGAACAGTGATCTCAGTCATGTCCCTGGTAGCTCATCCCCCCTACAGTTAGAACACACCCATGGAACACAGTTAAGCCCTTGATTGCCCCCTAGTGTTAACCCCTTTCCTGCCAGTGTCATTTTTATATTGATCAAATACTAACTATTTACAAAGCCATACACAATTTAGCACCCAGCTACTTGACTAGCCTAGTCTCTAAATACCAACCTACTCATTCTCTTTGTTCCTCTCAAGATCTCCTACTCCCTCATCACCTCCTCCCATGCTCGCCTCCAGGACTTTTCCAGAGCCTCTCCAATCCTATGGAATGCCCTACCCCAATCTGTCTGCTTATCACCTACTCTATTAGCTTTTGGACGATCCCTGAAAACCCTTCTCTTCAGAGAAGCCTATCCTACCCACATCTAACAACTGTATTTTCATTTTCTCCATCAGCTCACCCCCCCCCCCACAGTTATTACCTTTTGTTCCACTCTCCCTTCTAGATTGTAAGCTCCAACGAACAGGGCCCTCTGATCCCTCCTGTATTGAAACTGTACTGTCTGGCTTCATGTCCAAAGACATGCAGGTAGGTTAATTGGCTTCTGTCCAAAAATTGGCCCTAGTATTTGAATGGGGACCTTGGATTGTGGGCTCCTTGAGGGTAGGGACTGATGTGAGTGTGCAATGTACAGGGATGGGGACAATTGTAGACACTCGCTCAGGTTGAACTGGATGGACTGATGTCTTTATTCAACCTTACTAACTATGAAACTATGTTGTAAAGCGCTGCACAAACTGTGCTATATAAATCCTGTATAATAAGTGCATTTTTATTGCACTGATCAATGTAATAATGTCACTGGTCCCCAAAAAGTGTAATTTGGTGTCAGATTTGTCCGCTGCAATATCACGGTCCCACTAAAAATCGCAGCTCGCCGACATTACTAGTAAAAAAATAAATAAAAGTTCCTAAATCTATCACCTATTTTGTAGACGCAATAACTTTTGCGCAAACCAATATATACACCTATTGCATTTTTTTTTTAAAACAAAAATATGTAGAAGAATATATAAAGCAGCCTAAGCTGATGAATTTGTTTTTTTATATATTTTTATATATTTTTTTTTTAGATTTGTATTATAGATAAAAGTTAAGTAATAAAAGTTAAAAATAATAACCGCAGGAGGTGATCAAATACTAATGTCAATTTTGTTTGGGTACAGCGTAGCACGACCGCACAATTGTCAGTTAAAGTGTCGTATCGCAAAAAATAGCCTGGTCATTAAGGGGGAAAATCTTTCCGGGGCTGAAGTGGTGAAAGTGGTTGTAAACCCTCACATTTACCTAGTGAAGTGAACAGCCTCAGATGATAGAAAGATTAAACAAATCCTCCTACATAGCTTTTACTTGTTTATCTACAGTCTTCTCCTCTCCACACACCTTCAAAAAGGGCAGATTGCGTTAAAAAAAAAAAATCTTTCTTCATCTGTCAGGAGCACAGAGAGGCTGCAGTTACAGTGTGTAAAAGCTGATTGGAGGAAAAGAACACACAGCAGAAAACCAGTGTTCTGAATAGACAAGTGCCATTCTGAGCTCTCTCACCCCTTCCTTCCTTGTGTTGGGAAAACTTCACAGAAGTGAGACATGCTGATAAGAGGAAGGAAGCACTAGAGAAACAACACTTATATCTGTAGTGTTTACTTATCTCTCTCCAAAGCTCTATGTGCTTTGCTCAGATTCCATGACTGAGGTTTACAACCACTTTAACTGCAGCAGAGCAAAAGCAGGTATTCTACCCTGACAGACCGAGGACGTGTAAATCCTAAAAATGAATTAACAGAAACTCAAAGCCTCAAAGTCTCTCTCTCGCTCATAGATACACATCATATATATTTAGCAGTTTGGCCAATTTGCCATAAGTATATGTGATTTTATATTAAAACTATGTTTAACTACTTCAGCCCCGGACCAATTGGCAGCCAAAGGACCAGGCCCCTTTTTGCGAATCGGCACTGCGTCAATGTAACTGACAATTGCGCGGTCGTGCGACGTGACTCCCAAACAAAATTGGCGTCCTTTTTTCCCACAAATAGAGCTTTCTTTTGGTGGCATTTGATCACCTCTGCGGTTTTTATTTTTTGCGCTATAAACAAAAATAGAGCGACAATTTTGAAAAAAATTCAATATTTTTAACTTTTTGCTATAATAAATATACCCCAAAAATATATAATAAAATGTTTTTTCCCTCAGTTTAGGCCAATAGGTAATCTTCTACATATTTTTGGTAAAAAAAAAATAAAAAATTGCGGGGAGAGGTTTGTTTACACATACCTCTCCCCGTTCTTCAGCTCCGTGACCCGATCGCGGGACACCAGCGGCGATCGGGTCCGCTGGTCCCACGGCCGGGGTCACGGAGCTCCCGACCGGGTCACGAGCGCGCCGCGCGCGACCCACGGGCAGGCATTTAAAGGGCCACGTACAGGTACGTTATTTTGCCTGCCCGTGCCATTCTGCTCACGTATATTTGCGTGAGGCGGTCGGGAAGCGGTTAACCACTTCGGCCCCGGACCATTTGGCTGGCCAAAGACCAGAGCACTTTTTGCGATTCGGCACTGCATCGCTTTAACTGACAATTGCACAGTCATGCGACATGGCTCCTGAACAATATTGACGTCCTTTTTTTTCCCCACAAATAGAGCTTTCTTTTGGTGGTATTTGATCACCGCTGCGTTTTTAATTTTTTGCGCTATAAACAAAAAAAAGAGCAACAATTTTGAAAAATACTTTAGGCCAGTGATGGCAAAGCTTGGCACCCCAGATGTTTTGGCACTACATTTCCCATGATGCTCAACTACACTGCAGAGTGCATAAGCATTATGGAAGATGTAGTTCCAAAACATCTGGGGTGCCAAGGTTCGCCATCACTGGTTTAGGCCTATACGTATTCTTTTATATATATTTGGTAAAAATAAATAAATAAATAAAAAAATGACAATAAGCGTATATTGATTGGTTTGCGCAAAAGTTATAGCGTCTACAAAATGGGGGATAGTTTTATGGCATTTTTATTAATATTATTATTTTTTTTATAGTCAGCGATTTTTATCATGACTGCGACATTATGGCAGACACAGCGGACAACTTTGACACATTTTTGGGACCATTGGCATTAATACAGCAATTAGTGCTATTAAAAATGCACTGATTACAGTAAAAATTAATGTATGTCCTAACTGAAGGGGGATGGGGACTGTGCAGGAAAACTAACAGATCGCTGTTCATACTCTGTATGAACAGACGGTCAGTTCACCCCTCAGAGAACCGGAAACTGTGTTTACACACCAGTTCCGGGTTCTCTGTGTGCCCCAAGCGATCGCAGGAGCCCGGAGGTGATCGAGACCGCCGGGCACTCGCAGCAGCTCGGGGAGCGAGCGGGGGAGACGTGCGCACCTCCGTCAGTGCGCACACGCCCCCTAGTGGCCATCTGTGTTACCAACGTAACATAAGGGCGATTCGCGCAGTCGAGCCATGTTGCTGCAGTACAACTGCGGCAAGCAGCTCGGCAATCGGTTAAAAATGTACACTTATTTACAGTGTTATCTGACAAAGAATTTGTAATTTTGAGATAAAAAACGATGCATAGGGTACACAAACAAGATTACAATAGAAATGTAAACAGCCAATGAAGGTGACGTTATCCTTCCATGGCCAGCAATTAGGCTGCCCAGTGAGCAGGTAAAATAGTCTAAAGCCTCATACACACGATCAGACTTTGTACAAACTTTCCCGTGGATTTTTGTACAAAGGGCGTTGGCCCCAAGTTTGTATTGCATACACACGATCTGACTTTTTAGGCAAACACGAACGTAGTGACGTTTCAACGTACTGATGACACTTCAAAAGAGGACGTTCAAATACTCCAGTGCCACCTTTGGTCAACTTTTGTATTGTTGTCTGAGCATGAGTGTTTGTACTTTGTACAAAAGTCTGATGGTTTTGTGTACACACGGTCGGACTTTGCTCCATCAGACTTTTGTTGGCAGAAAGTTTGTCCATTCGCACAGCCAACAAAAGTCAGAGGAAAACTAAAAAAGTTTGTCCGATGGAGTGTACACACAGTCGGATGTTACTCCAAAACAGCTAATTTGCATGTTTGTTGTCAAAAAGTCAGATCGCGTGTACGGGCCTTAAGTATGTAGAAAGCTGGCATCTCTCAGGGTGAGGACGTGAGCTCACGCAGAGCCTCAGAGAGGGAGGAGCCTGATCTCAGAACATCAGACGGACCAAGCTGAACGGGATGACGCGCTATGAGAGACCGCGAGATTCCCCGCTGATGATCCCCTGTGCTCGAGAGACTAGCCGGAGAGTCGGCGTCATCGGCTGCCGCACGCTGTCCAGGACACCGGCGTGAAATGCAGAGGACGCCGGTGAATATACGACCCTACTCTCCACCTGCACCTCCACAGCCTCCACAGCCTTAAACCCGCTTCCCCACGGACCCACACCCCCCGCTCTCGTTCCTAAAAAAATAAAAGAACCACTTGGCCAATACACGGTAAGAAATTACCTCTACAGACCTCCTGGACCGTTAGAAAACAACAAGGGTAAGACCCCATATGAGGGGGGATGTAATACAATAATGAAGATGGTGAGTGATGTGATTGTCTGATTTCTACTCAGGGGGAGTGCAAACAGCTGTATCCATTAAACAAACATTATACACAATGGCTACATAAACGTAACCCTATAAGCTTATGGGAAAGATACAAATCACAAAGGCAGGAAGCAGAAGAAAGAGCTGCAAGACTCGTGGGTCAAATAAATAAATAAGCTACACAAATATGATTTAGATGCACAGAGGCTGCATTACTATGATATGTCCATGAGACTCCTAGGAGATACTTTCAGCTCTACATCGGTGGAGTAAAATATATGGGACTATATTGATAATAGGATTTAAACGATATGAAATAGCTCCAATGCAATAAATTTCGTGACAGGAAATAAAATAGTTTAGGATACATCAACTTGGAAATAATCAGAACGGGGGGCTGTAATACACCTAGCAGAAAGCTATACCCCACGGAAGGAGGAGGAGGGGAGGGGGAGGGGAAGAGAGGGAGAGAAGAAAGGACGAGTAGCCTAATGCTACTGGCTTTGGCTATTGGAAACGTAAAACCTGTGCGTTTTTCCCTTTTTTTTTTTTCTCTTTTTCTCCCCTCCCTCTCTCCGCATCTACACCAGCCGCAGCTCCTTGTTGTTTTCTCTCTCCTTTCTTTTTGCCTCTAGGAGGGAAGGGGAAAAAAAGGGAAAAAAGGAAAGCCATCTGCTAGAAACCCTTTTATACCTGTTCCTTTATTGAATCTTATATAAAAGTCATATACATAAAATATTGCCTATAAAAATTGGGATATAAGATAAAAAATATAAGAAAATGCACCCTTAGGTGAAAGGGTAAATCTCAAAAAAAACTATAAAAAAATCAGTCCCCTATACTAGAGATCAGATATAATTAATTTGATCCACCTGACTAACTTTATATACTCCCTGAGGGATTCCCCCCCTTCCCCTTCAAGATAACTAAATCGACACTCTGGGGAAACGAAATACCTTCAAAAAGGGATTTGCTAGTATGAAAGGAAAAACAACGAAAGGAGTTGAACCTAAGACACCAAAAAATAAAGCGAATACGAGCACAATTAAACAATATTTGGTAAAAGGCGCGAGTCCCAAAAGCCCAGGCCTAGAAGAGCAGCAAATGATTAAACAAGGGAAGAAAAAGGTAACAAATAAAAAGAAAGATGACCCGCTCAGAGCTTCTGGCGGCGAAGTGACTATATAAAGTGAGCTGGACAGGAGCGCCAGCGAAGATATAGCTAACACCGCACAGATAGCATCTCAAAAATTTCTGATTTTGTAGCTAACGCGAATGGAGAACTCAATTAAGACAGAAATAACTGCACTCCGAATAGACCTAGGTAATTTGCTTACCTGTGTGGAAGAAAACTAAAACAAAATGGACAACCACACATTGGAATTAATGCAGTAAAAGAACAGCTCAAAGAAACAAGGATAACCCAGGGGAGAATCAAATATAAGTTAGAGGAACAGGAAAACCAAAGCAGACGACAGAACCTAAGGATACGGGCTCTTACGGAGGAAAATACCGAAGATCTCAGGGTAGTAATCAAGGAGATCCTTGGCCCAGTATGGAACAAGGGCCCTGAAATGGAAATTAAAATAGATAGGGTACACAGACTAAGGAGGCCTCAACATATATCACCAGATAGTCCGAGGGATATTTTAGTAAGATTCCAGAACTTTGAAGACAAGTTGGCAATCTGGAATAACTTAAGAGGCAAACCCCCACTAAAAATTTATGGGATTGAAATACAAATTTTTATTGATCTGGCCCCAGAGACGTTGGCCAGAAGGCGATTCCTTAGACCCCTACTAGCACAAATGAAAGCAGAGAACATAAAAATACAGCTGGGGGTTCCCGGCCTGCTTAATAGGGTATAGGGAGGGCAAATCGGCAAAACTGAGATTTCCAGAAGAGCTTCCAGAATTTTGCAACGCTCTTGGACTACAAGCAATTGAAATTCCAGAATGGAAGGAGAGAGAGGGGCTGTAGGGTTGTATCCACGCGGAGAGGGATCGCCCCCTCCCCCCCAGAAGGGAAAAGAACGATTTTTTTTTTTGGGGAGGAGGCGGGGGGGGGGGCTTGAGGGAGGTGCGGGCTAAAACAGGGAGGAGAGAAAGCTTGGTCCAGTACACCCACCCCACTCCCCTCCCCTCCTGGGAATATCCCGTGGGAGGGGCGCGGAATGTGGGTGGAGATCAGAGCAACACCTTGAGGTAAGAAGACTGAAAGCTGAAATCCGAAAAGATGTTCGGATCAGCCAACGGTCTAGTGACCAGAATTGGTCGGATGGAGGGGAGGGGGGGGGAGGAGGAAGGAGAGGAGAGGGGGGATAGGGAGGAGGGGGGGATGGATTTGGTGGGGAACAATACCTCTCGTCTTTTTGGGAAAGGAAAGGAAAAAAAAAAGAAAAAGGAAAAACCTAACGCAAGATTAAGTTTCTGACATATAATGTTCGAGGACTGAATATACCTGCTAAAAGACATAAGGTCCTAAAATAGCTCAAAAACCATCATGCGGACATAATCTTCCTCCAAGAGACTCATCTCTTTTTAGGGGCCAATGTAAAATTATATTCTAACGAACACCCCACTTGGTTTTATGCGGACTCAACGACTAACAAAGCAAAGGCAGTTGCAATTGGGTTCTCAAGAGAAACTAGGTTCAAACTAGAGGAAAGGCTCACAGATCCAGAGGGGAGATTCCTTTTTTTAAGAGGGCTTATTGGGGAAACAGAATGTACTCTGGGTAATATATATGCCCCAAATAAAAATCCAGCAAAGTTCCTAAAAAGAATGATAGGGACCCTTGCGCAGTTTAGGAGAGGGATAGTAATAATGGCCGGAGATTTCAATTTATGCTTAAATCCTCAAGAGGATAGTACGTCACATGTACAGGGGACGGGACAGGCGTCCCTCAAAATATTGAAACAAAAAATGTACCAAAACCAACTGGTAGATGTATGGAGAGTCTTCCACCCTAAAACACGGGATTATACCTTCTTCTCCCCTGTACATGGGACGTATACACGCATTGACTATTTTATAACTGATCATAATATACTCACTAGTGTGACAGACGCCGAGATAGGGATATCTACACTTTCCGACCACTCCCCTGTAATGATGACCATAGAAGAAATGAAAACGCAGAGACCACTTTCCAATTGGATATTAAATGATACACTTCTCAGTGAAAACCAAGATACAGAAAGAATAAGTGAGGAACTGACGCATTTTTTCGAAATTAATGACACACAGGATATCTCATATTCGACTCTATGGGAGACACACAAGGCATATATAAGAGGTATCTTTATATCCATGGGGGCTGGAAAAAAAAAAGGCGAGAGAAAAGGAAACTAAAACCTTAACAGAGGAAATTCACGAACTAGAACAGTTACATAAAAAACCAGAAGGGAGACACCAAGAAATTTACCATCAACTAATATCCAAAAGAGAAGAACTGAAAGATTTACTAACCCAGGATACAAAAAGGGTCTTTAATAGAATTCTGAAGGGGAAATATTTAGGAGGCAATAAAAAAAAAATCGGGAAACATTTGGCAAAGACCTTGAGGAAGGAAAAGGCAAGAAACTACATTGAAAAAATCCGAAACAAACAAGAAGTAGTTTCTAAAACAAAAGAAATAGCTGATGTTTTTCGAAACTATTATAGTGCACTTTATGATATTAAGAAAGGCAACGTAGAAAAATAAAAAAAAAATAAAATAAAAAACAGTTTTTGGATAAATCAGGAATCTCTCAATTAAGTTTGAAAGACAGTGAAGATCTAGAAAACCCCATTACGGAACAGGAAATTAAAATAGCTATCCTAGAAACACCAATAGGGAAAAGCCCAGGACCGGACGGATTCTCCATAAATTACCTTAAGAAATTCCAGAAAATTCTAATACCCCGGCTTTGTAACTATATGAACGGACTCGGCACAGATTACGGATTAAGTTCCGAAGCACAGAAAGCATTGATTACTATAATTCTAAAAGAAGGAAAAGATGAAATGTTATGTCCAAGCTACAGACCAATCTCTCTCCTGAATTTCGATACAAAACTATATGCAAAAGTACTAGCAAACAGACTCAGAGATAAAATGAAAGAACTGGTCCATATGGACCAGGTAGGTTTTGTTTCAGGGAGAGAGGGGCGCGACAACGGAGTTAGAACACTCCTCCTGTTGCAAAAAATGAAAACACAGGGGCCCCCAGGACTATTTCTGTCAATTGATGCCGAAAAAGCATTTGACAGAGTAGACTGGGGGTTCATGATGGAGACATTGAGGCATATAGGTCTGGGTGTGAGGATTTCACAAAGAATTGGGGTATTGTATGAAGCACCGACCGCAGCAATAAAAATCAATGGGGATTTTTCAACTCCCTTTACCATGAGAAATGGGACGAGACAGGGTTGCCCCCTGTCCCCATTGCTTTTTGTACTCTCGCTCGAACCATTATTGGCAACAATCAGAGCAAATAGAGACATTAAGGGAATAGAGATTGGAGACGTCGAGCATAAGGTCGCGGCCTTCGCAGATAACCTGCTGTTCTACGTCTTCGAACCTAAACACACAATGCCACGATTAAATCGAAACGCTAAAAAAATATGGAGAAATAGCAAATTTTAAAATCAACTTAAACAAATCAGAAATCCTAAACATATATGTTGAACCAAAAGAGATACATGAGCTGCAAAAAGAATATCCTTTTCCCTGGAAAAAAAAAAGGCTTAAAATACCTGGGGATTAAACTAGCAAATTCAGTAGAACAACTATTCAGCGAGAATTATATTGCACTACTGGATGAAATCAAAAATTAGGCCAAAAAACTATCTTTAAAGCCTCTATCATGGTTCGGCCGAATCAATACGGCTAAAATGGTGTTAATCCCCAAAGTCACATATAAATTTTCAATGTTACCAATCCCCCTCCCAAATTATTATTTTCAAACCTTAAAATCGATAATAAACAGATTCATTTGGCAAAACAAAAAACCTAGGATCTTTAGCAATATCTTGAAGCAGAATAAGGATCAAGGAGGATTGGGGATCCCGGACCTTAAAAAATATTATTATGCGATCATAGCGTCACGAGCAATAGAGTGGGCAAGGGAAACAGAAGATAAACACTGGGTTAAAATGGAGAATATTATAAGCGGGGTAAGTTTAAGAAGGGTAATATGGATTCCCCCACATTTAAGGGGTTTGGGCACAAACACACAAAAAATAACTAAAAATGTATTAAAAATATGGGATTTGTTACATAAAGCAGTATAAGTGGGAGTATAACTCACCACTAATGTTTTTGAGTGATAATGAGTATTTTCCACCAGGAAAAAGACACATAGGGGGCCAGTGGTTAGGAGAAAACACGCAATTGAAAGATATAATGGATAAAGGAAAAATAAAAACACTAGCAGAACTACAACACAATGGGGCACAAATAAGAATCAATGAGTGGCGCTATCGGCAGCTGATCCATTTTGTAAGAAGCCTCCCCAACCGATTAGAACAAAAGAAAAATATACAGCATTAGAAAAAATTTGTGCGGATTTGGGGACAAAAAAAAAAACAATAACCCGACTATATAGAGCTATTCTTGCAGAGGAACAACCGGAGATACCACCTTTCCTTTTTAAATGGGGCACGGAATTGGGTTCACATGATTAGATGCACAAAATTAAAAAAATACTGAAACTAACCCACAAATCAGCTATTGACACTATGACGACGGAGATGAATTATAAATGCCTCTCTAGATGGTATATGACACCTGATAAACTAAATAAAATTCACTTAGATAATTCACAGAACTGTTGGAGGGGGATGCAATAAGTCGGGCACAATGGCCCATATTTGGTGGGAGTGCCCAAAAATAAAAACATTTTGGACAGAGATCCGGAGCCTTATAAAAGTAATCACCGACGTAAACATAAAAGAGGATCCCTGGATATGCTTATTCCATGGGACCAATGACCCAATAAAGCAATATACAAAAACATTAATACCCCAGATGTTAAATGCAGCCAAGGGCCTTATCCCGAAAAAATGGCAGCAGGAAGAAGCACCCACTAAAAGAGTGGGTCTTAAAAGTGGAAGAAATGTATCATCTTGAAAAATTGAGGTACAATGGAGAAGAAGAGGATTTGAAAAAATGGAAAAGATGGCAGACATTTAAGCAGACATGGGAATATGCCGAAACAATTATATAAATAGAATGTTATAGCGAAATGGTGTTCGCAACAAGAAGACGAGAGGTATTGGGAAATAGGGTGGGTGGGAAGGAATGGGAATAGGAAGATAAAAAGAAAACCCCACACATTATAAAAGTGAAATAAAAATTTAAAAGAGATAAGATATAGTATGCAAAATGGAAAACTAAACTGTATGGTTTAATTCTTTTCATAATAAAATTCCACAATGATGTGAAATATAACGAGAGATACAAATGAACGCGAAGTTGAATAATAATCTCTTGAATATTGCTGAAGTGGAAAAAAAAAAAAAAAAAAAAGGGGGAAAAAAAATAAAATAAAAAAAAAAAGTATGTAGAAAGCTTTTTTGTCCCTCCCAAATAATAGTTTTACGATATAATATTCCCAATTAGTTGGATTTGCACAAACTTTTAGCTAGGATGTGTTTGAAAATGGCTGTAAAGTGTATTTTTTTTTCCTTAATTACATAAAGGAAAAAAACCTGTGCACAGCACCCTCCCCAGCACACCCCCCCCCCCTTCCCTCCCTCTAATACTTACCTGAGCCCATTCTGGATCCAGCACTGTGCTTGAGAACAGTATCTCACTCAGCTTTCTCGCTCTCCTCACAGGACAGATTGATAGCATCTTGAACCAATAGCTTGCGCTGCTGTCAACCAAATCTTGTGACAAGAGAGCGGGGGCAAGGCCAAGCCTTTCTGTCTGCATCTATAGATGCACAGCTCAGGATCAAGCCCACAGGAGTGCCACAATGGGAAGTGGTTTCCTATGATGACACACAGAGAAGAGGAGGAGCCAGGAGTGCTGGCAAGAATGATTCTTCATGAATCCATGCTGATTTTGTAACAAGAACAGTATCATTAGCAGTAATCTTGTATATACTCCCTTCCAATCCCCTCCAAGAGTTTACATACTATTGATGTTAGGCTAACTGGTCTAATTCCCAGAGATGTATTCTGGGCCCTTTTTAAAATATTGGTGCTACATTGGCTTTTCTCCAATCAGCTGGTACCATTCCAGTCAGTAGACTGTCAGTAAAAATTAGGAACAATGGTCTGGCAATTACTTGACTGAGTTCCCCAAGTACCATCGGGTGGTCCTGGTGATTTATTAAATGTTAAGTTTCCCCAAGTCTAATTTTAATTCTGTCCTCTGTTAACCATGGGAGGTGCTTCCTGTGATGTGTCATGAGGATAAACACTGCAGTTTTGGTTACTGAAGCCCCCCCCCCCCCAGAGTCCCTCGTGAAGACTGAGGAGAAGAATAAATTCAATACCGTGGCCATCTCCCCATCCTTTGTAACCAGATGTCCTTCCTCATTCTTTATGGGGCCAATATGGTCTCTCCTCCCTTTTTTACTGTGTACATACTTAAAGAATTTCTTGGGATTTTGTTGCTCTCCTCCATTATGTGTCTTTTATGTTCTATCTTAGCCGTCCTTATTGCACCTTTACATTTCTTGTTGCATTCTTTATAAAGTCTGAATGCTGATGACGATCCCTCAACCTTGTATTTTTTTTGAAGGCCTTCTCCTTTGCTTTTATATGCATTTATACATTGGAGTTAAGCCATGCAGGACTTTTGTTTGCTCTTTTAAATTCATTACCCAATGGGATGCATTGGCTAATGCCCTTATTTAATATGCTCTTAAAAGCAAACCCATCTCTCCTCCGTGTTCTTTGTTCCTAAGATTTTATCCCAATTTATATCTTCTAGCAAGGTTTGTAGTTTAGGGAAGTTGGCTCTTTTGAAATTCAGTGTATGTATTCACCTTGGGTTTCCCATTTGTGTGATTTATACTGAAGCCAATTGACCTGTGATCGCCGTTACCTAAATTGCCCCCTGTATTTCTACATCCGTGATCAGGCCTGTATTGTTGGTAATCAGTCGATCCAGTAACGCTTTATTTATAGTTGGTGCATCTACCATCTGACCTATAAAATTGTCCTGCAAGACATTTAGGAACTGGCGAGCCTTAGATGAGCCTTAGTTCCCTCCGCCCAGTCTAGGTTGGAATAATTAAAATCCCCAATTATGATAAAACACTTCCCATCCTTGCTGCTAATCCAAATTGTGATAGGAGATCTGTCTCACCTTCCTCCCTCATGTTAGGGGGCCTATAGCATACGCCAAGTATTATTTTCCCCTTATCTTCGTCCCTTTAGAGCTCTCCCCATAAGGATTCCACCTCCTCCCTAGCTCCCTTAGTGATATCATCTCTCACATTCACTTATACATTATGCTTGAGAGATTATACATACACACACACACACACACACACACACACACACACTCCCCTCTTGAATGCAGCACAGCATGGCGGTACCATCTTCACCAGACGGAGACACCAGGAGAGGATTCTGGACAGAGCCTCACAGTCATTGGGGTCTATTGTGGTGAGAGGGCACCTACCCATTTCAGCAGAGATTACAGTATTGCTGAGTGAGTTCTTTCTACAGACTGCTGGTGAGACTTGTAGTTCCACAGAGGTGAATCTACTTCTTCACAGGCAGCATACAGCTGGACTTTGGGGCCTTGTCTTTTCCCCTGCGTTGTAAGGTCAGTACAGTATTGCACTCACATGTAAAGAGGAATCTACAAGTGGTGATATTTCTTCAGTTAAGCAATCAGCACACCTTTTGTTCTACAGTCATTTCTTTACTTTTGTCTCTGTGGATTACAACA
Source organism: Lithobates sylvaticus (assembly GCA_028564925.1). NCBI lineage: Eukaryota > Metazoa > Chordata > Amphibia > Anura > Ranidae > Lithobates > Lithobates sylvaticus. The sequence continues at coordinate 593,599,225 of CM053027.1, forward strand.
ATATAGTGCAGTTTAACCATCAGGCTAGCTGAAGACATCTGGGGTTTAAAGAAATTGCACCATCATCTTATTTTACTAAGCATTGCTGCTCTACTCACAAGTTGATCTCTGAATTATAGCCTAGAGGGAACCATTTGTGTATACGCTTAATATTACACTGTTACTGGATGTAAAGATTATATACTGCATTTTGGTCTGTGTTGAGGCCTCAGTGGGAAGGTATTTAATATACGTGTTGAAGATATTGTGCACCTAGCCTGTGTACCTGTTCACATATACCCTTTCAGGTGAGAAGGTTAAGTGTTCTGTATATGTGCATTACGTGATAACTGTTGTCAACCATAACTGGAGTTCATTCATATTTTTCATTGTGTTCCATTACTTATCTCAGTAAACCTGAGTGGTTCAGTGATATCATGTGAGTTTCTTATTGCCAACAGCACATTGCAGAATGGAACCCAAGGTGTAAGAGGATCTGCAGAGGTGGGGTAGCCAGTTGGGTATAGAGTCAGTCAGCAGCCCCCATGGGGTTACCGCTACACAGGATATTAAAAATAAAGAAGGGGTAGAAACCAGACCTTTGATAGTGCAGGAAGGAGAGACTTTGGCCCACAGAGAAACTCCTGGAGTGGAAGCCCGAATATGATAACCTTTACATGAAAGAAAATTTCTAACTTTGAGCATTGAGGAAATACAGACTCAGATGCCCCGCCTTTCAGAATCTGGACTTTTTACCAGCCTTGCCAATAAAAACAGTAACTGAGAAGCAAGACATCAAATCTGGCGTTGGGACAGAACATGCTGATGATCTGGCAGTGCTCGCTGAGCATCTTCCATGAGTCCTGCTAGGTTGGCATGCCACATGCACCTGGGCCAGTCCAGCACAATGAGGATTACCGGAACGCTCTTTATCTGGACCTGTGGAGATGACAAGGAGGAAGTGTCAGGGGATGAAACAGACCCGGATGTACTGATCTTACAGACACACCTGAACATCCACCATTTCTGCGAGAGAATCTTGGTACCTAGACACAAACCTGTTCAGTTTGTAGTTTATCCCAGAGGCCAGGAGGTCCAACCTTTTTTTTGTGCGCACAAGGCTGTGAAATGTTTTTACCATGAACACAGTGAGTAGGCTTAAAATGCAAGCCCCTCCTACTGCCACGATTTGGCTACACCCACAATTTGCCACCCATTTTCCTCTGGGTACCCAAGGCTGACCCCCCCCCCCCCAGTCAAAGTAATTATTTATGACCCTGTACAGAGAAGAGACTTGATTGGTCATTAGAGGTTCGAACCTTACACTCACAGAGGTGCTTACAACAGTCTTCTCCAATGTTTGGTACACTAAATTAGGTCTAAAGCCAAAAATGGTTTTAAAGCCCAACTCCAGGCTCAGCTTGAAAGCACCCTGCACCAAAAAAAAAAAAAAAACACTTCCAGGTATCTTCTTGTCCAGTGAGGTCATGGGTCCTTTTCTTCCTCCAGAGATGGAGATGGACATATCCTAAATGCTGCAGACTGCAGCACTACATAATGTGATGCCATGCTCTGAAGAATTTTCAGGTGCGTTCAGAGCAGAAGGTGGAGCCTCGACACCCTGGGTACACAGACTGGAGGACATGCAGCACTGAATTGGCGAGTTCTAAAGCAGAGTGGCCAGAGCTACTTTTTTTTTTGTTTTCAAGAGCTGCCACTTTTTGGAATATTGCCTAAATTGGTATTAAAATTCATATGAAAAAGAACCCCTGCAAGGATGCATTGCAGTTGCTCAAATAATATATGAGCCAAGCTTTCTCGATTTCCTTAGTTCAGACTTGCCATAACCACACACACACGCCAAACAAACGTGATGAACAAAGCATCAATGTGCATTTAAACAGTCTTTAATGACAAAGTATAACTTATTACAAAAGAAAAAACGTAAATTTCATATTTTTTGGCAGAAAAATAAGCAATGCAATTAAGCCAAGGCCTACGATGTTGCATAGTACATTTCATGAAGATCTCCTTCTTTATAATTTGATTGGCTTTTGCTCCATATAAAAAGCAGCAGCTCATGATACTTGGAGAGCAAAACAAAAAATTCAACAAACAGTACATACCTTTGCACTTTTTGCCAAAAACCTGGCCGCAATTAAAGCGAACCTGCACTGCAAAATAATTTGGAGCCCGACTTCTCCATGTGAAAATGCTAGCTGCCTGGTTGTCATGCGGAGTCAATGGATTTAATACTACGAGGAACAGAATTTGAACTAAAGTATGCACATTAGGGGTCTCAACAAAAACAGAAAGTGCACAGGTATAGTATAAAGGTTTACCATCAATTGAACTAGAAAAAAAAAAAATTGTATGCAAGTCTGACATAAAATTGCCCTCTGGTGGCCAGCAGTACATAATAAAGTCTGTGGTGAGTGGAAAAAGCAGCAGTCAGGACTATTTCAACAACAGCACACAAACTTCAAATCGTCTACAGACTCGATTAAGCGTATTGAGGAAGCTGGTCTGTGGTGGGTGGTCTGCCCTGACTACTGCGGTTTTCACAAACCACTGAACATGTGTCCATCCATGGCCAGCAGCTGGCAATAGACTTGATTCCTCTATGCATGCTTCATTAATGCAAGTGCAATATTGGTTTTCGATGAAGTGATGCTAAACTGTCTTACAGCATGCCATGTTGCGATCTTTGGAATATTTCCCAGTTGTAAAATAGGTAATGTTTAAGTAACCCTATAGTACTGAGACCAGAGAAAGCCAGGCAACTAGCACTAGATGGCAATGCTCACAATGCCCTTCTTCTGAAGATGATAGCAGCCTCTCTTTGGCCTCAGCAATTTTACAGTCAGACTACCTGATCTGCAAATTGGCTCCAGGTTGGCGACGAAGACTACCCGGGCTGTTAAGCTGATCCAATGAGCATTAAAAAAAAAAAAAGCACGAGAGTTCAATGACAGACTCCATAGTTTCTCAGTGCAGATTGCCTTTAAGACTGGGAAGAAACTCTTCCATAGGCAGACCAAAAGTTCAGTCATCATACTGGCTGCCCCCTGGGTAAGCAGCAGCTTTAACAGTAAACACAAACCACCCAACTGAAACTAACAAACTTGAGAAAAATGAAGTAACTTTCTGTTTTCTAAATGCTTCCAAAATTACACATTCTAACATCAGCAGAAGAATGGCTCCAAACTCCAATAAGAGGTCTCAGACAAATGTTGGTCTTGTGTTCATCCCGTGGCTACAGGTAGTAGAGTAGGTTAGCCAGGGAATTGTGAGGCTCCTTGTGAATGCTCTGGCCAACCAGGAAGGCCAGTTTGTGGGCGTACTGGCAAGGAGCTGGCACTCTAATCACTCCCTGGAAAGAGAAAGGGCAGAGGTCATGTTTTAGTATAGTCTTTAAATAATTTAGTGTTAAAAGGTCACCCAAAAGTGATAACTACAGTGCCTTGAAAAAGTACTCATACCCCTGGAAATTGTGTCATGCTAACTTACAACCAAAAACGTAAATGTATTTTTATGTGATAGACCAGGGGTCTCCAAACTTTTCACTTCGGGGGCAACATTGTGCATTTTTCACATATTCGCGGGCCGAAAAAATAAATATTTTTTTTAATGAATCGGCAGTAGAATAAAATATAATTTGACAGGCTGCCGGCAGTAGAGCTTGATGGCGCACCTAAAAGATGTAACCTCATGCACTGGGGCTAAAATTCCAGTGTTCACAGGGTCTTGCATCTGCGTTACTGTCAACACACACACGCCTCCATACATTTGTATCCTCATCAGAGCCCCCCCTGCATATTTGTGTCCCCCTTAGAGCCCCCCCCCAAATATTTGTGCCTGAATAAGAACCCCTGCATATTTGTATTCCCATCAGAGCCCCCTGACACGTTTGTGTCCCCATCAGAGCCCCCTTCCATATTTGTGTCCCCATCAGAGCCCCCCCCCCCCGAATATTTGTGCCTGAATAAGAACCCCTGCATATTTGTATTCCCATCAGAGCCCCCTGACACGTTTGTGTCCCCATCAGAGCCCCCCCCCCCCCGAATATTTGTGCCTGAATAAGAACCCCTGCATATTTGTATTCCCATCAGAGCCCCCTGACACGTTTGTGTCCCCATCAGAGCCCCCTTCCATATTTGTGTCCCCATCAGAGCCCCCTTCCATATCTGCCGTAGGGGATGATCTAAACCCGAAGCATAGCTGTATCCTCCAGTGAACATAAGAGAAATTATACTTTAAAGAATTACTGAACCCAGGACCCTGCATTCAATATATCTGGTCTCCCACAGTACACAAAACATGGAAATGCAATTATTTTAGTAAATATAAACTGCTAAATTCTCATCAGCAATATATAGTAGTCTGACATCTATCAGAGTTTGGTTAAAGCTTACAGGATTTTTCATTCTCCTGACTGTCCTATGAGGCTGCAGGACCCCTGACCCTCTATCTGGACAGAGCCGATTGGCCCTGTGCTGATCACATGCACCCTCCCAAGAAAAACAAAAAACAAACACACTACCTAGCAATACACACCAAGCTGAGCTTGTGTCCCCCCAAGGCTCTGTTCCATCAGCAGATGGATTGGGGACAGTGGAGGGGGGGGGGGGAGAAATCAGAGAAGACAGGATCAAACAACTTTTTTTTTACACAATACAGGGGATTAACCCCTTCACAGTGAGTATAACAAGCATGCTTTACTGCATATACAGACTGATTTTACTGTTGAGGGTTTAGTAACACTTTAAGAAATTAGCTTCCATCATACATACAGGCCAGTTGAAGTACTGGTGGCACAGCTTGTAAGTCAGTCGCTGCATATGATCTGGCTTCAGACCTCCGCTGTCATACACAACATTGTAGTGTGTTGGGGACACAGTGCCTTGTCGCACAGACTGGCTGATGATGAAGAAGTCATACCTGAAGGGAAGATGCCACAGAAGAGTTTTTTGGAAAAAAACAAAAAAAAACTAAAACAGTATAATCTAGCCATTCTACAAAGCCAGTTGAAAACAAAAAAGTTAACAGCTGAACTACTCTACCTAAAACTGAACTCCAGGCAAACAACTAAACAAATATTTTTACTGATTTGTTGCCAAAAGATTGAAAAAATGTCTGCCAATTAGTAAGATCTGTGGATTCCTCGAGTCAGTGGTGCCGATTAATTATTCATTGAGGAAGCTGGGATACAGAAAAAAATAAATAAAAAACAAACATTAAAAAAAATGGATTTCTGAACGTGGAAAATGTACGTGTGCATATATCACAGAATTACAAACCCTTTGGCAGGTAAAATAAATGTGTGCATTCTAAATGCACATTTAGCTGCTTGCCAGGAGTTCCAAAGTTAAAAATAGTGCTGGCCAGGTATTTTGACTTCCTGCTCAGGGGACAGAGGTTGCTGGCATTTGGCCACACACAGGAACGCAAATTCAAATCTGCAGTGTTGATGCCTAAAGCGAAGGCATAGGACAGAATTACAAGTAGGTTATTTTTGCCGGAAGGGCTGCCTTTTTTCCCCTCTGTCAGTATGTTTATTAGGGAAAAGTTTTGAAGACTTACAGTTAAGGAAAGTGGCAACATGTTTTTAGCTGTAAACGGAGCGGAGCCATACAATATAGAAGCATACATGGAAATCATAAGAAAACATTTCCACAGCATTTCACCTAAGTGTGATCAGCAATCCTTAGAAAGGGGAAAGGGCTGCATTTGTTTTTTTTTTTATTATAAATGGGGTAAGGCCCTATAGCCAAATTGGGAACAAAATCCATTTATTGGAGGTCCAATCTGAGCATGAGGAGTTGGAGACACCCTGTAAGGACATTATTCCACTACTAATTGAGGTCATCTGCGAACACAGAAATTGGACTTTTAAAATCATAGTTGCATAGTAGGAGAGGTTGAAAAAGAATTTCTTGGGATTTTTTTTGCTCTCCTCCACTATGCGTCTTTCGTGTTCCATCTTAGCTGCCCGAATTACACCCTTACATTTCTTGTTGCATTCTTTGTAAAGTCGGAATGCTGATGATCCCTCAGCATTGTATTATTTGAAGGCCTTCTCCTTTGCTTTTAGAGGACTTTTGTTCGCTCTTTTAAAATGTATTTCCAAATGGGATGCACTGGCTAATGCCCTTATTTAAAATGCTCTTATAGCAAACCCATCTCTCCTCCGTGTTCTTTGTTCCTAAGATTTTAGCAAGGTTCGTAGTTTGGGGAAGTTGGCTCTTTTGAAATTGAATGTCTTTGTATTCCCCCTATGCTTCCCATTTGTGCGGTTTATACTAAAGCCAATTGACCTGTGATCACGGTTTCCTAAATTGCCCCGTATTTCAACATCCGTGATCAGGTCTGTATTGTTGGTAATCAGTAGGTCTAGTAACACTTTGTTTTAAATATCATTTATAAAATGTTAAATATTAAGGGTCTCAACACTGAACCTTTGGGTACACAACCTTAGACCAGTGGTCTTCAAACTGTGGCCCTTTGCTTGCCTATATCCGGCCCTTATGGCACTGTTCTTCCCACTGATACAAAGCACCATTCCTTCCACTGATACCAACGGATAAAACACCATTCCTTCCACCGACACCAACAGTGGGGCATAATGCCTCCCACTGATACCAACAATGGGGTACTAGTCCCCCCGCTGACACCAATGATGGGACACCCACCAGTACCAAAAATACCAACGGGGCACTATTCCTCCTACTGACCACAGGTACCAAGTAATTTTTCTTTACTCCCATTGACCACCAAGCCTGAGGCATAGTTTACTCACATTGACATGGGGCATTTTCTATTCTCACTGATTTCAGTCTGGTCCCCCTAAGGTTTAAAAAGGAGAGTAAACTGGCCCTTTGTTTAGAAAGTTTGGATACCCCTGACTATAGACTGAGTACGAGTCATTAATCACTACTCTCGGAATATGGTCTTTGTTTGTTTTATATCCATTTACAAGCTACATTTTCCAAGCATGCAAGCTAAATTTCCTAAGAATTCACTTTACACAATAGCCGTGTGTGGGCAATGGTGTCAAACACTTTAGCAAAGTTCAAATCTACCACAGCCACTCTTGTCCAAGTTTTGTTTACTTTCCGTATAAAAAGAAAGCATATTTGCTTGCTCTGTTGTCAACTTATGCTGTCTATTGCTTAAAATATTTTTTATCTTGCAGACTATAGAAATTTTAACAAACCAGTCAGTACTTCACTAGGTAAACGTCACGCAGCAGGACAAGGATCGATTCATACAAAACTTTCTTTATAAAAAAGAACCTGTCAGTTACCATTCAGGCCTGGTGACTTCAGTATCAACTATTGTTCCAGGAGGAGGATTCTGGAGCCGGCCACCAAAAACAGCAAAGAACCTGGCATTGATCCGTTTCTTAACCACCACAACTGACAGTTTAGGGCTAAGAGAGGGGGAAAAAAATAAAATAAAAAAAAGATGATCACACAGGGTAAATAGGAAATATATGCCATTTAGAATATTATTACAAACTATTAGGGCAAATAAAACGAAGCCTTACGTGTAATCCTTGCCTGCTGTCCTGATACAGTCCATAATCTGCGGCACTTCATAGCTGACAAGGGTCTTTAGCTGACCATCGCCCACACCGTCACGGTAAATGATAATACGGTTGGGTAGAAAGCCATTGCATTTAAACCAAGCATGGAGAGCACCTGAACAAAAAACACTGATATTATTCACAGTCATTTAGACTGATGTTCTTCCAGCAGAACCAAAATCAGAGTTTAGCCAAGGACACTTTGCCATGTGTAATATTGCCACATTTTAGGTCAGCTGGAAAATACTTGCATTATAGTAAGTATATGAAAATACCAGAAGAAATGCTGGTTTAACCGCTTGCCGACCGCCCTATAGCTGTTGTACTGCTACATACCTCCCAACTGTCCCTGATTTGGAGCAATGTCCCTCTATCCCTCATTCCTCCTCATTTGTCCCTCATTTTGGTCTGATCTATATAGATGCATATAAAATGCACCTTTTAGCTATCAAAAAGTGTTTTCCAGTGCTAAACCTTTCATTTGATTTCTAAATTGCTGCATTTGTAGATTCCAAAAGCCAATATAAAAGGAATAGTAGTGGTAAAAAAACAAAAACACAAAAAAACTCACTTGTGGGTTTAACCAATCTTATTTTTTTGTACAATTCTTTTTATTCTTGTTGTACAAAATGACAAAAGGGAAAACAATACAATTCTCCTATAACCACTTCCCGACCGCCCCATGTACATATACGTCAACAGAATGGCACGTACAGGCAAAAGGACGTACCTGTACGTGCCATTCTTCAGGCGGTTGGGGGGTCCGATCGGACCCCCCTCCGCCGGCGGGGACGGTCGGGATCGTGTCAGGAGTGATGCGGGAAGAGGGGACGGCCAGTGGTTTCTGGCCACCCCCTCGCGATCGCTCCTGGCGAATCACATTCTCCCTTGCCTGTGTAATTGTAAACACAGGCAAGGGGAAGTGACGTCACGCTCCTCGTGTCGGTCTTTCTGACCGGGACGCCGAGCGGAGAAGACGCAGAAGTGCACAACACTACACTGACACCAGTCACACATAGGCACACAATCCACCCCCCTGTCACCCCCAGATCACCCCCTGCCCCCCCAGTCACAGTGTCACTGATTGCAGTGATCATTTATTTACTGATCACTGCATTTAGTGTCAGTGTGACTGTAATAACTGTCAGGGCAGTTAGTTTTAGGCCCCTTTAGGTCTAAGGTAGCCCCCTACCCCCCCAATAAAGGTTTAACCCCTTGATTGCCCCCTAGGTAACCCTTTCACCCCCTTTTGCCAGTGTCACTAAGCGATCGTTTTTCTGATCGCTCTATTAGTGTCACTGGTGCCGCTAGGTAGCCAGTTTTTCTTTTAGGTAACCGCCAGGTTTATATAGGATTATAAATAGGTTTATAGGTCAGGTACCCCCATATTACAACCTAAATAAAGGTTTTAACCCCTTGATTGCCCCTAGAGTTAACTCTTTCACCAGTGATCACCGTATAAGTGTCACTGGTGACGCTGGTTAGCCAGTTAGTTATTTAGTTATTTAGGTTCCCCGTCAGGTTTTTATATATCGTCAGGTACCCCCATATATTACCTAATAAAGGTTTTAACCCCCTGATTGCCCCTAGTTAACCCTTTCACCAGTGATCACCGTATTACTGTTACGGGTGACGCTGGTTAGATAGTTTGTTTTTTATACTGTCAGGGCACCCGCCATTTATTACCCAATGACGGTTTAACCCCCTGATCGCCCGGCGGGTGATATCAATTAGGTTTTAGGGTCAAATAAGGTCTGCGTCGCCCCAGGTTAGTGCCAGCACCGCAAACACCCACGCGCAAAGCATACACCTCCCTTAGTGGTATAGTATCTGAACAGATCAATATCTGATCTGATCAGATCTATACTAGCGTCCCAGCAGTTTAGGGTTCCAAAAAACGCATTGTTAGCGGGATCAGCCCAGATACCTGCTAGCACCTGCGTTTTCCCCCTCCACCCAGCCCAGCCCACCCAAGTGCAGTATCGATCGATCACTGTCACTTACAAAACACTAAGCACACATAACTGCAGCGTTCGCAGAGTCAGGCCTGATCCCTGCGATCGCTAACAGTTTTTTTTGGTAGCGTTTTGATTCAGTCGCCAGCAGCCTAGGAGCTTTTTTTCCTGCGAATCTCACTAGTGTACTACTAAATTTAGAGCCCAAAATGGCAAATCGCAAGTACACTAGTGAACAGGCCTACTTGTTTCTGAGTATGTCAGATAGTGAAGAGGAGGTCACTCATCTGTCAGAATCAGGCTCAGAATACGACCCAGTAGACGACAGCGGCTCCATGACAGATAGCTCTGGCGACGGAGGTGAGGTCCCTGCTAAGGTCAGGCGTACCCGATCCCGATCTTCTGCTGTTGTTGAGGTGCAGGAACCGCAGGACTCTCGTATGGAGCAGAGAAGTACTAGCGTCGCTATTCCTTCTGGTGAACTGGCAAGCACCAGCGGCCTAGTACACCCTGGACGTAGTCAAACCAGCACTGCAGTAACACTTGGTGACGTGGCGAGTCCCATAAGTGCAGTTCAAGCTGGCGAGGTGGCAAGCACAAGTAGTGTCCCGCTGCCACCAAGAAGAAGACAAAGGCAGGCCCGTCGATCACATAGTGTCCTTCCTGCAGAATTCGCCAATCCTGATTGGGTGCCCACCACTTCTGCAGGACCCGTACTTCCCCCATTCACTGGCCAACCCGGTATTCAGGTGGAAACAGCTGATTTTAAGCCATCCGATTTTTATTCGCTGTTTTTCACGGAAGATCTCTATAGATCTATTGTGGACCAAAGTAATATATACGCTGGTCAACACATCGCCGCTAATCCCCAAGTGCCTTCCCTTGCCAGAGATTGGAAACCAATTACGGTTTCCGAATTTAAGTCCTTTCTGGGCCTTTCCCTCAACATGGGCATACATAAATTCCCGACGCTGAGGTCTTATTGGTCCACCCTCGCGCTCCACCATATGCCCGTGTTCTCTCGCTCCATGTCCAGGGCACGATACGAACAGATCTTGCGGTTCATGCACTTCAGTGACAATGAACTCTGTCGTCCTCGTGGAGACCCTGAATTTGATCGGCTCTACAAAATTCGGCCCCTCATAAACCACTTCAACCAACGTTTTGCAGCCTTGTTTAGTCCCAATCAAGTTGTCTGCGTTGACGAGTCCCTGATTAAGTTTTCTGGCCGCTTGTCTTTCAAACAGTTCCTTCCCAGCAAGCGTGCCAGATACGGGGTCAAGCTCTACAAGCTCTGTGACAGGGCAACAGGCTATACGTGGAGCTTTTCGGTTTATGAGGGAAAAGATAGTCACATAGAGCCGGAGAACTGTCCAGATTACATAGGGAGCGCTGGCAAGATAGTGTGGAACTTGGTGTCACCCTTATTCGGAAAGGGGTACCACTTGTATGTGGACAATTATTACACGAGCGTGCCACTGTTTAGTCACTTGTTTGATCATCAGATTGGAGCATGTGGCACCGTGCGACCTAATCGCCGGGGCTTTCCCCAGCGGCTTGTAGATTCCCCTCTTAGGCTGGGGAGAGAGCCTGCTTGAAGTGTAATAATTTGCTCGCTGTGAAGTGGAGGGATAATAGGAATGTTTTCGTTCTTACCTCCCTTCATGCAGACACGACAGTCCAAATTCGTACGGCGGCTGGTGTTGTGATGAAACCCCTCTGTGTCCACGAGTATAACCTTAATATGGGAGGGGTGGACCTCAACGACCAGTTGTTGGCGCTGTATCTAGTTGCCCGTAAGGCTAGACGCTGGTACAAAAAAGTGTCTATTTATTTGTTCCAATTGGCTTTGTTGAATGCTCATGTGCTATACGGAGCTTCAGGCGGGAGGTTACCCTTCCTTGAATTCCTGGAAGAGGTTCTCACAGACCTTCTATTTCCAGACGGTTCTGCACCTCACCATTCCCAACCAAATGCAGTTAGCCGGCTGTATGAGAGGCATTATCCTTATGTCCTCCCGAGTACCCCTACCCAACGAGCCCCCCAAAAAAGATGTCGTGTCTGTACCAAGCGCGGATGTAGGCGTGACACCCGTTATTATTGTCCACGCTGTCCTGACAATCCTGGTCTCTGCGTTGGTGAATGTTTTGAACGCTACCACTCACTAGTGAGGTTTTAGCGTAGGGTACAGCATTTCACAGGCTAGGATACACTTTCACAGGGTCTCAAGAATGCCATCGCATTTTGAGACCCGACCGTTACAGTTAAAATTATAGTTATAGTTTAAAAAAAAAAAAGTACAAAAAAAAAAAAACCCCAAAAAAATATAAAATAAAAAAAACAAAAATAGTTATCGTTTTATTGTTCTCTCTCTATTGTTGCTCTTTTTTACTCTATTCTGCAATGTTTTATTATGTTTTATCATGCTTGCTTTTCAGGTATGTAATTTTGTTTACTGTGTTTTATTGTTAACCATTTTTTTGTTTTCAGGTGCGCCATTCAGTTGCAGCGCGGATTTATTTATCTTGACAGCAACAGCGTTTGCTCCCACGATACATAAAGCCACGACTCCAACGCTGTAGGAGGTGATTTCACCACCACAGTTAAAAAAAGAGAGCATATATGCCGAAGCATGGGGCAGCAGAGGGCGGAGGAGCGATTTTGCTCCTAATGCCACGTACATACGGTCGAAAAAAGTCCGACCATGTGTACGTGGCATAACTTTTTTGCGGGAGGATGCCCCCATGCTTCGGCATATATATATTTTAGGCACCGGTTGCGTTAACAAAATGTTTTATTTTTTACTATGTTTTTTTTTTTTGGTATTTGCTTTGCAGGTATGGTAAGGTCTTACTGTTATACTGTAATGTTACTTTGTTTTAATGTTAACCATTATTTGCTTAGCAGGTACGCCATTCAGTTGCAGCGTGGATTTATTTATCTTGACAGCAACAGCGTTTGCTCCCACGATACATAAAGCCGCGACTCCAACGCTGTAGGAGGTGATTTCACCACCACAGTTAAAAAAGAGCATATATGCCGAAGCATGGGGGCAGCAGAGGGCGGAGGAGCGATTTTGCTCCTAATGCCACGTACATATGGTCGAAAAAAGTCCGACCATGTGTACGTGGCATAACTTTTTTGCGGGAGGATGCCCCCATGCTTCGGCATATATAAATGGTGCATGTATGCCCATCATTAGAAGTGGGTGGATGAAGGGAGGTATTCTAATGGTGGGCATACCCACCGCACCATTGGGAAAGCATTTTATCACACCGATCTTGGTGTGGTCAGATGCTTTGAGGGCAGAGGAAAGATCTAGGGTCTAATAGACCCTTTTTTTTTTTTTTCAAAAAAAGAGTACCTGTCACTGCCTATTGCTATCATAGGGGATATTTACATTCCCTGCGATAACAATAAAAATGATAACTAAGAAAAAAAAAATGGAAGGAACAGTTTAAAAATAAAATAAAAAAGCTAAATAAAAAGAAAAACTAAAAAATAAATAAAAAAAAGCACCCCTGCCCCCCCTTCTCTTGCGCAAAGGCGAACACAAGCGTTGGTCTGGCGTCATATGTAAACAGCAATTGCACCATGCATGCGAGGTATCACCGCGAAGGTCAGATCGAGGGCAGTAATTTTAGCAGTAGACCTCCTCCGTGAATCTAATGTGGTAACCTGTAAAGGCTTTTAAAGGCTTTTAAAAATGTATGTAGTTTGTCGCCACTGCGTGTTTGTGCGCAATTTTAAAGCATGTCGTGTTTGGTATCCATGTACTCGCCCTAAGATCATATTTTTTTATTTCATCAAAAATTTGAGCAATATAGTGTGTTTTAGTGCATTAAAATAAAAAAAATGTATTTTTTTCCACAAAAAATGCGTTTGAAAAATCGCTGCGCAAATACTGTGTGGAAAAAAAAAAAATGCAACACCCACCATTTTAATCTGTAGGGCCTTTGCTTTAACAATATATATAGTGTTTGGGGGTTCAACGTAATTTTCTTGCAAAAAAAAAATATGTTTTCATGTAAGAAAGGGCATAGGTAGTGAGGAGTGAAATCAAAAATTTGCACCCTTAGAAATGCTGAAGGCGGTGCTTGGGTTTCGGGGCCCCGTACGCGGCTAGGCTCCCAAAAAGTCCCACACATGTGGTATCCCCATACTCAGGAGAAGCAGCAAAATGTATTTTGGGGTGCAATTCCACATATAACCATGGCATGTGTGAGCAATATATCATTTAGTGACAACTTTTTGAATACATTTTTTTTTTTTTTTTTTGTCGTCTTTATTCAATCACTTGGGACTAAAAAAAAAAATATTCAATGGGCTCAACATGCCTCTCAGCAAATAGCTTGGGGTGTCTACTTTCCAAAATGGGGTCATTTGGGGGGGGTTTTGTGCCATCTTGGCATTTTATGGCCTTCAAAACTGTGATAGGTAGTGATAGGTAGTGAGGAGTGAAATCAAAAATTTATGCCCTTAGAAATCCTGAAGGCGGTGCTTGGTTTTCGGGGTCCCGTATGCGGATAGGCTCCCAAAAAGTCCCACACATGTGGTATCCCCATACTCAGAAGAAGCAGCAGAATGTATTTTGGGGTGTAATTCCACATATGCCCATGGCATGTGTGGGCAATATATCATTTAGTGACAACTTTGGGCAAAAAAAAAAAAAAAAGTTTGTAATATTCCCGCAACTTGTGGCAAAATAGAAAATATTCCATGTACTCAACATGCCTCTCAGCAAATAGCTTGGGGTGTCTACTTTCCAAAATGGGGTCATTTGGGGGGGTTTTGTGCTATTTTGGCATTTTATGGCCTTCGAAACTGTGATAGGTAGTGAGGAGTGAAATCAAAAATTTGCACCCTTAGAAACCCTGAAGGCGTTGATTGGGTTTCGGGGCCCCGTGCGCGGCTAGGCTCCCAAAAAGTCCCACACATGTGGTATCCCCATACTCGGGAGAAGCAGCAAAATGTATTTTGGGGTGCATCTCCACATATAACCATGGCATGTGTGAGCAATATATCATTTAGTGACAACTTTATGAAAAATTTTTTTTTTTTTTTTTTGTCTTTATTCAATCACTTGGGACTAAAAAAAAAAAATATTCAATGGGCTCAACATGCCTCTCAGCAAATAGCTTGGGGTGTCTACTTTCCAAAATGGGGTCATTTGGGGGGGTTTTGTACTTCCCTGCCATTTTAGCACCTCAAGAAATGAGATAGGCAGTCATAAATTAAAAGCGGTGTAAATGCCAGAAAATGTACTCTAGTTTTGTAGACGCTATAACTTTTGCGCAAACCAATAAATATACGCTTATTGGCATTTTTTTTACTAAAGACATGTGGCTGAATACATTTTGGCCCAAATGTTTGACTAAAATTGAGTTTATTGGATTTTTCTTATAACAAAAAGTAGAAAATATCTTTTTTTTTTTTTCAAAATTTGCGGTCTTTTTCCGTTTATAGCGCAAAAAATAAAAATCACAGAGGCAATCAAATACCATCAAAAGAAAGCTCTATTTGTGGAAGAAAAGGACGCAAATTTTGTTTGGTTACAACATTGCATGACCGCGCAATTACCAGTTAAAGCAGTGCAGTGCAAAATTGAAAAAAGACCTCTGGTCCTTTGGCTGCCAAATGGTCCGGGGCTGAAGTGGTTAAAGGGGTGTGACAAAGGGTGTGTCCTATGTCTGCATACTTTTGCTGATAGGTGTCCCTCATTCCCATCTCAGAAAGTTGGGAGGTATGCTGCTACAGGGAGGCATCTGTGCACCCGGATCACGTATAAGTGATTCCGGCAGTGGCAGCCCGTCCAGTGGCAGGTGTCAGGATTAAAAAAAGGTATCAGAAGAGAAAATCAACTGCTCGTTTTTGTCTAGGGCAGGGCTATGCAATTAGCGGACCTCCAGCTGTTGCAGAACTACAAGTCCCATGAGGCATAGCAAGACTGACAGCCACAAGCATGACACCCAGAGGTAGAGGCACGATGGGACTTGTAGTTTTGCAACAGCTGGAGGTCCGCTAATTGCATATCCCTGGTTTAGGGCATTGGAGAGCGGAGATATACTCATCTAATCCTCCCAGTACATAACAGGTCCTTTCTGCCTCTGCTCCCCTGCAATCTAGCGGTCTTGTGTGGTGCAAAGTTCCTGAAGTCGTCATGTCCATAGGCCTGTTCTGGATGTGAAGACATCAGAACAGTCCCTGCTGGATCGTGGGGGAGTACTGTTTGCTGCTGGAGCAGAAGATTGGGTGAGTATGCAGCTTTCTAGTCACCCCTTGGAAAAAAAAAAAAAAAAAAAAAAGCAGTTAACCCATGCACTGTGGGCACAGCCCCACTGCATGAGGAAATAAAAAATGATGCTTTAAAGTGATTACAAATAACATCTCTATACTTAACTGCTTTGTGCAATAGAATTGCACAGAGCAACTCTAAACCTCCTCTTAGGTTCCCCGTTGATGCTCCTGGCTCCTCCTCTCCGTCCAGTGCCCCCATGGGAAGAAAATTTCCATAGGGGCACTTGTGCGTGTTGCTCTGAGCAAGGTCCATAAAGACATGGATGCGCAAGTTTGGGGTGGAGGAACTTGACTGGCCTGCACAGAGCCCTGACCTCACCCCGACAGAACACCTTTGGAATGAATTCGAGTGGAGACTGCAAGCCAGGCCTTCTCATCAAATATCAGTGCCTGACCTCACAAATGCGCTTCTGGAAGAATGGTCAAACATTCCCATAGACACACTCCTAAACCTTGTGGACAGCCTTCCCAGAGTTGACACTGTTCTAGCTGCAAAGGGTGGGCCAACGCAATATTGAACCCTATGGATAAACTGGGAGGCCATTAAAAAGTTTGTGCGTGTAAAGGCAGGCAACCTACCGTATTTATCGGCGTATAACACGCACTTTTTCCCCCTTAAAATCGGGGGGAAAGTCGTGGGTGCGTGTTATACGCCGATACCCAAAAAAAAAAATGACAAAAATCGGTTGCGGCGCCGAAAAAATGGCGACCGCGGCCGAAAAAGGCCGAACCGCGGCCGAAAAAAGGCCGGAAAAAGCCGAAGCGCGGCCGAAAAAGACCGAAGCCGGCTGTTCAGCTCCGCTCGGAGTCCCGCCTCCCTGCGCTCGCTCCCGAAACAGCAGGGAGGCGGGACTCCGAGCGGAGCTGAACAGTCGGCTCGGTCTTTTTCGGCCGCACTTCGGCCTTTTTCGGCCGCGGTTCGGTCTTTTTCGGCCGCGCATGCGCGGTATTTCTCGCGGCGGGAAATTTAAACGCTGGCGAACTTCAACTGACACTAGCAAGCTGCAAATGACGCCGGGCAAGCTGCAAATGACGCCGGGCAAGCTACAAATGATGCTGGGCAAGCTACAAATGACGCTGGGCAGGTTGCAAATGACGCTGGGCAGGTTGCAAATGATGCTGGGAAAGGCTGCAAATGACGCTGGGCAAGCTGCAAATGACGCTGGGCAAGCTGCAAATGACGCTGAGCAAGCTACAAATGACGCTGGGCAAGCTGCAAATGACGCTGAGCAAGCTACAAATGACGCTGGGCAAGCTGCAAATGACGCTGGGCAAGCTGCAAATAACGCTTAAATGTAAGTTTTTTTTTTTCCCTAAACTTCTCTCCTAAAACTTTTTTTCCTTAAAATTCCCTCCTAAACTTGGGGTGCGTGTTATACGCCGGTGCGTGTTATACGCCGATAAATACGGTAATTATTTTGGTAATATAGTGTTTATTAAAAAAAAAATAAAATAAAGGATAAAAAAAAATTCCTTCAACTGAGAATAATACTGTTTAACAAATTGGCTCACTAGTAGCTTTAAAAGCAAGTAAAGGCTGCTTAAAAAAGGGGACTTGGGGGGGGGGGGGGGGGGGGGGGGGGGGGGGGGGGGGGGGGACTTTTGGGACGGTATGGGGGCAGGAGAAACACACACAAGTAGTACTTATATTGGCAAGTTAAACTCATGTTTATATTGCCTGGTACACACTCAGATCAGGTTTATATTTAGGCCTCAAATTTATGAACTTCAGGACGTCAGATCAGCCCCAATTCCTGCACCTTTAGAGATCAGATCAGCCCAAAACCCTGTCTAGCTCAGGCTGGATAAATGTAGGAAACCACCAACACACGCCTGTCCCCTCTGGACCATTACTGGGCTCCTCCATCACTCTGGTTTCTGCATTTCCTCGGCTGGTCAGCTACATCCTGGTTGCCATGGTGAGAACCAGCCAGATTTTCCACCAGAAAACAGGAGAAGTGTCCTCAGTGCAGGAGGTACAACAGCATGCCACTGAAAAAGACATTTTGTGCCTGCCTTGACATGAGTGCTGGGGATTGCCAACCCCTGGGTTATGGTTTTCAGTCAATCAGATTATCTTACCTTGCATGCAGACCTTAAGACCATCAACAATCTCTTGCTTTTTATCCTGGACCACACATCGAGAAAACCAACTAGGATGGAACAGAGCATCAAACTTGTATTAAAAACGGAATAAAATGAAAAGCTAGCTTATTAGAAATATTGGATGCTACACTGTTCACATTCAGCATTATGTAGATGAAGTGGTAGGCTTAACATTCACCTGTATTTGTAGTAAATAATGCTGCATAGGAGGGAGCTGCTGTGAAGATTTAATGTATTTTGGAAGTGTCACATTTTTTATAAAAATGTTGTATACAGTTGAGAAGGGCCTTGGGCCTCTACAATGGAGTCCTGAAGTTGGGCAAATTGGATCAGGCAAGGAGCAGAGTCTGTTGGGGAATATGAGCTGTTCAGCACAATAAAGCTTTGTTAAATGTGGACATGTGGTAGTAAATGCTGACTGATGGGAGTATCTGTGTGAGGAGACAGACATTTGGCAGGCATGGCATCTGTAGCTGTAAAGGGATGGTTAAGGGGAAGAAGATGGTATTCTTACAATAATGGGTTTGGTGAATTTTAGAGATTTTAGTTTTTTTTGGATGACATTTTTTTTCTACTGCTGGTTATGTTCCTATTGCTTACTGCCCTGTTGACTAGACAGGAATAGAAAGGAAATGACCATAATGGAGGTCTGAATCGATACAAAATCTTATAAAGCTACTAACCCCTTACCTTATATAATAAAAATAAATAAATAAAATAAAAAACACACACACACACACACACACACACACACACACACACCTTTAAGTCCATTGAGGGACACAGGAATGTTTTGAATTCTCATACTATCGGGTTATACTGTCACGTTATAGAGAAATGGACACGTGGCAAAAAATATTTAAAAAAAAAAAAAAAAAAGGATGCCCAGCACAGGAAGACCCTGCCTACGACCATAATGCCTCAGGTTTTCTAACAAAGTAGTACCAAGTACATGGAAACAAACACACAGAGGAGGAACTCAATGGACATTCAATGGTCACCCAATGGACACCAAGAAAAAATATTTTCTTCATCATTCATTGAGGGAGAAAATTATTATTTGACTGCTTTTAGATGTCACAACAGCCAAACAATTCTAAGAGGGGGGTTGGGCAACATAGCAACAAAGGCAAACAGGCCCAAAAGGGAAAAACACCACAGAAAGCTAGGGACTGCCTGCAGCTAAAGAACTGCCTGAAAGATCCAATGCCCAAAGCTGGCATGAAATGAGGTCTGAATATTCACCTGGTAGAACCAAAAAGAAAAAAAAAAAAAAAAATCAGATGGTTGCCTTGCAAACTGGGTAAAATTTGCACGATACCGAAAACAACAAGAAGCACTAGATCCAGTAAAGTGCAACTTTAACAGGAAAGGTTAAAACCTGATACTAAAAGCCCATAAGTTTGATGACGGCCTGCCTTAGACATGGTAGAGATGGTGGCCTGATCAGCTAAAGTGCCCTCATCCAGTACATCTGGAATAAGGAGAAAGCAGTCTTTCTAAAAAAGCAGTGAGAGACAGATTATCATGCGTGGTGCGGGCTGTGACAATCTCTCCAGAAAGACCGATTTCTCCTTATTGGAATGGCATTTCTTTATTGTCTGGTGTGGTACCAGACAATAGAGAAAAAAAATCCATTATGTGAACTGGAGCCAAACAAAAAGGGATTGACCAACGTCATGGTGAAGGTGAAAGTTCTGAAGTCAAGGAAGTCGTGGGCCTCAACATAACCCGATCTCTACGCAAAACAAGAAGAGTTCCTTGCAGAATATAGCCACCGTTTTTTTTTCACTTAGAAGATGGATACCATCAATGGCAGCACGCACAAGCAACTTCGCAGGGAAGACCGAAGAGAGGGTAGGATATCCTGAACCTGGTTCTGCAGTTTCAGGAAAAGGCCCAAATATCGCAAGCAATGCCATTTAGAAATGACTTCATAATGTTCAGGATCCATCTGAAATTCTCAAAGGCAGTGCAGTGTGATTGCCAAATCGGAGTCTAAAATCAAGGTGGTCTGTTCTTGCAGCAGATTGTTCAGATATCCGACGACTGGAATACCTCGGAGGTGAAAAAAAGCCCAAAACTGGTAAGAGGACCTTTGTGAACACTCTTGGGGCCGAGACAAGGCCAAAAGGCAAAAGCTGCAAACTGACAGTGGTTGTCACCCACAACAATTGAAAAAGTAGATCTAGAAAAGATATGAATTTGTAAATACAAATCCTTTATCAAGGTTTTTTTGGCATCTGACTGAATAGATTCTATCTGAAATGATTAGGGACATGCAAAATGCGTTGAGGTCCTTAAGGTTCAAGATGGGACGAATGACTGTTTCGGATCCAGAAATAACAGGTTTATAAAAGGCAAAAAATAAAAATAAAAAAAAACACACACACATTTTGTTGGGGAAAGGGGAACAATCCCCCATGTTAACAGTTCTTGAATAACTGAAAGGTGGTCTGTTCAATGTTGTTGAGACATAAGACGATCGAGGCAGATTCAAGTTCAACTAACCATTTTAAACCTGACATGTGGCTTTGGATGTTGAAACATGTGCAAGAAAAAAAAAAAAGGGAAAAGAAAGAAGAAAGAAGAAGAAAGGGAAAGCCTGCTAGGTACCAACAGTTTTCAGAGAAAGGAACAAACCACTGCTGCAGTTCTGGGCCTAATACCACCTCCAGAAATTCTCAGAACACTACTGACCCGATAGTGGAATACTGTGCCAACTGGAACTCAGATAAGTAGCCACTGCCAACTGCAGTACAAGATAAAACATCACTATACAGGGGGGCCCCCCGAGTTACGAACTCGTTAGGGACTGGCCTGTTCTTATCTCGGAATTGTTGTTCGTAAGTCGGCCGCGCATGCGCAGACCAACAATTACGGACATTTCCGATGTTCCGTCTAATGCTGTTCTGCGCATGCGCGGCAAATTACGGACATTTCCGAAGTTTGCCCTCATTTTCCGAGGCTCCGTCTGGCCGCGCATGAGCAGAACGGCCGGAGGACGGCGAAAAATGGCGGGGGGTCCCCGAAGCGCCCGGTTCGCAAGTAGGGGATGTTCGTAGGTCGGGCGTTTGTAAGTCGGGACCCCCTGTACTTCTAATATAATAAAACTGGAAAAACCCATGCTACTTGGACAACTGGAGAGACCTCCATGATTTCCAAGATCCAACCTGACCATACCAAATTGTTGATTTATGAAATCTTTTTAATTCAAGTGAAAAATTCAGCAGAAAGGAAAAAAAAAAAAAACTACCGTATATACTCGAGTATAAGCCGAGTTTTTTCAGCACATTTTTTTTTGTGCTGAAAGTTCCCCCCTCGGCTTATACTCCAGTCAAGCACTTTTCTGCAACAGAGAATGAAATTTGCCAACCCGACTTTGGGGCCTCATATCTCGGGGGCCACTTGGTGCTAGGGACCCCAAATTTGGTGTGCAAACCCGGTGGAACTAGCACTACAACATTTATTGGTTCCTAGCACCAAGTGGCCCCGAGATACGGGGCCCCCAAAGTCGGTCAACTGTGTCCATCTGCAGCAATGTCATTTCGGAACCCTTTGAGTCCAGAGACCCCAAATTTTGGCTCCAGCTAGGGTGAATCTAGAAACCCTTAACTACCAGTTTGAAGTTTGGGGGACCTATGGCTGCAAATAGGCACAGTGAGGCTGCAAATGGGCATTGTTGACCCTCTTTTACACTTCCAGTAGCTGCGCATTTCTCACCCTAGGCTTATACCGAGTCAATAAGTTTTCCCATTTTTTTGTGGTAAAATTAGGTGCCTCGGCTTATATTCGGTTCGGCTTATACTCGAGTATATAGGGTACATCAAATCTTCCTAATGACACCAAGCAAAGCTGAGCAGGTGTGAAGTGGGGGAGGTTATAGCCTTTAGGAGGCAGGCCTTCAGTTTTTCATCGCTGGTGTCCATTTCTCTTGTAGGCGGCAGTAAAGCGCATGGATGATCATCAAGTCGTTTCCCTCAATGGACAAAAAAAATAGAAAAAGAAAGGTTGGCTAAAAAGGTTCCACTTTATGTTTACGGTTACAGAGTTGCCTTCCATATTGTTTTGCCCTTCATATTTTAAACATGGCAATGTTAAAAGTTTAGACTGCAAAGCAGCCAGGAACACCAGCCATAGTTATTATACAAAGACCAAGCTATAGACAGAGATCATGCAAGGGATTTAACCTCCAGTCTTGTAGCTTCTCTCTCCCCCCTTACCTCCCAGCAAGCGAAGTTAAGAGATACTTAACTCTAAAACACAGCCATGATAACTTGTATAAAAAACGAAAAAGTGTGCACTTTGCATGACATCGCCATTGTCCTACCCTCTTTTACACAGTACCATCTTCCATAAAAGGTGTACTTTGAATTGCTACTCCTTTGGAGCTGGAAAGCTCCATGGCACTGCCATCATCTTACCGAGTCATTCCTTTATTCATGCTGGCGACAAAACCAGCAATTGATCGCTTTCCTGCCACAGTGTCATGGTAGATATCAATCCCAATGACCATCATGCGCTCCACCTGCAAGAGAGGAACACAAAGAATTCCAGCCATTAGTCAGTGATAAAGTACTGAAGCAAGAGGGTTGGAATGACAGCCAAACAACTGGAGTCTTCAGGTGAGGTCACAAGTGGCATTCTCCACAGATTGTATGTAAACCCTATTCTTATTTGCTCCTTTCTGGTCTGGCAAATACACCATTGAAAGCATGTTGTAATATCCGTTCAATAGGTGCAAATAAATAATTGCTAATCAGTGTTATCACAAGGAGTCTAATCAGTCCACCCAGTTCCTATCTGACTATAGAACAAAAAAAAAAAAAAAAATCTCTATATTTTGTAAAGATGGTAAAGAGACAGGAAGGAATTCTGTATCTTAGTAAAAGACAACTGGGCAGGGCTGATCCCATTTCCTACATCATCATCCCATAAGGCTGGACTAACACGTATGCGATGTGTCGCATTGCATGTGATACGCACTGCATTCTTGTGCAAATCACATGCGATTCTGTGTGGTACAATTTGAGATCATCGTCATCAGTTATTGATCCTTGGTCCTCCATGTGTATACCATCGCTCACCTGAGATATGGGCACATTAACATTGCATGGTTACACATCAGATTTAGCACTAAAAAAATCATATAAAAAAAAAAGGGAGAAAGATATACACTATATTACCAAACGTATTGGGACACCTGACTTTACACGCACATGAACTTTAATGTCATCCCAGTCTTCATCCGTAGGGTTCAATATTGAGTTGGCCCACCCTTTGCAGCTATAACAGCTTCAACTCTTCTGGGAAGGCTGTCCACAAGGTTTAGGAGTGTGTCTATGGGAATGTTTGACCATTCTTCCAGAAGCACATTTTTGGAGGTCAGGCACTGATGTGGATGAGAAGGCCTGACTCTCAGTCTGTCCTTTAATTCATCCCAAAGGCGTTCTATCAGGTTCAGGTCAGGACTCTGTGCAGGCCAGTCAAGTTCCTCCACCCCAAACTCACTCATCCATGTCTTTATGGACCTTGCTTTGTGCACGGGTCCAAATCATTTGGTGGAGGGGGGGGGGGGATTATGGTGTGGGGTTGTTTTTCAGGGCTTGGCCCCCTTAGTTCCAGTGAAGAGAACTCTTAAGGCATCAGCATTCCAAGACATTTTGGACTACTTCATGCTCCCAAACTTATTGGACCAGTTTTTGGGATGGCAACTTCTTGTTTCAACATGACTGCGCACCAATGCACAAAGCAAGGTCCATAAAGCCCAACCCTTAAAAAGCACCCCCACACCATAATCCCCCTTCCACCAAATGATTTGGACCAGTGCACAAAGCAAGAATCATAAAGATATGGATGAGCGAGTTTGGGGTGGAGGAACTTAACTGGCCTACACAGTCAAACATTCCCATAGACACCCGCCTAAACCTTGTGGACAGCCTTCCCAGAAGAGTTGAAGCTGTTATAGCTGCAAAGGGTGGACCAACTCAATATTAAACCCTACGGACTAAGACGCCATTAAATCTCATGTGTGTGCAAAGGCAGGCGTCCCAATACTTTTGGTAATATAGTGTACATTAAAAAAATAAAAAATAAATCCTTCAACTGGGGAATATTGTTTAACTGGCTCACTAGTAGTTTTAAAAGTAAGTATAGGCTGCTTAAAAAGGGGATTTAAAAATAATGTGAAGCAAGAATAGTTCTTTTCCTGTACAAAGTCACTTGCAAGGCTATATTTGAATATGGATCTTTTTGGCCATTGCCATGTAAGGTGGGCAACCAAGAGATGGAGGGTAACACAATGAAAGACTACAGAGTGTTTAGATCCATATAATGCCACGTAAAACAAGCATTTCATTGCAAAGGATAAAAAAGGATGCGACTTCTGTATATATGAAGAGAAGGGTTTTTTTATCTTAAGGCCCATGTCACACTTCATGTCTTCATCAGCAACAGGACTGCTAAAATGTAAGCTGCCCGCAAGAGAGCAAAGTCTCATATTTCTATCTGGCGAGGGAGAGACATGCCAGTAGACAAGCGTTTCTCCTTCCTTCTGTGTCCTCCATAGCAAGAAAAAAAAAACAAGTACCAGTTACCGGTATCTGTCTTTCTGGGAAATCTTCCAGGACAGCACACCTGAAAGTAGGCCTGCCGTCCTGGAAGATGACTTGAGAAAGGTACCAGTTGGGGGGGGCGCATGCACGCGATCGCGGGAGATGGCTGCCTAATCTCTGCGCTCCGCGCCACCGGCCGCTAACACCTCGGCTAACAAGGCACATTCCCACTGCAGCCACAAACTAATCATACCCATGGACTGCGGACACCGCCGGACACCCGCGGGCATGCACAAATCGCACCAAAAGAAGCCCAAGTATTCTAAAAGGGCCTCTGCAGCAGCCGCAGCCCCTGCACCCAGGAGAAGCAAGATGGCGCCCGAACCTCTGGAGCCAGATGACACCACGAGGCTCTCTGCATCTGCTCCAGCTTCCCCAGCAGACAGCCTGCAGCAATACCCCTCGGACCTGGTAAGCCCTGAACAGTGCGACGATGCTATGCTGGCAAAGTTCCGCACAATTGTTAGAGATGAGATCTCTACAGCCTCCTGCAAGCTTTCTTCTGATCTCATGCAAGGCCATCGCACAAATCAGCTTGAGCAGCGTATGGACTTAACTACTACAGTCCTAGAGGGGCATGAAGAGGAGGTAGATAAGCTAAATGCTGAATTGGAAAGCCTGCGAGACAAATTAGAGGATTCTGAGAATAGGGTCCGCAGGGACAACCTCAGGATCCGTGGGTTACCTGAAACAATCACAGACTTGCAAGGCACAGCCACAGCTTTTTTTCCAGGAACTGGCCCCCGAGATCCCGCTGGAACGGCTTGAATTTGACCGTATCCATAGATCCCTGGCACCTAAACCCTCTGAAGGACCCCCAAGAGATGTCATCATAAAATTTAATTTCCATCGCACCAAAGAACGGCTCCTGCAAGCAGCTAGAGAAATTCCTGAAATCTCTTTGCAAAACCATTCCCTGCAACTGTTTGCAGGTCTCTCCCCAGTCACAATTGCAAAAAAGGAGAACCCTGAAACCTTACCTCCAAATCCTGCAAACCAACGGTATCAAATACAGGTGGGGGTTCCCCTTTAAACTTTCCTTTTCTTACCAGGCCTCCTCCCTACCTGATTTGAAACGCCACTTCCAGGATCTCCGCCTGGATCTGCCTCCACCCTCGGAGAGTCCCTCTTCATCGTCTTCTCGCCCACAGATGTCCCAGCCTCTCCGCAAGCCCTCGCAGGCCTCCCAACAAAGATCCCAGGCCCTTCGTTCACTCCAAGAACAACGTTTCCAGGACGCCTCCAATGGATGAAGAAACGAACTTCCCAATGTTTGGGGTTACTACTTCACCATGGACCTGACACCTGAGGAGGCTCTCCGGAGCCGCACCATTGGTATCAAACTGTTATAAGTTGTTACCTGGTTTACTCCACAGCCCAAGCCATAACTGGTTTAATATTTAATATTTTTTTTTCTCTTTTCATTTTTTTTTATGACATAGTAAGGCTAAATGGCTCATTTGCGGGTCTATCACCCTGGGCTGCCCAGACAGATTGATGGCGGCCGAGGGGAGAGACGACCTGTGAGCAGCGAATTAGAGGTGGGCACGTGGTCCGACCAAAGTCAACTCTTTTTACTTACAGCAAGGGGGGGTATAGCCCGCAGCAACTGCGGCTGTCGGGCATACCCTTACCCCCTAAGGTTCATCAGTGTTGTTCCACTCGTGCCCACGGTTGACTATGGGCCTTGCTAGCTATGATCCTTCCTTTTTGTGTTATTTTTTTTAGGCTTTATTTTTTAACAGTTGTTTACTACAGACAAGGAAATAACTAGCACATTTGCCCTTTTTCAGGTCCCTGGTACCCCGAGGACCTCGCCGGACCCCTAGCGGGATCCGGTGTGGTCCTCACTTATTTCTAGACTATATCTAGATAATATTGTTTTCTTTCTGAAGTTTGTGATTAATGTTTAACGCACTACCATGTGCTCATTTCTTATGCAATTTTGTACTATGGTTTATTGGTTATTCAGGCCGAGGAGGTCCGGTGGACCACTGCGCCCCCACAATGTCGGCACTTGCCTAAGACTATGGTCCCGGTCAACTTCCGACCCACTGGTGGGCCTCCGGACCCACAACTACTTGCACTAACGATGTTAGGTGGGTATTTACAAAGCCCATCTGTCTTCGGCTTTGCCGTGCTACTCTCTCTTCCCTTGCTCTGCTACTTTTTCCTCCTTCCTCCTCTCCTTCTCTTCTCATCCTTTCCTCCAGAGTTCCTGAGGACTGCATCCAAAAACACATTGGCACAATTTTTTATCTCCCCACCATGACGCTACGTTGGCTGTCCTTAAATGTACAAGGTATGAACTCCCTGCACAAAAGGGTGAAAATATTTAAATACCTTAAGCAACAACGTATACACATAGCCTGTCTGCAGGAAACTCATTTCACCTCCACCTCCAGCCCCAAATACTTTGATGCCCAATACCCCCAGGTATTTTTAGCTAATGGGCCGACCAAACAAAGAGGTGTATTGATAGCTTTCCGTAAGTCGGTCCCCTTTCACTGCACCAAACAAATAGCTGACCCAGATGGCAGGTACCTTCTGCTAGTTGGCAATATTCATGACGTGGAAGTAACCATAATGACATACTATGCACCTAATTCTAATCCTGGACCCTGACCCATGTCTGCTCTCTCTTGGCTGTCCACCAATGGGGAACTCTGCTAATGGCGGGGGACTCCAATGTCGCCCTGGACCCAGTATTAGATAGATACCCCTCGGAACGTCAGGCTCCCACTCCTTCAGCAAAGGCTTTCTCCCACTCCTTACACTCCCACAATCTGGTAGATCTTTGGAGAGAATTCCATTCATCAGGCAGAGACTTCACTTACTATTCTCACCCACACCACTCCCATTCCAGAATAGATCATGTGTTTATGCTTAGAAAACATCTCCCACTGATAGATTCAGTCTCCATCCTTGCAGCCCCCTGGACGGACAATGACCCCCTTTTGGTGGTCTGCCGGTCATTAATACAGAGTCCCCGACAGTCCTCATGGATAATGAACGACTCACTTCTATCACTGCTAGATGTCAGGGAGGACCTCTTAAAAGCTTCAGCGGAATTTTTCCGTCTTAACTCTACCTCAGTCTCCTCCCCGGTGACTCTCTGGGAAGCATATAAGGCCGTCCTTAGGGGGCACATTATACAAATAGCTTCAAGACGTAAAAAAGAAAGACAAAAACTGCAGGCCACCTTGGAATCTCGTTTGGAGTCCACCTCTGCAACTTTTAAGCAATACCCCACATTGAAAAATCGTAGACTCCTTGACCAGGCTCGCACAGAACTAGACCTTTGCCTCACCGACCAAGCGGAACGGGTGTTACGCTGGTCCCGACAGCACTGGTACACCAAAGCAAACAAACCTAATGCGATGCTGGCCAGGCGACTGCGAACTTTCAACTCCAAACCCTCCCCTATTACCCTACGCACTCAACAGAACATACTCACTAGTAACCCGACCCGCATATTGGATGAGTTTCGCTTTAGACTCGCTAAACTTTACTCTGCCCAGGACCTCACGATTGAAAGGGACAGGGTTGATTTTTTGCAGCATATTTCCCTTCCGACCTTATCTCAGACACATGTAGATCTGATGGACCGAGACATCCAGAAATCCGAAGTACTCCAATGTATCAAGGAACTAAAGATAGGTAAGAGGCCCGGCCCCGACGGATTCACGGCCCTTTATTACAGGAAATTAGCGGACGTGGTGGCCACTCCTCTGACGAATATGTTGAATGCAGTTAAAAAGGGTCAGGCATTGTCACCTGACCTCTTGACAGCAAATATAGTAATGATACCGAAACCTGACCGAGACCATTCCTCCTGGGCCAATTTCCGGCCTATATCGTTGATCAATATCGATATGAAGATCCTCACCAAAATCCTGGCCAATAGGTTGAATTCCTTTCTCCCCCGCTTAATCAAAAAAGATCAGGTTGGCTTTATCCCACTTAGACAAGCAGGGGATGCCATTAGAAGAATTATTCAGTTACAACACCTAGCCCAGAACCGCTCTTTGGAAACCATGCTCTTGTCTCTGGATGTGAATAAAGCCTTTGACACCTTGTCCTGGCCATACCTTATGTCGGTACTTCGTCACTACGGTTTTGGTCCTTCGTTTTTGCAATGGTTGGCAGCACTGTACGATGCCCCTCAAGCTAAAGTCAAATATTATGGGTTTGAATCCCCTATTTTTCCTATTCGGAGGGGTACTCGGCAGGGCTGCCCACTTTCGCCCCTTCTATTTGTTCTAGCCATGGAACCGTTGGCGGAGGCAATTCGTTCACATCCAGATATTAGAGGCATTCCGATTGCGGGTTCTGACCATAAGATTTCTCTATTTGCAGACGACATTTTATTGACGTTGACGTCGCCCAGAATTTCCTTGCCGAACCTATTCTCCCTCTTGGACTCTTTTGCCTCTCTCTCAGGCTTAAGAGTTAACCCCACAAAGTCAAAGGCAATGTCTGTAAATCTTCCCACATCAGAACTTGCCTCCTTAAAAGCAAATTTTCCGTTCCAATGGCTTCCCTCGCTCCCATACCTCGGAATACGCCTCACTCCTAAATACGACGGCCTATACCAGGCCAACTCCCCCCCCCCCCCCCCCCCCAACCCCCCCCCCCCCCCCCTCTTTCGGAAGCTAACCGACTCCCTATCTTCCTGGTCCCACCTCCCGCTCTCCTGGTTCGGCAGAATTTCTGCTGTCCGAATGACTTACCTTCCAAAGCTGCTCTATCTTTTCCGAGTGTTACCGGTCCCTGTTCCGTTTCATATCCTGAGAATCCACCATAGAGACTGCTAAAATTCATGTGGGGTTCCACACGACCTCGGATTAATAAACAAATATTATATGCCAGGCGGATCAATGGGAGCTTCTCGGTTCCTAACCTCCAGGCCTATTATTCAGCAGCTAACATCGCCCCTCTGGCCCATCTCCACGATACTCATCAAATGCCCCTATGGGCCACGATGGACCTAGTTGATTCCCACCCTGTCCCTATCCCTTCAATACCATGGCTGCCTCCTCAGAACCGCCCGCGAAGGTTTGACCCATGTTTGACCCATTGCCTCCATATATGGGATTCCCTCAAGTATTCTGCAGGACTACTATCTCCCCATCTACCATTACTGCGTCTTACTCATTGCCCAATATTCCCCCCCAGCTGTGAAAACCCTAGGCAATTCTCCTGGTGGGCGGAGAATGGATTTACAGATGTTCATTCTCTGTTCACCCCTATGAGAATCCTCTCGTTTGAAGCCCTGAGATCATCCCATGATATCCCACTTAGAGAACACTACAGTTACCTTCAAATACAACATTTCCTGCAAGATCTTATAAAGGCTCAATCGACTCCATATACCCTGACCCCTTTCGAAACTATTTGCAGGGCCCGACCCCACTCTGGACTAATATCCTTAATTTAATCCTCTATTATCACCTCTAGGAAACCCCCAGTGAGAACATATCACCTTCAGTGGGAGAAAGACTTGGCTAGAAGTTTAGATCCTGAGGATTGGCAGAGCATGACGATATCCCTTACAAAAAGCTCCAAGAATGTGCTCATCCTGGAGAATGCCTATAAAGTTTTCTACAGGTGGTATTACACACCGACCAGGATAGCCCGCTTTATCCCTTCTTACTCTAATTGTTTTCGAGGATGTGCACTGGAGGGCACGATGGCCCACATTTGGTGGACATGTCCTAAGGTTTGCAGACTATGGGTCAGGGTCTACGCGCTTTTACGTAATATGCTCCACTCTAATCTCAAAAGAGATCCTTATGAAGCCCTCCTATGTAAGCCCATTCCTGAACTTTTCCGCTCAGAAAGACAACTGGCTCAGCACCTCTTTGCACCCATCGCAAAAGCCTGGAAAACTCCTGCACTCAGCTTTGAGGCAGTTAAAAACCGCATGAACGATATCATGATAAATTAAAAGCTAACATCCTTCACCTCTGATACTCATGATAAATTCCTCAATGTTTGGCGCCCCTGGATAGCATACCATCAGCCCTCTAGATTCGATACCCAGCTTCTCTCAGTATAACTGGTTTCTGGATGCACCCCCCACGCTAACGGAACTCTTTTCCCTCTGTCTCTTTTCCTTACTTTCTTCTCTCTGCAAGTCCACTTTTTCTGTCGGGACTCGCAGACTATCTACCCTTTACCTTTCCTTGCATACTTGCCCTCAAGACTCCTGATTATATGGAGCCGGGCTACCGTCGACATTCATCATACAGTAAAGTATGACAAAGTAGCCATGAGCTAAGGAAACACATAAATGACTATCTTAGGTTCGTTAATGGACTTTTAACTGTACTGTATTGGAGACAGTCATTACATACTGTCCACCTTATTTTGCCATATATTACGTTATGTATGCAATGTCCCACTGTTGGGACCTCCTTCCTTTTTTTTTTACTATATGTTTCGATGCCTCTGTTATATACTTGTCATCGTCTGTTATGTATTCTTTCAATAAAATATTTGTAAAAGAGAAAGGTACCAGTTACTTACCGGTAACTGTCTTTCTGGGAAATCTTCCAGGACGGCAGGCCTACTTTCAGGTGTGCCGTCCTGGAAGATGACTTGAGAAAGACTGTTTACCTCTGCTGGACCACAGGGATAAATGGATAGGTGACCTGGTCAGATCGCTCATGTGAAAAGTGTTCATGGTGAATGGTAAATATGAGGACTATAATGCTTAGATGGGGCATATGACATTTCAAAGCTGACCTGTTGACATGGCATGTCCCTACAGTTCACACCGTGTTCATAGCACTTCCTGATGTAGTGGTGGGGCGCAAAATGTCTAGTGACATTATAAGCATGAGGCTCTAATGTAAATGAGCTTATGAGAAAAAAAATTAAAATAAAAAAGTATTTTCCCATTATACAGTAGGAATGACTTGCCGGTATCTCCACGCTCCAAAGCTCCCCTCCAAGTTTACAATTCATCTGAAGGGCAATCTTGGTACACACAGACATGAGAGTCTGTGGTTTGCTCAGGGTCCTGGAGACCACACACTGACTAGGTATGGGCACGTCCAGACACAGGTACTTCTTTATGGCATCATACTTCATCTTGTTTATACTGGACAGGACACACACTACCTAGAGGGAGATAAAAGGAGAGCTGCTTCAGAAATCTAGAACAGAGCACCTGCAGGAGAAAGGAGCACATTGGGGGTTATTTACTAAAGCTGGAGAGTGCAAAATCTGGTGCAACTCAGCACAGAAACCAGTCAGGTTTTTATCATCGAAGCTTAACCACATGCCGACCGGCTCCTGTAGATATACGCCAGCAGAATGTCACGGCTGGGTAAAGTAACGTACCCGTATGTTGCTAGGACACGGAGCGACCCCAATCTCTGTAAAGAGCCACGGCTCTTTAACCATGTGATCGGCTGTGTCCAATCACAGCAGGTCACATGTAAAACACAAATGCCGGTAATCTCTCATCGCCTCACACGAGTGTGGCGAGGAGAGAGGAACAACGGCATCTCGTCGCAGGGGAAAGCGAGACATGGAATTAGGGCACTGATCATCAGTGCCCCAATTACAATAAAGCGCCACCAGTGTCAGCAATCAGTGCCCACCAGTGCCACCAATCAGTACCTATTAGTGATGTCAGTCAGTGTGGCCCATCAGTGCCCACAAGTGGCACCTCATCAGTGCCGCCTCATCAGCGCACATCAGTGAAGGAGAAAAGTTAAACTTTATTGTTTTTATTTTTTCAAAATTTTTGGTTTTTTTTTTGTAAAAGAAAGCTCTATTTGCATGAAGAAAATGATAAATTGTCACGTGGTTACAGTGTAGCATGACTGTGCAATTGTCATTCAAAGTGTGAGAGCGCTGAAAGCTGAAAATTGGCCTGGGAAGGGGGTGAAAGTGCCCTGTATGCAAGGGGTTAAAGCCCACCTGCCTGAGAGGTCACATATCCATACGGCTGGCTGGAAGAGGTTAACAACATTAAAATTACAATATGACTTGTGTTGAAATTGTATACGCTATATTTTTTTCCCACGAAAGTCGAGTTACCGTATATACTCGAGTATAAGCCGAGTTTTTCAGTACGTTTTTTTGGGCTGAAAATGCCCCCCTCAGCTTATACTGGATTCAAGTACTTTTCTGCAGCAGAAAACAACATATCGTATCTCTGGGCCACTTGGTGCTAGGAACCCCAAATTTGGTATGCCAACCCAGTGGACCTAGCACTACAACACATCCAAATTGGGTTCATAGCACTAAGTGGCCCCGAGATACGGGGCCCCAAAAATCGGTTCGGAAAATATCATTCTCTGCTGCAGAAAAGTGCTTGACATTTTCCAACCCGTATTTGGGGCCCCATATCTCGGGGACACTTGGTGCTAGGAACCCCAAAGATGGGGTTCCTAGCACCAAGTGACCCGAGATACAGGGCCCCAAAGTTAGTCAACTGTGTTCATCTGCAGCAATGTCATTTCAGGACCCTTTGGGTCCAGAGACCCCAAATTTTGTCTGCAGCCAGGGGGCATCTAGGAACCCTTAACTCCCAAGTTTGAAGTTTGGGGGACCTATGGCTGCAAATGGGCATTGTTGACCCTCTTTTCCACTTACAGTAGCTGCGCATTTCTCACCCTAGGCTTATACTTGAGTCAATACGTTTTCCCAGTTGTTTGTGGTAAAATTAGCTGCCTCGGCTTATACTCGAGTATATACAGTACCCATTAAGGTTGATTAACGTTAATGTTTTTAATGGCCAATTTCAGAAACTACCATTTTGGGCATTCTTTTTTTGAATGGTCTGTGGGTTCTGGGACCCGCACCCACACGAATGTCATATTGGGATACAACTGCTGTGTCCCAATAGACAACAATGTGACTACTGTTAGGGAGATGCACACAACACCTGTACATCGCAGCACGGATGTCTGTAGTCAGACTTTATTTAATCCATTATCCACCCTAGGGATGGGCCCAGTGTTCGATTCGAACCCATGTGCGAATCGAACATCGGGCGTTCGACCGCTCGTCGAGTCCAGAACTATTTGGGCCGCTCGCATCAAATTCGTGTGATGCGAGCGGCCCGCAATGCACTGCGCCAGTCGCAGTGCATTGCTGGCTGATGATTGGCCAAGCATGCACTGTGACCCTGCATGCTTGGCCAATCAGAGCCAGCGGCGAGGGCCATAATTGGCCACAGGCAGGATGCCTGTGGCCAATTATAGCTCAGGGGGTTTAGTACACGCCCCACACTATAAAAGGCCACCGCGCCGGCGGCCTTGTGTAGTGTGTTCCAGCGTGTCAGTGACAGTATCTGCTGTGATCCATTCTGCAGTACTGCTGAGTCTGACATTATCTGTGCTGTGATTCTGGGGGATTAGTGTGTGCGTGCTGTTAGTACAGCATTGCAGTATCACATTAAAACACCTTTACCCTTCTGGCATGTTGTGTCATCTAAGGCAGCCATCTGCAGCTAATGAATTGCCGGCTCCCGTAACACAGAGAACAGTCATTCATTGAAAGTCATTGATAAAAAAAAAAAAAAAAAAAAAAAAGCGTGGGGGTCCCCCCAAATTTAATTACCAGGCCCTTGAGATCTGGGATGGATTTTAACCACTTCAGCCCCGGACCAATTGGCAGCCAAAGGACCAGGCCCCTTTTTGCAATTCGGCACTGCGTCGCTTTAACTAACAATTGCGCGGTCATGCGACGTGGCTCCAAAACAAAATTGGCGTCCTTTTTTTCCCACAAATAGAGCTTTCTTTTGGTGGTATTTGATCGCCCCTGCGGTTTTTATTTTTTGCGCTATAAACAAAAATAGAGCGACAATTTTGAAAAAATGCAATATTTTTTACTTTTTGCTATAATAAATATCCCCAAAAAAATATAAAAAAAAACATTTTTTTTTCCTCAGTTTAGGCCGATACGTATTCTTCTACATATTTTTGGTAAAAAAAAAAAAAAATCGCAATTAGCGATTATTGATTAGTTTGCGCAAAAGTTATAGCGTTTACAAAATAGGGGATAGTTTTATAGCATTTTTATTAATATATTTTTTTTTTTTATTAGTAATGGCGGCGATCAGCGATTTTTATTGTGACTGCGACATTTTGGCGGACACATCGGACATTTTTGACACATTTTTGGGACATTTGTCATTTATACAGCAATCACTGCTATTTAAATAGCACTGATTCCTATGTAAATGACAGTTGTAGTTAGGGGGTTAACCACTAGGGGGGGGGGAGGAGTCAGTGTGACGTGTTGTGTTTTTTTTTTACAGTAGGGGGCGTGGCTGTACGTCTGACGTCATTGATCGGCGTTCCCGATGACAGGGAACCGCCGATCACTGACAGTCAGTGTAGGAAGCGCGGGGAGAGGTTTGTTTACATAGACCTCTCCCTGTTCTTCAGCTCCGTAACCCGATCGCGGGATACCAGCGGTGATCGGGTCCGCTGGTCCCGCGGCCGGGGTCACGGAGCTCCCGACTGGGTCGCGAGCGCGCCGCTAGCAGCGCGCGGCGACCACGGGCAGGCACATGCACGATCACGTACCGGTACGTGATTCTGCCTGCCCGTGCCATTCTGCTGACGTATATATGCAGTGGCCGGTCGGGAAGCGGTTAAGGGAAACCCCGGCCAAAAAAAAAAGAAAAAAATGGCGTGGGGTCCCCTCAAAATCCATACCAGACCCTTATCCGAGCACGCAACCTGTCAGGCCGCAGGAAAAGAGGGGACGAGAGCAGCCCCCCCTCCCTCCTGAACCGTACCAGGCCACATGCCCTCAACATTGGGAGGGTGCTTTGGGGTCCCACCTTGTCCCCGTGTCTGATCGGAATCTGGAAGCCCCCTTTAACAAGGGGACCCCCATATCCCGGCCCCCCCCTGTGTGAAATGGTAAGGGGGGTACCCCCTACCATTTCACCAAAAAGGTGACAAAAATGGTAAAAATGACAGGAGACGGTCTGACATATCCTTTATTAAAATCTTCTTTCATCTTCTTTCTTATGGTCTTCTTCCTTTCTTCATCCTTCGGTTTCTTAATCTTCTCCTTCCGGCATCATCTTCCATCTTCTTCTTGCTCTGGTCTTCTCGTCCGGCATCTTCTTCCATGGCGTCGGCGTCTCTTCTGTGTCGGGCCGCTCCGCGCAATGGGAGGCTCCCGCTGTGTGAGGCTTCGCTGCGTCTGACAGGTCTTTTATAACGGAGGGCGGGGGCCACCTGGTGCCCCCCGCCCCCCTCTGACGCACGGGGAATTCCCTATGGCTTTCCCCATGAGGTCAGAGGGGGCGGGGTCACCAGGTGGCCCCGCCCTCCGTTATAAAAGACCTGTCAGACGCAGCGAAGCCTCACACAGCGGGAGCCTCCCATTGCGCGGAGCGGCCCAAGAAGAGACGCCGGACGAGAAGACCAGAGCAAGAAGAAGCGTATCGGAGGAAGAAGAAGACGATGGAAGAAGATGCCGGAAGGAGAAGATGAAGAAACCGAAGGATGAAGAAAGGAAGAAGACAAGAAGAAAGAAGATGAAAGAAGATGAAAGAAGATTTTAATAAAGGAATTGTCAAAGACCGTCTCCTGTCATTTTTTACCATTTTTGTCACTTTTTTGGTGAAATGGTAGGGGTACTTTTGTACCCCCTTACCATTTCACACAGGGGGGGGCCGGGATCTGGGGGTCCCCTTGTTAAAGGGGGCTTCCATATTCCGATAGGCTCCCCGCCCGCAGACCCCCACAACCAATGGCCAGGGTTGTGGGGGGGAAGAGACCCTTGTCCTCATCAACATGGGGACCCTCAAGGGTCTGGTGTGGATTTTTGAGGGGGACCCCACACCATTTTTTTTATTTATTTTTTGGCCGGGGTTCCCCTTAATATCCATAGCAGACTTGAAGTGCCTGGTAATTGAATTTGGGGGGACCCCCACGCTTTTTTTTTTTTTTTTTTCTTTATCAATGACTTTCAATGAATGACTGTTCTCTGTGTTATGGGAGCCGACAATTCATTAGCCGCGAGTGATTTTAAATAGCTTTTTTTCCCTGCAAAAATTACACTTTGTGCAGGGACAGTTCTAAACACGGAAAACATGCGCCCCTTTACAGGCATACTATAGACTCCCCCCAGGTACGAAATTTAAAGAAATATTACACTTTTGTTTCACTTTAAGCATTATTAAAAATCACTGCTCCTGAAAAAAACGTCCGTTTTAAAAAAAAAAAAATTTGCATTGATACATGTCCCCTGGGGCAGGACCCGGGTCCCCAAACACTTTTTATGACAATAACATGCATATTAGCCTTTAAAATTAGCACTTTTGATTTCGAACGTTCGCGTCCATTGTAATTAATAGGGTTCTTAAGTTCGCACGCACTTTAGGTCCGTTCGCACCAGAACCCGCGAACCGAACCTGGGGGTGTTCGGCTCATCCCTAATCCACCCCAATCCATGTCTCTGCTTCCACATTTTATAGGAGCTTTACAATCCTATTCTTTACATGGCTCCAAATTTTTTTCGAACTGGCTTTCCAAATCTGGGAAGATCGCCACACCGGCTGTACTTACCATCTCTGTTTGCTCTGAAATTTCCCGCTGAAACGCCTGTAGATAAGCACCTACATTGTCCTCTATTTCCACCCTAAAAAACATAAAATATAAATCTTTGATAGGAAAAAAAAAAAATCAGCATGTAAAAAAAAAAAAAAAAAAAAAAAGGTAAATTTAGGCTTTGGAAGGAGCAGGAATAGGACAGACCTTCACCACGCTATTTGACCTGGGGACATTCGTCAATGAGATAAAAGTGAATGAAAAAATAAAAAAAATTTGAGTTTTCGCTAGCGCAAGAGGTTGGAAGAGCACAACACCCTCATGGAGCAGCTGCCCAAAAAAATGGTTGCCATGTTTAGGCGGCAGAGAAATTCAATTTACTTACATCATAGCTTTATTCATACGGATCCCCATCTGCTGGGTGACTTTATACAAAGTCTGTAAAAGAGCATTGGCCGCTTCATAATTTCTCCGGGGGTAAACCAGCAGCCAGCTGTTCAGAACTGGAGCACTGAGCAGAACCGGACCCCTCATATCCCTGGACCAGTCTGCAAACTGGGGATTGTAGTCTACCTGCAAAACGGACAGAAGCGTAGACACAAGACCCTGGTCAGTCATGGCAGAGGAAGAAGACCCTGGTCAGTCATGGCAGAGGAAGAAGACCCTGGTCAGTCATGGCAGAGGAAGAAGACCCTGGTCAGTCATGGCAGAGGAAGAAGACCCTGGTCAGTCATGGCAGAGGAAGAAGACCCTGGTCAGTCATGGCAGAGGAAGAAGACCCTGGTCAGTCATGGCAGAGGAAGAAGACCCTGGTCAGTCATGGCAGAGGAAGAAGACCCTGGTCAGTCATGGCAGAGGAAGAAGACCCTGGTCAGTCATGGCAGAGGAAGAAGACCTTGGTCAGTCATGGCAGAGGAAGAAGACCCTGGTCAGTCATGGCAGAGAAAGAAAACCCTGGACAGTCATGGCAGAGAAAGAAAACCCTGGACAGTCATCACAGAGAAAGAAGACCCTGGTCCGTCACGGCAGAGGAAGAAGACCCTGGTCAGTCACGGCAGAGGAAGAAGACCCTGGTCAGTCACGGCAGAGGAAGAAGACCCTGGTCAGTCACGGCAGAGGAAGAAGACCCTGGTCAGTCACGGCAGAGGAAGAAGACCCTGGTCAGTCATGGCAGAGGAAGAAGACCCTGGTCAGTCATGGCAGAGGAAGAAGACCCTGGTCAGTC
The DNA here is from genome assembly GCA_028564925.1 of Lithobates sylvaticus. Taxonomy (NCBI): domain Eukaryota; kingdom Metazoa; phylum Chordata; class Amphibia; order Anura; family Ranidae; genus Lithobates; species Lithobates sylvaticus. The sequence goes on from CM053027.1 coordinate 593,637,525, forward strand.
ATGGCAGAGGAAGAAGACCCTGGTCAGTCATGGCAGAGGAAGAAGACCCTGGTCAGTCATGGCAGAGGAAGAAGACCCTGGTCAGTCATGGCAGAGGAAGAAGACCCTGGTCAGTCATGGCAGAGGAAGAAGACCCTGGTCAGTCATGGCAGAGGAAGAAGACCCTGGTCAGTCATGGCAGAGGAAGAAGACCCTGGTCAGTCATGGCAGAGGAAGAAGACCCTGGTCAGTCATGGCAGAGGAAGAAGACCCTGGTCAGTCATGGCAGAGGAAGAAGACCCTGGTCAGTCATGGCAGAGGAAGAAGACCCTGGTCAGTCATGGCAGAGGAAGAAGACCCTGGTCAGTCATGGCAGAGGAAGAAGACCCTGGTCAGTCGGTCAGTCAGTCAGTCATCGCAGAGGAAGACCCTGGTCAGTCATCGCAGAGAAAGAAAACCCTGGACAGTCATCACAGAGAACCTTCAGCAGAAATAGATAGTTCCTGCCTTATTGCTACTTACAGCTCGGCCACTCAGCAAAATCTTCTCTGGAACGGCAACTCTCCCTGTAAAGTTCAGAAGCTTGGTGTCAAAGTTAAGGCCCCAGTCACGAAGCTCCTTTTGAACGCTCTCATCCCTAGAAACAAAGACAAACAATGCTGTAATATAATGTAACTCAGCAAAGTTACAAAGCTTAGTTTATTGACATCAGAAGTGTGTTAATTTTGACTTCAAAATTTCAGTTTTAGTATAGTCTTGACTAATATAACATTTTAGTTGTATGTTAGTCGACTAAAAAAAGCGCCAATTTAATCGACAAAAACAAACAGATTGCCGTATAACCTAGATATACGGTGGCAAGACGGGTCCGGCTGCGCCAGATCATGTACCTAGTACTTGATCGACACTTCTGGGTAGGCGTGGGGGCAGGCAACCCAGCCACGATGCGATTAACCACTTCCATACTGGGCCAATTCTGGCACTCCGCTTCTACATGTCAAAATCATTTTTTTGCAAGAAAAATTACCCAGAACCCCCAAACATTATGTTTTTTTTTTAGCAGAGACCCTATAGAATAAAATTGTGGGTTTTGCAATTTGTCACATGGTATTTGCGCAGCAATTTTTCAAAACTCTTTTTTTGAAAAAATAAAAATAAAAAAAAAACACTAAAAAGTTAGCCCAATTGTTTGGGATAATGTGAAAGATGTTACGCAGAGTAAACAGATACCAAACATGTCACGCTTTAAATTTGCACACACACTCGCGGAATGGCGCCAAACTTCAGTACTTAAAAATCTCCATATGTAACGTTTAAAAAAAAAAAAAAAAAAAAAAATTAATAATAATAATAATAATAATAATAATAATAATAATAATAATAATAATAATAATAATAATAATAATAATTTACAGGTTACCCATGTAGAGTTACAGAGGAGATCTTGGAAAATAATTGTTGCTCTCGCGCGAACGTTTGCGGCGATAAACACATGTGTTGATTGAACGCCGTTTACATATGTGGATGCGCCGACCGTATGCGTTAGCGTCTGCATGCGAGCACACGGAGATGGGGGGGAATTTAAATGCATTTTTATTTTTTGTTTATTTTAACTTTCCTTTTATTTTTCTGACACTTTCTCTTTAAAAAAAATTTTTTTTTATTACATCCCTTGTAATAGGAATAGGGCATGACAGGTCCTCTTTATGGAGAGATGTGGGGTCAATAGGACCCCACATCTCACCTCCAGGCTGGAAAGCCTGAGAAGAAAAAATTAAAATAAATAAATAAAAAAAAAAAAAAAAAAAAAAACACAAAATATCAGCTTTCCAGCAGAGGAAACTGCAGTATTTACAACTGCCAGGCCGCACGTGGCGTCATGACGTCACGCCCAGGCCTCCAAGAGTTAGAGACTCTCGGGGACCATCTGGTCCTCGGTACTCTATAGTGAACTTCCGCCACCGGCCGATTCCTTCCCTGGAAGAAGTACCGGAGGGTGGCCCTCCCGCCGCCTGTAAGAACAATCAAGCCGCTATGATTGTACTTACGATGCAGGGAATCACCTGCTGAAAAAGCTGCACCCATCATTCAGATATCCCCACTCAAAGCCCAGGAGGTCAAATGACGTTCTGTGGGCAGGAAGTGGTTAAACAGCAGATGTCGCTCACCAGGTGCCGGCGGTAATCCATTGGCGATCATCATGCGTTTACACAGGACATGTAAACAAGGCAAAGCCCTGTCCTGTAGTAAGATTTTCTTCCCATGCAACGCAGGGAACACAATCGATTACTTCCCCTAGTACAAAGCATCTCTCACAGTACACCAAAACACTGGCTAGGCACACATTTAACTCTTTGATTGCCATATGTTTACCCCCTTCCTAGCCAATGTCCTTAGTACAGTGATCACTGCATATTAGTGCAACTTGTTCGCAATATCACAGTCCCGGTATAAGTCACTGATCGCTGCCATTACTAGGAAAAAAATAAACACATACATACATACATACATACATACACTATAATGTAGACACTAACTTTTGCGCGAACCAATATATGCTTACTGGGATTTTCTTTTACCAAAAATATGTAGCAGAATACATATTGGCCTAAATTTGTCAATAAATTAAAATGTTTTACTGGATGTGTTTTATAGCAGAAAGTCAAAAATAAACGCAGTGGGGGATCAAACACCACCAAAAAGAAAGCTCTATTTGTAAAAAAAAAAAAAAAAAAAAGTCTAATTATATATCTGGGTACAGTGTCGCAAGACTGTGCAATTGTCAGTTTAACCACATGCCGACCAGCCGCCGCAGTTGTACTGCAGCAGACTGGCACGGCAGGGCGAAATAACGTTATGCAACGCCGCATCGCCCCGTCTAGGGGGCGCGTGTGCGATGCCCGCGGTGCACGCGTCGTCGATCGGGACCCGGTGCGCGTGCCCGGCGGCCGCGATGTAGGCCGGGCCCCCGCGATTGCCCGGGAAAACAGCGGGACCGTGGAGCTGTGTGTGTAAACACACAGATCCACGTCCTGTCACTGGAGAGACCACCGATCATGTGTTCCAAGTACAGAGGAACAGCGATCGGTCTCCTCCCCTTGTGAGTCCCCTCCCCCCACAGTTAGAATCACTCACATTTTAGCTGAACAGGAAGTTAGACAGAAGTTCAATAAATTGGACAGGGAACAATATATATGGGGCAACAAGCCAGGGAAATATTTAGCAAGGAAATTACAAAAAAAAGAAAACCAGAAATTTTATTGAAAAAATTCAAACAAGAAACGGGGAGATGAAGTTTACCTCTAGTGAAATAGCCTCCACATTCAGAGACTATTATAAAGAACTTTACGAGGTGAAAACCAAGGGAAACAACGACAGCATAGGAAATAATCAGAAAACATCAGAGTTCCTAGAGAGGGCAGGGCTAATGGCTCTAGGGGAGGAGGAGAGAGATGAGCTTGAGAGGCCAATAACTGAGGAGGAGATCTTAGCAGCCATCAACAACTCTCCAATAGGGAAGAGCCCGGGCCCGGACGGCTTCACGGCCTCATATTATAAAACGTACAAAGATTCTTATACCAAGATTGCTGCGATATATGAATGGACTAGGGATAGACTATGATATGAGCGAAGAGGCCCTAAAAGCTACGATCACTCTTTTGAGGAAGGATGGGAAGGATGGATCGGTGTGCTCGAACTACAGACCCATCTCCTTATTAAATTTCGACACAAAACTATACGCAAAGATACTGGCGGATCGAATAAAGGGCACTTGGGCACACTGATCCACCCGGACCAGGTCGGGTTTGTCCCGGGCAGAGAGGGGAGGGACAATGGGATTCGGACATTGCTAGCCATACAGAGGATGGGAGACTCGAGAACCCCCAGTCTACTTCTCTCGATAGACGCTGAAAAAGCGTTCGACAGAGTAGACTGGGGGTTCATGTTCAACACTCTACAGAAGATGGGTTTTGGACCCAGAATTATTCAAAAAATTAAAACCCTATATAATCATCCGAAAACTAACATCAAGGCCAATGGAACGACCTCCGCGGAGTTCGAACTGTTTAATGGCACCAGGCAGGGCTGTCCACTCTCCCCTCTCCTTTTTATCCTATCTTTGGAACCGCTGTTAGCTACAATCCGCGGAAACCCAGAGGTGGAAGGCTGTAAAGTCGGCAGCGAAGAGCACAAACTTGCGGCCTTCGCGGACGACGTCCTCTTTTACATAAGCTCACCCCAGAAGTCAGTCCCCATATTGCTTAAAACCTTAAAGGAATATGGGGAACTAACAAACTTTAGAATCAATGCCTCAAAAACATTTATCCTTAATATTAACCTCAATAAAATAGAGAAACAGAACCTACAGAAAACAGTTAGTTTCGTCTGGAAAAAAAGGATAAAATATTTAGGAATAGAACTGGCCAACAACCCGAGGAAATTATACAAAATAAATTATATCCCACTCCTAGAAGACATAAAAAAAAAAAAATGCCAAGAGCTGAAGGGAAAAATTCTATCCTGGATAGGCAGGATCAATGCGGTAAAAATGATGATCTTACCAGTCATCACATATAAATTCCAGATGCTCCCCCTCCCTTTCCCAAAACAGTACCTCGGTAAACTAAGAGCTATTATAATGAATTTCATATGGAAGTACAAAAAACATAGAATCTCCCTCCAAGTTCTAAAACAAGACAAAAGTCAGGGCGGTCTGGCAGTTCCAGACATAGAAAGTTACTACCATGCTATAGCACTATTAAGAATCGCAGAATGGGGTAAAATAGGTAACACTAAAAGATGGGTTAGATTGGAGGAAGCACTGAGTGAAGCTAGGCTGGGGAAGATTGTGTGGAACCCCCCGAAAAGCCGGACACTGGGAGAAAAAAACACATATAATCACCATCACGACTTTAAAAATCTGGGACAAAATATATAAAATATTCAACAAAAATTATAATTCGCCACTTATAGCACTTAAAGAAAATCCTTTTTTCCCGCCAGGGTTAAAGGAAATAGGAGGTGATTGGATTAGAAAGGACTGCACGAGATTAGGGGAAGTTATTAGCAAGGGGAAGGTTATGACACTGCACGAGTTACAGAATAATGAGGCTTTTTCTATAGATGGATGGCGGCATCGCCAGCTAACCCACTTCGTGGGCTCTCTTCCTAGCCCATTAAGGGAGGCTAAGGATCTAACAAAATTAGAGAAAATCTTTACGGCAGAATGTTCAAAAAAAAGAATATCCAGAATATATAAACTGTTATTAGAAAGAGATAGACCGGAGATGCCGCCATACCTTACCAAATGGGAAAGCGAATTAGGAACACAATTAGAAATAGGCACAAGTAAGAAAATTTTAAAATTAGCACATGGGTCAGCGGTAGATGCGAGAACTGCAGAAACAAACTTTAAGTGTATGGCTAGGTGGTATAGAACCCCAGACAGGGTCAGCAATTTTCAGGCGGATACATCTGCGAACTGTTGGAGGGGGTGTGATCAAAGGGGCACAATGGGTCATTTATGGTGGGGGTGTCCTAAAATTAAAAAATTCTGGGAGACTATCCTAAAATACATAAAAGAAATAACAACTATCGAGGTAAAAAATGATCCTTGGGTGGCACTTATGCATGCCACATCCAAGGAAATTAAACAATATAAAGGCTCATTGATTCCCCATCTGCTTAACGCGGCTAAAAAGGTAATTCCAAGGAGGTGGAAGGACAAGGAAAGCCCACCCTTATGGGAATGGGTTGATGCAGTGGAGTCCACTTACATGATGGAATGTGTGTTGTACACCGGGGAGGAGGACAGAGAGGCCACGAGGGCTAGATGGGAGAGTTGGAGAAAATTCAAGAGGTCTTGGAGCTACAGGGAGGCTCTGCGAGTGCAGCCATGACAACCGATGATCCCTGGGGGGCGAAGCCTAAAAGAGATCTAGCCACGGAAAGGCAGACCCTAAGGGTAGGAGAAGACACTGAGGAGAAAGGGCCACTTTAAAACAGCGGACGGGGACGGGGAGGGCGGGGGCGATAGGGGGGAGGGGGGGGGGGAAATAAAAATAAAAACCCCCAGGGGGGTTAACTGGAAGAATGATGGAACGGGATTTAGGATAAAGGAAGCGGAGGCGGGGTGGGATTTCGGATGTATATATGTATTTTTGGGCTTTGTAAACTTCATGGATGCCCGACTCAGGACCCCTATTCCCCTCCAACCCCAGGGGGAAAAAAAAAAAAAAAAAAAACGGGGGAGAATGAAACAAGCCACTAATGATGCTAAGACAATTAGAGGGATGGAGATGCGGGCATAGCTGACACTCACCCACGAATATTCTTTCTGAAGTGGAAAAAAAAAAAAAAAAAAAAAGAATCACTCACATAGGGAACATATTAACCCCTGCAGCGCCTCCTAGTGTTAACCCCTTCCCTGCCAGTCACATTTACACAGTAATCAGTGCAATTTTATAGCAACGATCACTGTGTAAATGTGAATGGTCCCAAAAAGGTGTCAAAAGTGTCCGAAGTGTCCACCGCAAAGTCGCAGTCACGAAAAAAATTGCAGATCGCCGCCATTACTAGTAAAAAAAATAATAAATAAAAAAAAATAAATACAATAAGTCTATCCCCTATTTTGTAAACGCTATAACCTTTGCGCAAACCAATCAAACGCTTATTGCGATTTTTTTTTACCAAAAATATGTAGAAGAATACCCATCGGCCTAAACTGAGTAAAAAAAAATTTTTTTTTTTTTTTTTTTTTTTAAATGGATATTTGTTATAGCAAAAAGTAAAAAATATTGCATTTTTTTCAAAATTGTCGCTCTTCTTTTGTTTTATGGCGCAAAAAATAAAAACCGCAGAGGTGAGGTGGGAAAAAAAAGTACGTAAATTTTCAGTTAAAGCGACTCAGTGCCGGATCGCAAAAAGTGCTCTGGTAAGGAAGGGGATAAAATCGGCCGGGGCTGAAGCGGTTAGACCAGGCCTTTTTCTGACATTTGTTGTTTCCAAGTATAAATTTTCACTAGAAAATTACTTAGAACTCCCCAAACATTATATATTTTTCTTCAGCAGAGACACTAGAGAATAAAATGGCAGTTGTTGCAATAATTTTATGTCACACTGTATTTGTGCAGCGGTCTTTCAAACACTTTTTTTATACATTTTAATGAATAAAATAAAAAAAATTAGTAGTTAGCCCAATTTTTCTTCTATAACACACTTCTCCTGCGGCCCTATAAAAAAGTGATCTTGCGGCGGACCTGCCGCTGAGACCACTTATATGAAAACTGGTCACCTGCAGTAAATAATGAGACCATGGTTATGGCAGCTAGCTGCAGCCATAACCCTGGTATTTAACGTCAAAGTAATGATATGGGTGGCACAGTGGTGTAGTGGTTAACACTTACGCCTAGCAGCAAAAGGGTCGCTGGTTCAAATCCCAACCACAACACTACCTGTCTGGAGTTTGCATGTTCTCCGTTTCCTCCGGGTACTCCAGTTTCCTTCCACACTCCAAAAGACATGCTGGTCGGTTAATTGGATCCCGTCTAAATTGGCCCTATTATGTGTATGTATGAATGAGTTTGGGGCCTTAAATTGCAAGCTCCATGGAGGGTAGGGACTGATGTGAATGTTCAATGTATATGTAAAGAGCTGTGTAAATTGACGGGTGCTATACAAGTAAAGAAAGAAAGACATTTACAGTTTGATGGTCGACGAGTGGTTAAAAAAGTTACTAAAGAGCAAAAAACAAATACTTACTTGTGGATGTAGTTGAGGAATCGTCCTACTTGTCGCTCCCTCTGGTCTGGTGGCAGTCGGGTGTGAACAGCAAGATCTTTCATGACGCTGAAGTCGCTTCTCATCTTGTCAGTTAAACCTGTGCCATTCATTGAAGAGAATTAAATAAAATCTGCACTACACACCATCATGCACAAGAGCACTTTGAGGCACTATATCAATTTTTGACTTTTTACTATTTAAGCACTTTATTTAAATACTGGTTTACAAATATGAAAATGGATGCACTTTATATAGATTCATAAGTTTTCACATGCCATTACACACACATATATATATATATATATATATATATAAATATATATATATATATATATATATATATATATATATATATATATATATATAAACACACACACACACACACCACACACACACACACACGTCTTATCTATCAAAAGGTAACAATTACACTAGTATATGTGGTGGTTAGAGATGAGCCGAACACCCCCGGGTTCGGTTCGCACCAGAACCTGCGAAAGGTTTGGGGACCCGGGTCCTGCCCCAGGGGACATGTATCAATGCAAAAAAGAAGTTTTAAAAACTGAAGTTTTTTCTGGAGCAGTCATTTTAATGATGCATAAAGTGAAAAAAATAAAATAAAAAAAAAGTGACATATTACTTTAAATATGGTACCTGGGGGGTGTCTAGAGTATGCCTGTGAAGTGGCATGTGTTTCCCGTGTTTAGAACTGTCCTTGCACAAAATGACATTTGTAAAGGAAAAAAAGAAGCCATTTAAAACCACTTGCGGCTTTAATGTCATGTCTTATCCTGGCCATATGGCTGAAAATCTTTGAGAAAAATGGCATTGCTACCCCATCACATCCCCCCCCCCCCCCCCCACCCCAGCCCCTTTGGCTCTTGTATGGATATTAAGGGGAACCCTGCACCCAAAATAAAACCCTATACCTACAACCCTATATACTCTGAACAGCGGTATACAGGCGGTGCAAACAAGACAGGGACTGTAGGTTTGTTCTTAAGTAGAATCTGTTTGTAATTTTGAACAGGTAAATTTTTAAGTGTAGCTCCATCCAAAAAAATCTATTTTTAAGCTTTTTGGAGAACATAGGGAGGGGTTATCACCCCTGTAACATTTGCTGTCTTTGCACATCTGTTCAGAACATTTCACCTCACTTTCCATCCCAATGACAAATGTTTTTGGAAAAGTGTTTTTTTTTATTGAAACAAGGATTGGTGATAAAGCATCAGTAGAGAGGAGATACCTTTTTCCCAAATTAAATCTAACAGGATCGAATTTCCCTTCCTAGGGGTAGATTTCCTCTCACTTCTTGTTTTCTCCTTCCGTTTGCAAGTAGGAGTCGTTTCCAAGTTGGATGTTTGAAAGTAGGGGCTTGCCGTATCTACTCTGCATAAATTTGCCCCATCAAATGTTGGTGTTGCCACAACACTGCAAGCCCTCACAGTTACTCTTTGTGGGCGCTGGAACGCCCTGCTGTGAACTATTATATCAGGAATTGTAATTACATGCCATTGTTGAGTGTTAGGAAAAATTGGGCCTTTGGTGGTGGTGGTGGACGGTGTTGCCACAAGACTGTAAGCCCTCACAGTTACTCTTGGTGGGCGCAGGAATGGGCCCTGATGTGAATTATTAGATCAAGAATTGTAATTGCATGCACCTGTTGAACAGGGGCAGAAAAAATTGGGTCTTTGGTGGTGGTGGTGGACGGTGTTGCCAAAACACTGTAAGCCATCACAGTTACTAACTCCTGCAGATGGCTGGATTAGATGACACCAGGGCAGATACAGGTGCAGGTTGTATATTGTGCTGTGCTAGACTCACACAGCACACACACTAACTCCTGCAGATGGCTGTATTGGTAGAGAACAGCACTTTCCCCACAGGCAAATGCCTGAGAAGAATACACTCTCCCTGCCTATTTTTTCCTCTTTCCCTACACTTTCCCACACAGAAATGATTGCAAAATTGTTTAGACTGTCCCTGCCTATCAATCCTCTTTCCCTCAGTGCCGAAACACACTACACAAGGCCACCAGCGCGGCGGCCTTATATAGTGTGGGGCATGTACTAAACCCCCTGAGCTATAGAGAGCAATAATTGGCTTGTGGCCAATTATTGCTCTCCTCCCTGCTGGCTCTATAATTGGCCAAGCATGCGGGGTCACGGTGCATGCTTGGCCAATCATCAGCCAGCAATGCACTGCGACTGGTGCAGTGCATTGTGGACCGGTCGCATCACGCGAATTTGATGCAAACGGCCCTCAGAGTTCTGAACTCGACGAGCGAACGAACGGCCAATGTTCGATTCGAACACTGGGCCCATCCCTAGTGGTGGTCACATTATCTGGATAGCGCAGAATTATATTTGAATGCTCCATTTCTTAACAATCTTTTCCTCTGTGGGATATAAAAGGGAAAACCTCTTAGGAGGAATGAAAATCCTGTCACCTGAGGAGGCATCAGGGACCCCAAAGAGGACCAGGGGGGCTGACGAACCTCTGCAGGAGGCAACTTAAAGGCAGAACTAACCATCTCGGTAAGAGTCTGGATCAAAAGTCTCCGTGACTGAGAGGTTGATGCCAACTTGACATCTTCTAGCCCAGATTGCTTTAAAAAGCAGACTCATCTGCCAGGCCCTCCACAGAATCGTTGGCATTTAGCCCATTCCAAGTTAAAAGGATCGGGGGGGGGGGATCTGTTGCACTTCTTGTCACCCTGTGAGATGGAGGTAATCATGCCAGCAATCCTGTTCTCTAACCCGGCTAGAGCTGAGGACAGATCATCCCTGGTGATAAAGGCTGAAGCAGCAGCGTTGACAGGCACAATACCAGACAGGTGCAGTGGCACAGATTGCCCGGAAACTTCTGGTCTTTCAGGGGATACAACACTAGGGTTTCGACTAGGCTCCTCAGGAGCTACTGACGACACAGATGTGTCCTTCCCTGTAGTGTTAGTCCTGCTCCTCTTTTTTAAAGACATTGCAAGTCACAAAAAGAGTACTTGGTTTAGTATTTACACACCCCAGAAGGGAGACACTTTAACCACATGCCGACTGCGCTATAGTCGAAAGACGGCTACAGCGCGGTCGGGTTTCCCTGAGTGGACGTCCTACGGACGTCCTCCCAGAAAGTTGCTCCCGCGGGCCCCCTGGGGCGCGCACTCGGGAACATCCGTGACCGCCGGGTCCCGAGGACCCGGCGCATCACGGATCACGGTAAACAGCCGCTGATAGCGGCCGTTTACCACGTGATCGCTCCGTCAAATGACGGAGCGATCACATGTACACAAACCGGCGTCACGTCATGACGCCGGTTCCTCCCTCCCCTCTCTGTACCGATCGGTACAGAGAGGAGAGAAGCGAAGAGGGGGAGAGACGGGACCAGCGCTGTGGGCTGGATGTGTAGTGCCCACAGCGCTGGTCAACACTCTGCCCACACTCTGCCCACACTCTGCCCACACTCTGCCCACACTCTGCCCACACTCTGCCCACACTCTGCCCACACTCTGCCCACACTCTGCCCACACTCTGCCCACACTCTGCCCACACTCTGCCCACACTCTGCCCACACTCTGCCCACACTCTGCCCACACTCTGCCCACACTCTTAATAGAAACAAAGAATTTTTTTTTTTTTTTTTTTTTTTTTTTTAACCGAATTTTCAGTATTTTTTGATTTATAGCGCAAAAAATGAAAAACCCAGCGGTGATTAAATACCACCAAAAGAAAGCTCTATTTGTGTGAAAAAAAGGACACAAAATTCATTTGGGTACAGTGTTGCATGACAGAGTAATTGTCATTCAAAGTGTGAGAGCACCGAAAGCTGAAAATTGGTCTGGTTAGGAAGGGGGTTTAACTGCCCAGTGGTCAAGTGGTTAAAAAGGGCTCACCAAGCCCCTATGCAACAATCCTGCTAAGCACCTTAGCCTGCCAACACCTGGTGACTCACGTGACCCGGGTAAGGAGAAATGAACTGCTGAAAGTGAATGGTCCAGAGCCTACTGTGTCCCACAGCTGTCCCCTGGAAGTGCCACATGTCAGCCATTCTCTGCCTAAATAAGATGGCTGCACATACGTGCGTGTGTTTGTAGTCCTGTTTGCGCACATGGCCAATAGCCGCGAACGCACGTGCACCATGGGGAACCAAGATGCGCAATGGCGCACCCTCGTGTGCGGACCATTTATAAGCAGCCAAGACGAGAGAAAAAAAAAAAAAGGTACTCCTGCAAACGCCCTCAGCTAGCACAAACTTCACCCTGTGGTCATCGCACACGGGTGTTCAGTCTCTAGCTAGTTTGGCAGATTGTTACAATCCCTGGGGCACCCCACAATAAGTAAATAAGGTGGTTTCACTTACCAGTCCAGGTGCAGGGCAGCCTTAGAAACTAAGAGCCCAATCTTCATCACCCATCACGGAGGTTTCCGCCACTTGGGGACCATCAAGGACTGGGTACCCCTTCATGTTTTAGGGTCCACTCCCTTGGACCTGTACAGCACCCTGCAGGAATGTCTTAGCTCTGTAGTGTCCAGGATTCCACTACGCAGGGTCTATCGCCCAAAGGTCCTGTTACAGGCAAAACCTTGCAGGATCCTTGCGTCTTCTTTGCGAGGCTCGGGTACCATTTAAGCATATAAGCTTTACTTCAAATGGATCTGATCGGTCAATCCCTCAATTCATTTAAGAACCGTTTTGGAACTAAAGAGCTGGAGCTCTGGAGAGCTCAAACAAAAAACGTGCCCATCCACCTTGCATACACTGGTAAAAAAACTGAAGTACTTCCTGTATGGGAGGGGTTATATAGGGGCGGACTTCCTGTCTAAGACTTTGTCTACCGGTGTCCATTCACCTAGAGATGGCGGATAACCCAGTAAGTAATGAATAATAGCCTAGCTCTGTGTCCCCTGATGTATGATAAAGAAAATTGTGTTGCTAGCTGTGATTAGTCAATTTGATCACATGGTACAGACAGGACCAATCACAGCCCATCTGTGCCATGTGATTAGCTTTGACCAAATCCCAGCTTATCACAACAAAACAAGCTGCATGAATCAGTTTTATTCAGTAAAATGCTTGCTTATAGCAATGTAATTCACGGCTATAAGCAAGCAAAATAAAAAATCCTGATCACTTCCCCAGAGTAGTACAATGTTACTATAGTAGCATAATATTGATCTGGTCACAGTGTATTGAGGAAAAAAATAAAAATAAAAAGTAAATACTTTTATTTATTTATTTTTTAACTTTTTTCTACTGTCACCGTGTCCCTGATCACCGCCACACATTATAGATTATGCTGTACTGCCCTGAAGACCGTATGTTAAAAAAAAATAAAAAATAAAAAAAAAGGTAATTTGGGGAATATTTGTACTTTCCTGGCATTTTAGGGCTTCAAGAAATTAGACCGTCAATTTTCTGATATATACCATAGTTTGTGAACTTTAACTTTTTTACAGACTAAATAATATAAGCTGATATTTTCAAAGGAATGTAGCAGAATACATTGTGGGTATACATTTATGAAGAACAATTTGTAAAATCGTATAACAAAATTTAAAAAATTTTCAGTCTTACATGTAGCAAAATATAAAAAACCCAGTGGTGATTAAATACCACCAAGAGAAAGCTCTAGATGTGTGTACAAAATAAAAAATTATATGTTTGGGTTAAGTGTTGCATGACCATGCACTTTTCATTTAAATCCAAAAGTGCTGAAAATTGTCCTGGGCAGGAAGGGGGTAAAAGTGCCCGGTATTGAAGTGGCGAACTAATCTCTGGAGGAAATAAAAACTACAGTTACAAATACAGTGTAAGGGATAAAGGCCTGTCCTCACCCGTCAGGTTACAAAGTTCTGGCACCAACATAATCGCACCATTGGGGACACCTGGCTTGGTTCTTTTGGATATGCTGACAAGCAAGGGCTGCTTTGGATCCTGGATATTTATATTGTATTGCTGAATTGAGGCGAAAAAAAAAAAAAAATAAAAAAAAAAACACAACACACACCATTAAACAAGCTACTAGTGAAATGTAAATAATCAAAGGACAAAAAAAAATAAAATAAATAGCATAGAATATGAATAGCCCATTAGAAGATAAAAATTTGATATTTTAATCAAATCGATTCAATTTTTGGATACAATACTCACCCAGTTTACCTACCTCTCTTGCTGCTACTGAAGTCTATTGAAACCAACACCGATTGACGATCTGCTATGTCCCCTACTGCACTCAGTGGTTCCTCCTGTCAAACCTCATGCCGTTACAGGAAACAATAGTGTCACTTTAAAGTGGAACTATACGCACCTTGAATCTAGAGATGTGCTGCCCCTGGAACTCAACTCCATCCACCCAAAAATGTTTTTTTGCGATCACCGGCTGGGCTCAGGTGACGTCACTCCAGCTCATGCTCAAATTTACTGTACAAAAGGCAGACAGGCAAATAGCCTTAGGCCCCTTTCACGCGATCTGCCCGCTCGGATCCGCCTGTCCGTTTTTCAGACGGATCCGAGCAGGCCACCCATTGATTTCTATGGACAGGGGGGTTGTCAGCAGAGAGGTGTCTGCTGACACCCGCCTGCCATTTGATCCGACAAGATCCGCTCAAAACCGATGGATGGCGATACGTTCGCCATCCATCCAGCGGATCAAAAACAAACAGGCTCAGTGGGAATCAACAGAGCGATTCCCAGCTGAGCTAATGGAGTTTGTCCAACGAATCAGCTACGTGTGTCCCCAGCCTTAATGCAGAAGAGACAAAATATGTCTGTTCTGCATTAAAATGGCTGTCTCCCACCCCTTCCGATTGGTCACAATGAAGAGACACTGTCAATACCTCTTTTGAGGAGGGAAGAACTGACATATAAATCATTGGGGTTGTCTTGACTACTTCCCTACCGCTGTAGGGTCATATGACGCCCGCAGGAACCCTTCGTCCCTCCGGGTGGGGGGGTCATATGACGTCCTGGGATTCCCTGCATTGTGGATAGCGTGTGCCCGCTGAATCACTTGGGACCCTATGCGCGTGCCCGGCAGCCGCAATGTCCGCCGGGCACCCACGATTGCTCGTCACAGAGCAGGGACGTGGCTCTGTGTGTGCAAACACACAGATCCACGTCCTGTCAGGTGAGAGGAGACCGATCCGTGTATTCCCATTACAGAGGAACACTGATAGTCTCCTCCCCATGTGAGTCCCCTCCCCCTACAGTTAATCACTCCCTAGGACACACTTAACCTCTTCCCTGCCAGAGACATTTACACAGTAATCAATGCATTTTATAGCATTGATTGCTGTATAAATGTCACTGGTCCCAAAATAGTGTCAAAAGTGTCCGATATGTCCGCCGCAATATCGCAGTCACGATAAAAAAAAAAAAAACAACATTGTTGGTCTGTGAAATACAAAGAAAAGCGCAATAAATCTTGTGAGAAGGTCAACGCGTTTCGCTTATCACCTGCTTCATCAGGGCAAACAGAATTGGGTGTATTTAAAACAAGTAAATCAAAGACAGTTAAAACAAAAAATCGACAATAAAAAGCAAAAAGAAGAAAAAAAATGAACAGCAAAAAAAAAAAAAATACAGCCCATAAGACGTTGGTACAAATCAGGTTATCACATTTTTCTGAGTATAATCATACACAATTCAATACATTCCTCATGCAACAATGAATTCGTATCTAAAATCTTATCAATCCATTAGGGAAAAACATAAGTTACTTACCCAAGATGGATGCAATATAGTGTGCTCGATGCTTTATGGTAGGATGAATTAATATAATCCAGGCTAACAGATCTCTATGGCAAGTGTGGTCTCCCCTATGGTAATCCTGGGTGTCCACTGTCAGTATCATCCGTAGTTGGATATATATGTGAAAAAGGAGATTTTCCATAGTGTATTACCATTTTAAATGGATTTATTTAGGTTAAAAAAAATGTTTTACTCACATTTGGAACAAAAAATAAATAAAAAACAACGTATGTAATCCATGAGTCCCGGCCGAACTCTTACCAACCCTGACATCACTTCGGGTATGCCTCTGCTCACGTCCTACGCGTTACGTCATGCCCGCGTGACTTCTAGGGATTGTTCCAAACATGAGTAAAAAGCGTTTAACCCAGGGCTCGACAATCCCCGGGCGCCATGGCGACTAGAATTAGTGACCTGGCGCCCAGGGCAGTACATCTGGGGTATCCTGTCTCCGTGCGGAGCCCCCCCACGCGATTGCGTCGCACCACGCCGGCCGGTAATCGAGGCCGCGTTTTTCTGCAAGCCTATACTTCCTTCTAAGATCTTGGCGCCATCTAGTGGTGGCCGTTGGTATGATATCCAGCAATGCTAATGGAGCCCTGCCTGCTGTAAAAAAATTAACCAATCTTAAAATTTACACAGGGGACTAGAAGCACACACACACACACACACACACACACACACACGAACACACACGCACACACGCACACGCTTTGGTTCTAGTCTTTTTTTTCTCACAGACTCGCTGATCACAGAGCAGGGGGGCGCGCAGGCCGCTCGTACAGGGGACAACGTCATAGGACGTCGTCCCAGCAAAGCAGAACGACGGCTACAGCGCGGATCTCAAGAAGTTAAAAAAAAAAAACCTGGCTCCTAACTTTTTTAGCTGGCTCCTAGATTCCAAGCAAATTTGTCAAGCCCTGGTTTAACCTAAATAAATCTTTTAAAAATGGTAAAAAACACTATGGGAAGTTTTTTTACATATACATCTAACTACGGATGATACGACAAACGAAAACAGCCCTGGCTGCAAGCAGAGCCAGGAAACACTCCAAGGTGGGCTTGGCATGCATAACTTACATTTTTGTAGTAATCCAGATAGGTGATGTCCTTATCCGATTTCTTAAATGTAGCCACTGGAGTCATATTCCAGTTAATCTCATCTATGCGGTATGTCCTATTGTTGTACCTGCAAAAAGTACCGCAATTAAAGCAAAGAGGTTTACAAGAAAAACATTCATTCAAAAAAGGTGTGTAAATGCAGAGGAAAAAAAAAATCAATAAAGTTTTGAACCAACCTGTAAAATCTTTTTCTTGGCGCGCATTACATTACACAGGAGCTTAATGTTAGATGATTAGGTTTATGCAGCTACCTTCAGGCGATTGGATACTGGCACACAAAACTAAGGACAGCCCTAGCGTAACCTTTCCCACTATTGGCAAGCCTCAGTTTAGCACAACGCAATAAGGCTCAAGTGAGAACTTACCTAATCTACCCGCCAATGGTGAAACCAGGGGAAGGATGTCCCCTACAGGGTCCCTCAAAATGACAAGGAGTAAAGCCAATTGTCGCATACCACATCCAGACAGTGGAGAGAAAAGGGTTTTGGGCCTCAAAATAGTCATGCTCATCAAAGTCAGTGTTCAGGAAGCAGGATGATGGAACTTGGGACAGAATATCTGGCTGATCTGGTGGGACGCCCATTGAGAGCCTGCCAGGAGCCCTATGAGATCAGAATACCAAGTTCTCCTGGGCCAGTTTGGTGCAATTAGGATCACTGAATGCCCTCCCTCTCAATCCTGTGAAGCAGACTATTATGAAGCTTCAGTGGGATAAGTTGAACTGATCCCATGGAGTCATCAGGGCATCCACTGCAAATACCTGACAGTCTGTGGTCCTGGCAACAGACCTGTCCAGCTTGCTGTTGAATCTGGACACTAGAATATCCATGCCTGGTGTCCCTTTCCTGCAACATAGGTCTTGAAACCATGCTCCAGGAACCAGACACTGAAGACTAAAAGTCTGCCTGCCAACTGTGCACCTCAGACATGGTCAGAATGTGTAGTTCCACCCAGGTTAGACTGAGGCTCACTTCCCTTTGAACAGGGCAACACCGTTTGCTTTCTTGGTGGCTGATGTAAGCCATTTCCATACGACTTGGGTGTGTGTGTGCGCGATACTGCCTTGAAGGAGACAACCATCAGGCCAAAGACCCACATGCAAAGGCAAAAATTGATGGGTGTCCCCTGGACCTCAGGGCCCGAACTGGAAGCAGAAGGCCAAGAGCTTGTCCGCAGGAGCAAAACTCTAGATTGGGCCATCTCCAGCATCAGGCCCAGATACTCAAAGTGGTGGGCCAGTTTAAACGCCAACTTCTGGAAATTAGGGATCAATCTAAACCTTTGCAGAATCTGCTCAATGGAGATCCCCCGACAGACACATTGAGGAGCCAACATTTTGGTGGAAAAAAAAAAAACCAACAACAGGTGCCGAGGACACGTCAAAGAGAAGGGCCACATTTGGGTTCGGCCCGAGGTTTGTACATTGGGTGAAGCTACTCTATAGAGACCCCCAAGCATGTATCAGAGTAAACGGACATATATCCAATGCCTTTAAGATTGGCAGAGGGACGAGACAGGGATGCCCCCTGTCCCCACTCCTATTTGCCCTGGCCATAGAACCCCTTGCAGCTAAACTTAGGAGTCAAACCGACGTTGAAGGTTTTTTGGTGGGGGGCCTTGAGGAACGCGTATCATTGTATGCAAACGACATGCTGCTATATCTGGGGGACCCAGATATGTCATTAACTAATGCATTTAATTTGATCCAGGAATTCGGTGATTTTTCCGGGTTTCGGATCAACTGGTCCAAATCAACGCCAATTCCCCTGGATCCACAACCAAACTTAGCACCACCCCTCAGTGCCCTCTAGCAGTAAGGACCCAATTTAAATATTTAGGAATAAATATTCAGTTGCCTGTCGACTCCTATGCTGAGCTGAATCTTTGGCCGGTGATTAGAGCCTTCAGGGACAGAATACAGAAATGGAAGGAACTCCCACTGACATTGTTAGGCAGAGCCAACCTGTTTAAAATGATATATCTTCCGAAATTTCTTTACATACTTTCTAATGCCCCAATCTACATCCCAAAAAAGACTAAATAAATATATTGATTCCTTGCCAACGCCCTTCTTATGGGGGGACAAGGCCGCTCGAGTGGCACTGACTATCCTGCAGCTACCGGTCGGGAGGGGTGGCCTGGCCATCCCCGATCTCCGACTATTACTTGGCATCGCAGCTGGTTCAAGCCCACTGGAGGATGTTTCCACAGCTTCACAACGCTGCTACTGCAGTGGAGGCGGCTGTGGCAACTTCGTACGAAACGCTTTTAAATTTTTTCTTTAGGGGGGAAGTGCCAACAGAAAACAGCATGACTATACTTAAGTCAGCTAAACAGGTACTGGAGACTTGTACAGGACGCACCATCCCATCTGTCACCAAATGCCCCGCTATGGTTTAATCCCTGCCTAAAGGAGTTGTTTCACCTGGAAGATGGCCATGGGTGGGCCAAATTTGGCCTTACCTATATGCACCAACTGTTTGACAATGGAGACCTAAAAACATTTGCGCAACTGAAAGGGGAGCTGGGCATCCCCGAGACGTGGGCATTCCGCTATACCAAACTAAAGCATGCAGTGCATGCTCAGTTTGGTAATGGGACAGTGATGTTAGCAAACACGAACATAGAGGCAACGCTCGCAGAACCGGATCACACCAAACGTATATATAACTATTACGCGGTTCTCATGGGAAAGAAACAGCCAAGAGAGGAAAAAATGAGGGACAGATGGACTGCATTGATTCCGGAGTTGACTGGGGATCAGTGGGAGGAAGTTTTGACCTCCTATGGGCCCACAGTCATCTCTGCCAGAGACAAAACTTATACAGCTGAGATATCTCCACCAAATGTACTACACCCCGCACAGACTATACAGGATGGGCAGAAGAGATGACCCTATTTGCCATAAGTGCCAGGTGGCGGATGGCACCTTTATGCATATGGTGTGGGATTGTTCTAAGGTAAGACCGTTATGGTCACAGGTGTCCCAGTTCATTGCAGATACATTTGATCTTCCAAACATATGCAGCCCACTATTAAGCCTTCTAGGTGTGATAGAAGACGAGGTAATGAATAATACAAGACAATTCTTAAGATTAATGTATTACTATGTCAGGAAGCTTATTGTCCTTCACTGGATACGGAGAGATAGCCTTACTCTATCCGCATGGAAAGATTTGGTTAATGCAAATATTGTATTGTACAGAATGACTTACGAGACAAGAGGGAGCAAGAAAAAAATTTAATAAAATATGGGGTAGATGGATAAACTCAACGGACACTACAGCATGCGATATCTAAACCGGAACCTTTATATATGGGGCTCATTTGATTGTTATATATGATATGATGATGCTTGAGGAGCGGACATTGGGGGGGCGGAGAGGTAACGGCACACAGCACGACCAGCTCTGGAGGTATTACCCTCCATGGTTCTGTTTAGGTTGTTTTTTTTTTTTTTTCTTGTTCTTAGTTCTTTTTGTTTCTTTACCACATCCTGTGTTAGAATATATGCGACACGATTATCATAGGAGGAAAAAACAATGCCATCTGTACTAGCATAGACCTCAATATGAGTAATTCAACCTGAAAACCCTATGTTATTGCTGTATTCTGATGTATACATTCAAGAATGTTCACTGGGTATGTTGAACCGGTATTTTTTTTGTATGTGCATTTGGCAAATAAAAACCGTTTAAAAAAAAAAAAAAAAAAAAGAGAAGGGCCACAAACCAGTAATATTGTGGTCCCACAGCAAAAAGGCAAGTAGTGTTGACACGGGGGGGGGGGGGGGAGAAGAGGGCGGAGGAGGGGGGGGGGGGGGGGGAGAGAGAATGTACAAGTAGGCATCTCATGTCCACAGAAGTCAGAAAGTCCCCCGGGCTAAAAAAAAGGTATTCGATGGCTGACCTGGCACTAGAATAAAAAAGGAGACTGCCACCCTTTGCCTTGGGTACAGCAAATCGGTCAGGATAGAACCCCTGACATCTCTCCCTTTATGGAACTGTAATGACCCTCTCTGAGAGGAGATGCTGAGAGCAGCATGAAGATAAATCCCTTCTGAGGGGGAAGAGGGCAAGTTTGACAGCATGAAATGGGGGGTGGGTCGAAAGACTGGAACTCCATCTTGTAGCCCCAGGATACAAGGTTCTGGACCCAGATGTTTGAAATGCCCTGTGCCCAGATGGCTGTAAAGGCAAATGAGGAGGGGCTGTACTTTGACACAGCAGGCTTTGACTGAGATTTTACAATGGAGTGTAAGCCAGGCTAAGACTTTATATCCGAAGGCCTAAGAGATTCTAAAGGAACTCTCCATTTCAGAAAGGTATGCCAGTGGGGGCTTTTGCATTCTTCTGTGGTAAGAGTATGGTTACCCCCATGACTTCCTAGCTGTAAGGGTCCAAAGAGTCACCAAATAGGCACGGTTCTTCAAAAGGCATCTGCATGAAATGCTTCCTGCAAGGAAGACCAACACTTGAGCCAAAGAATCCTTTCAATATGTAGTAAGAGGAGGTTCATTCTAGAAATTTGCCAGAGTATCTGCTAACCTGTCCACATAGTAGGGTAATGCAATGGGCAAGAGCTTCAACTATTGAAGGACAGAAGGAGCCAAAATACACCCAGGGTCTTGGGCCATGTCCTTGGACCAGACAGCAAAAGTCTGGCTGACCAACATGGCAGCAACAGCAGGTTGCATAGCAGGACCAGCCAGAGAAAACGGAGCCCTAAATAGGGCATTTTTAGCCACGGGGTCCTTAAATACAGGGCAATATCCTCAACAGGGACTGTAAGGGTTTGGCAAGGCAGAAGTGGCTGGACCCACAACTGGGACCTTCCATTTATTCGGGAACCCCTCCGCAATAGGGTTTTTCTGAGCAAGGGTTTTTTTTGGATGACCCCAGTCACATACAAATTCATCTGCCCCCCCACCACTGTACCCCCCCTGTAAATCTGCCCCACCAATGTTCCCCCTTTCTCATCTGTCCCATCTGCTCCACCACTGAACCATCTTTCTCATCTGTCCCAACACTGTAACACCCCTTTCTTACGCGCCCCACTACTGTACCTCCTGCACGTCTGCCCTACCTCTGTTCCGCTTCTGCCCCAACACTGAACCACCCTGCTCATCTGTCCCACGGCTGAACCCCCTTCTCAACCGCCCCACCACTGTAACCCCCTGCACATCTGCCCCATCACCACTGTACCCCCCCTGTACATCTGCCCCACCAATACCTCCATACACATCTGCTTCACCACTGAACTATCTTCTCATCTGTCACAACACTGTAACACCCTGTCTCACGTGCCCCACGACTGTACCGCCTGCACATCTGCCCTACCTCTGTTCCCCTTGCCCTTCTGCCCCAAAACTGACCCCCCCCCCGCTCATCTGTCCCACCACTGAACCCCCTGCTCATATGTCCCACCAACGTACTTTCTTTTCTCCTCTGCACATCTGCCCCACCTCTGCTCCAACACTGAACCCCCCTGCTCAACTTTCCCACCACTGTACCCCCTTTCTCATCTGCTCCACCCCTGTATCCCCATGCTCTTCTCACTACTGAATCCCCTTCTCATCTGCCCCACCTGTGTACCCCCCCACCTCTGTAACCCCCCTGCTCTCCTGCCCCACCTCTGTAACCCCCGCTGCTCTCCTGCCCCACCGTTGTACCCCCATTTTCATCTGCCCCACCTCTGTAACCCCCCCTGCTCTCCTGCCCCACCTCTGTAAGCCCCCCCCTGCTCTCCTGCCCCACCTCTGTAAGCCCCCCCTGCTCTCCTGCCCCACCTCTGTAAGCCCCCCCCCCTGCTCTCCTGCCCCACCTCTGTAAGCCCCCCCTGCTCTCCTGCCCCACCTCTGTAAGCCCCCCCCCCCCTGCTCTCCTGCCCCACCTCTGTAAGCCCCCCCCCCCTGCTCTCCTGCCCCACCTCTGTAAGCCCCCCCCCCCCCTGCTCTCCTGCCCCACCTCTGTAAGCCCCCCCCCTGCTCTCCTGCCCCACCTCTGTAAGCCCCCCCCCTGCTCTCCTTCCCCACCTCTGTAAGCCCCCCCCCCCTGCTCTCCTTCCCCACCTCTGTAAGCCCCCCCCCCCTGCTCTCCTTCCCCACCTCTGTAAGCCCCCCCCCCCCCCCTGCTCTCCTTCCCCACCTCTGTAAGCCCCCCCCCCTGCTCTCCTTCCCCACCTCTGTAAGCCCCCCCCCCCTGCTCTCCTTCCCCACCTCTGTAAGCCCCCCCCCCCCCTGCTCTCCTTCCCCACCTCTGTAAGCCCCCCCCCCCTGCTCTCCTTCCCCACCTCTGTAAGCCCCCCCCCCCCCCCCCCTGCCCCCCCCCACCCACCTCCCCCCCCCACTGCCCCAAGCCCCCCCCCCCGCTCTCCTTCCCCACCTCTGTAAGCCCCCCCCCCGCTCTCCTTCCCCACCTCTGTAAGCCCCCCCCGCTCTCCTGCCCCCCACCTCTAAGCCCCCCCCCTGCTCTCCTGCCCCACCTCTGTAAGCCCCCCCCCCCTGCTCTCCTGCCCCACCTCTGTAAGCCCCCCCCCCCTGCTCTCCTGCCCCACCTCTGTAAGCCCCCCCCCCCTGCTCTCCTGCCCCACCTCTGTAAGCCCCCCCCCCCCTGCTCTCCTGCCCCACCTCTGTAAGCCCCCCCCCCTTGCTCTCCTGAACCACTGCTGAAGTCCCTTCTCATCTCTTCCACCACTGTACCTCCCTGCACATCTGCCCCAGCACTGTATCCCCTGCTCTTCTGTTCCACCTCTGAACCCGTCCTGCTCATTTTTCCCACTGCTGTACCCTCCTGCTCATCTGCTCTACCAATGTACCCTCTTCTCATCTATGATATGCAGAGCGGTGAAAGGAAGCAGAGATCTTACATACAAGCATCTGGAATGGATGAGCTCAGGTGCATTTTCTGAAAGCAGTGGGCCTGTGTGCAGGATCATAAGTTGGGCTACCGCAGCTAAGAAAAAGTGCGGCGCTCTGCGCCACAGGAAAAGTTGTGCAGAGGGGTTCAGTAGTAAGTGACGCAAAGGTTCAGGATAAATTTCAAAGTTCCCAGAAGCTCAAAAGTAGTTCCACAAAGTCACCTCGTTGTGGTTCTCTCAATCACAGTGAAATCCCTTCTGAGATTGGTAGCAGCAACCAAGCAAGTCATCTTCCTCCAGATGGTGGACGCAGGGCCGGTGCTACCACTAGGCAAACTAGGCAGCCGCCTAGGGCGCACTGCTGCCTAGGGGCGCTCGGCCACCGGTTTCCCTCCGCGTCTGCATGCTCTGCAGGCTGCAGAATGCAACTAAGTCTGACCGGTAGTGTTATTGGAGGCGCAGCACTGGAGCCAGCGCTAGAGGAAGCAGAGCCGATGCTTTCTGTATAGCGCCGCCTTCTGTCACAGGGACAGTGTAAAGGGGGTGGAGCCAATGGTGGCGAAAAAAATTTGGTTTTGCCTAGGGTGTCAAAAACCCATGCACCACCCCTGGGTGGACGGGGCTAGCAGGACTGCGATTGGCTTTAGCAGTGGCCAAGACAGTCCTCCTCCTGGAAAGAGGGACCACGCCACCCCCTAGCAGCCAAGCAAGTCATCTTCCTCCAGATGGTGGACGGGGCTAGCAGGACTGCGATTGGCTTTAGCAGTGGCCAAGACAGTCCTCCTTCTGGAAACAGGGACCACCGCCGCCCCCTAGCAGAACTGCACTCAATCTCTTCCCAATCACAAAAGCTGGCGACCGAAGACTACAAAGTTAAAGAACCAAACAATGTTTCCAATCTTTTACAATATGGGGGCACACTGCCTCCCCCTCAGTGTAGGGTGGGGAATTATGAGATTGGAATGCAAAAGAGGCTTTGCATGTCGCTTGCGGCACCAGTGCCCGGGGTTGCCTACCCCTGCTCTAGAACATGTACAAGAACGTTTTGGCTGGCTGAGGCATTTTTAAAAAGGAAGCTAGGCTGGTGACCTTTGGTTAGGTTGACCCAGGCTGCTCCAAAGCAATAAATGTACATACCGTGTCAATGAAGATACAAATAGTATTTTTCACTTTGGTAAAGATACCAGCTGATTAGGTATCCTCCTGTGCAGAGTCCTCTCAACCAGATAAGGAAACCCTTTTCTCACGAAAGCCGCAAGGAGGATCAGAGGTGGACTCTGGATTAGAAGCAAGAAGAATCACGTGTGTACCCGGCAATGTGAGGTCACTAACAGGGCAGAGAGCCGTTCTATAAAAAGAACACTGGCTGAAATTTCCTCTGGAAAGACAGAGGATGGGGAGAGCCAGAAGAAGCTAGGGAGACCTCAGAAGAGGGTAGCGACTGTGGCAGTGGTCAGGACTATCAAAATCAGGACCATTAGGGGAGATGCTGCACACATTTCTGAGCCATAAGCCAAGCGTAAACTGGCAAGGCCCAGTCTCCTTGCATCTATGATCTGCTATGTGCAGTAAGGCTAAAGCTCACATGGATATTCACAACCAATACTGTGGAGCAGCAAGGGGGTATGCCTTCTGTGACAGTGGGAGGCCAGAATGTCTGGATCACTGTGGCATGTAGAATGAGGCAGCTAGGAGTTGACTGCCACCAGACTGATCCCTCAGACTAAAATGGCACATGCAGTAAGCCCCCCCCCCCCGCAAGACCAAGGCTGCTCCAGAAAAAAGGAGAAGCCCAGCACCAAATGTGAACATGGGTGGTGGCTGTTAACTCTTGAAGAAGAAAAGTGAACTTGGGTAGCGGCTGTTGACTACTGCTGCAGGCCGTGATTGACAAAAGGCATAGTCCCTGAAACCCACCGTTGACCCCCCAAGGCTGAGACTGCAGCACCCTGGGCTCCAAGATGGGGCCTGTGACAGACCTGGCCGAGACACAGGCTGTTGGAGGGGACTGAGTGCGAGGCTGTTGCCTTGGGATTATGGGCCCTGGCATTTGGGGGAACAGTGCTCTTTGAGCTGCAGGCCTGGGACCCCTGAGCTGGTGGTACTTGGATTCAGGTCCATGCTGGCCCCCCAATACACATAGAATCTGTATGTGTATTTGGCATATTAGCAAGAGACGCTAATGTCATGACTCATGAACTCCAGCCACCTGTGTTATGTAATTGAGTATAGTCTGGCTTGTAGAAGTGTTTCACCTATTGTTGTGTGTGCTAATTAACCCTGCAATTGAATGAAGGAGCCCAGTGTTGATTAAGATAATTAGCTCATGCTAATTAGGTTAGGCTTGAGTCATCTGTCAACTGTATATAAGTGTGACATGTCAAATAAAGATTCATTCCTGATGTAGCCTACACTGGTGTTGTCTGGTGACTGGGTGAGCTAATGGGTCTTGGATTGTGTGGTACCGGACGGAGGAAGCATTTACGGCGGACATATTGAGTACGAGGTCCGTCACAGGGCCATATCTCAAATTTACCTGAGTGTATTGCTGTCCAAGCAGTTGATGGAAGAAATGCCCTCTAGCTGTTGACATTCCCAGTAGGCATACCCCACTAGAAGGTATTCAGAGAGACAGGGTCAGTCCAGATGGTGGCGTTACTGCCCTGGACCTGTATAGCACCCTGTGGCCAACTCATTGCAATGCATTAGGTGCCAAGGCGAGAACCCATGTAGAACCTGATCGCTGAAGTAGCATTACAGGCTAGCTGCACATTTTCCACATTTGTCACCCAAGGCACTGCCAAGGAGTCAACCGATCCGTAAAGCTGCTAAAAACGGAGGCTGCAGCTACAGCTAAAATAAAAATGGTTTGCATCCATCAGAGCAGAAAAGACATCCAGACTCAGACACTAGAGGGGAAAAAAGAAAAAGATCCACCACCACCACCCCCCAAAACACACTTGCTGGGACTAGTCCTGTGCTATAACATTTCAGGGGCAAATCACAGCAATACAGGCAGAAAGTACATTATATAAAATTGTGATAGTAACTGCTCCTTTAGCAAGAGACCCATCAATCAGTGGCTACCCATCCATACGGGCGCCGCCCCCATCATCTACATGCAGGGTGCCAGACACATGGATTTCAATTTTTTTATTTTTTATTTTTTTAGAAGCACGCGATTAGAGCCCGAGACTCCAATTGGCTTCAAAAAAGGGTGGGCTCAGGGCGCAGTGCCCCCCCCCCCCCCAGATGTGTGACAATAGCGAGTCTTAGGACTCCCTGGTCAATCGGATCTCAAGACCCATTTCCTGTTTTGCCCAGGGAGGAGAAGCAATGGCCCTCGCCGCATTCCCGTCCATCTCCCACAGGGGAGGGGGTGTCGTTAGTTTGCCGCCCGCACCCCCTATAAAATATTGAGCGCCTGCCGCCAATGCCATCAGTTATACAAAAGGTCTATGTAATGAAGGTTAGGGTTAAAGTGTTACTAAACCCAGGGCCCTGCATTCACTATATCTGGTCTCCCATAGTACACAGAACATGGAAATGCAATTATTTTAGTAAATATAAACTGCTAAATACCTTTTCTCATCATCAGCAGTATATAGCAGTCTTGTGACATCTATCAGTGTCTGGCCAAGCACTGGTTAAAGTTTGTAGGAGGCGTTTTCCAGTCTCCTATGACTTATGAGGCTGCATGATCCCTGAACCTCTGTCTGGACAGTGTTGATCGGCTGTGGGTCAATCACATGCACCCTGACAAACCACACACAGAGTGCGTGTGTGTTATATATATATATATATATATAGTAGCAGAGCGTCCCAGAGAGAGCCAGGAGAAGTCCTGTTCGGGGGTTTATACATCTCCCAGGCTCCTCTCATATACATTCAGAGGTCTCTGAGACATGATCCAGTTCGGATCTTAGTCCTCCTTTCCAGGCTAATTTAAGCTCACCTGAGCAAACAGCCTTTGCTCTCTGCCTGGGACACACAAACAGGGATGGTTTGTGAGGAGCCAAAAGGTTGGTAAAACCCTTTAAAAAACTCTTTACAGAAGCTGACAAGCGGTAGGCTTGCTCAGCCTGATAGTTAGAGACGGTGTATGTTATAGTTAGAGCCGAGACACGGCTAGGACTTTTGTTTGGTTATTTCTGTTTTGATGCGTTTTCTGGAAGACTGTGCAGCACCTGTGTATGGACTTGTATTTAAATCAAATAAACCCAGCACGGTTTTCACTATCTCAAGTGGATTTGGTATCTGTGCCTTACTAAACAGCCCATCCCAGTGAGCTTTGTACCTGCTACCTGTCCCCCAGGTTACAATATATTATTATTACACATATACACACACACACACATACCCCTTTTGCCAGAAAGGGGCAAAACCCCAATATAGCAATTAAGTCCCTCCTTTCACGCTCAAATTTTCATACACAAACGATTTCTTACTTGGTTAGCACGATCTGCCCAACCAGCTCCTTAATGCAGAAATCCTGAAAGCTCTGCGGCCCACACGACTGATAAATATTGTGCATAAGGTCGAGGACGGTCTCGTTTCTCAGTACTTTATGGCTGACGTCAATATTCAACATAATGCTTGTTTCATACTGCAGGATGGAGGTTGAAAAGCCAGGCCATATAGTCAGGCTAGCAAAAAAAAAAAATATATATATTAAAAAATAAAAATATCGCACAAACTAAATAGTTTTAACTTTTCATTTGAAGCCATTTAAAGCCTAAACATATAGCTCTTTTTTTTTTATTTAAAAAGCAGCTTTAACACACAAA
This sequence comes from Lithobates sylvaticus, assembly GCA_028564925.1. Lineage (NCBI taxonomy): Eukaryota > Metazoa > Chordata > Amphibia > Anura > Ranidae > Lithobates > Lithobates sylvaticus. The sequence goes on from CM053027.1 coordinate 593,665,799, forward strand.
CACACAAAAAAAAAAAAAGGGAACTCTGGCAGCAATAACCTTCTCCCCCACCCTCCCCACAGCGGTTCCTTATCGCCACAAGATGTCCTCAGTCTAGCGTCATTCAACCTGTAAGACTGAGGATATACTGTGTGTGCGCAAGGTGTCATGAACCCACCTCCTGAGGGATCCAACATCAGAGCTCAGAGGACCAATATGTAGTAGCAGATGGAGCCAGAGGCTCCAATGGGCTTCAAAAAAAGGGTGGGCTTGGGGCGCAGAGAGTGCATACTGATCCCACCCAATTGTGTGACCATAGCGAATGAATTTGCACCAATTTCACACTACAGTGCCTCCCCGCCAATCAGGAAGGGGAGACCTGTTTCCCGATTGGTCAAAGGGGCAGGCAATCCTATTGGATGCCCAGCGCTTTGGGTGAAGAGTAGACAGAGCGGAGAAAGCATGAGGAGCGGACACCTCCGCCGTCCGCACTGTGGAGGAGTGGAGACACAGGAGGATCCTCCTTCCGCGCGAGGGGGGGGAGATGGGGTGCTATATACACCCTGATCTGCGAGGATGCTCCCCTATATACACCCTGATCTGCGAGGATGCTCCCCTATATACACCCTGATCTGCGAGGATGCTCCCCTATATACACCCTGAACTGCGAGGATGCTCCCCTATATACACCCTGAACTGCGAGGATGCTCCCCTATATACACCCTGAACTGCGAGGATGCTCCCCTATATACACCCTGAACTGGGAGGATGCTCCCCTATATACCCTGACCTGCGAGGATGCTCCCCTATATACTCGATCTGTGAGGCTAAGCCGTATACCCTGTCCTGCGATTCTGGGGGTGTATACTCTTGACACTATGGGTGGAAGCACGTGAAATACAGCAGGTGGAGTGGGTGGATTCTATAAGGGGTGGGGCTTATGAGAAGTGGGAGGGGGGGGTCAAAAAAAATGGCAGGCTCTGGCACACCCCCCCCCCCATCCTTAAAAAGAGGGCCCAAAAAAAAAATTTTTTTAAAAGTCAGCAGCTGCATTATTTGTAGCTGCTGACTTTTAAAAAAAAGATTTTCATTTTTTTTTTTTTTTTTTTAATAATCGGACACTTGTTCCCCGCTCCGCTCACGGCGCCTGCATTCTTAATGTGGGCACCTGGCTGTGGCTTCACAGCCGGACACCCACTGCGCATGCGGCGTCGTGCGCCGTGATTCGACGCTCACTCATCTGGGACACGCGACAGGTCCCAGATGACTGTGCGGCGCCTAAGGGAAGTGACGTCAGTGCCCGGGCACTGAAGGTGGCAGACTACGAGGGACCCCCTAGCAACAGGCTTTTAGAGGTGAGTAAAAAAAAATTTTTTTTTTTTTCCAATTATTTTTTTTATGATTTTTAAGACAATTATTTTTTTTTTTTTTTTGGTGGCAACATCACGTTAGAAGCCAACTGGCTACCATGCACGGCTGCCCCAGATTTTCCACTCTCCAGGTTTTAGTAGATCAACTGCCAACATGTGCAGAAGTAGAAAGGGCTGAGTTCTTTGACATTATCTGCCTGGGCACATTAAACCAATAGTAAGAAACACCTGGCCTGCCATTTTCCTTGTCTCAACAACTGGGGTTGCCAATACTAAATTCCCAGAAAAAATAAATAAAAGAATTGTGCATTGGTGGGGTGGCCTGCAACACTACAGCTGTATTAAAGTGGAAGTAAAGTCAGATTTTCCACTTTCACCTACAGGTAAGCCTGTAATGAGGCTTACCTGTAGGTACAAAAAATATCTCCTAAACCTTTACGGTTTAGGAGATATTCCCCGTGCAATACGCCGCTGACTGCAGCGGCGCATGCGCACGGGGGATTCTCGTCTGAAAGGCCGGCAGAATACGAACCCTGCCGGGACGAAGTCTCCCGTGCGCATGCGCGGGAGTGACGACATCGCGGCTCCAGCCACTCACAGCGCTGGAGTCGCGATACCCGGAAGACACGCCGAGGCAACATGTCAGCGACCTCGGCGTGGACCAGGTGAGTTACCGACGCCTCGTTCTAAGGTAAGTATTTCATAATGAGCTAGTATGCGGTGCATACTAGCTCATTATGCCTTTTCCCTTACAGGTGTAAAAAAAAAAAAAAAAAATGTCAGCGGGTTTACTCCCGCTTTAACAGAGAAGATAGGTTATGATTTGTTTCATATTTTTTATTGATAACTGACTAAAGTGCATCTTGTGTAAGACAGCTGTACTTTACTTAGAGATATACCACTCTATAGAAGAGAATCTAGACTGTATTTCTATACCTGTGTGCTCTGACTTCTGTAGCATCATTGGGGTTGTAGAAGTTGCGTCCAATCTGCTTCATGTTCATAATCTTGAGCAGCCTGCAAACATGAATTCCACAATGATGTAAAAATAAAAAAGAAGCCGTAATGTTTTTACCGAGAAACAAACAGAATATGCTTCACATTGTGCATTGCAGTCATGCCATGGGTTGGTCCAACCTTTACAACATTACACTTAAGCACCTTTACAAGCTCATGAACCACAAGGAAAGCAGAAAAGCTGAAAATCTGTACTCATGGTTTATTTAAAATGATCAGACCTCCTGAAGATGATGTTATAAAACTGAAAGCAGGTGGGTGAAGTTGGCGGCAACTCATTTGTCAGAGTAATTGTCACTCTCACGTTCTCTCCATTCCGGGTTTGGCTGAACACTTCTGTAACCTTCAAATCAGAAGTACACAAACATCAAAAGTCTATATGTTAATGCAATTTTAGTTAAAAATCACAATTCGAAGTTTCTTATGCGATACCTTATTGAGCCTTTTAGGTAAAAATAAGATGGTACCATCGAAGGCACGTGCTTTCCCAATGGTCTCTTCATGCTGGTATAGCAAAGCTGTTCTCAAGCGGTGTGACTCCATGGGAGGATTGTAGTCAATGTGGTATTGAAACAAGACCCACTGTGGCCGAGACACCAGTTTGATGTGGTTGGTGACCAGCTGGATTGCGCTGCCAGTCGCACCTACAGGCAAAAGCATTAAATCACTGAACACGACATTCAGGGGAGAAAAGTCTACAACCCATCCTGTGATCAATTAGGCCATTCATCATAACCCCACTCCTACAGTCTCCAAGATCAGGTTTGCTGCAATGTTCTGGGATGTTAAAACAATCCTTATTCTAGAAATTTTTACATCTTAACATAAACCGCTTCTAGACCACCCCACATTTACTACAGCGGGGCGGCCTCTCGGAGGAATCATGTACCCGTTCACGATTCTGCCTTTCCGGGTCTGAGGCGGGCCACTGGCAACCAGCTTCCCTCTGTGATCTGACAGCGGGAGCCAATCAGCGGATCCACCGATCGTTCCCGAGGCAAACAGAATGTAAACAAGGCTGATTGCCGTTCTGTGACAGGAGAAGACAGAGCTGGCGTTTCTGCCAAGCAGGAACACAGATTTCTTCTTGCAGTACAATTACCCCCCCAGTTAGATAGCACTCCCTAATGATACATTTAACCCTTCGATTGCCCCGGATGTTAACCCCTTTCCCAGCCAGTGTCATTAGTACAGTGACTGTGCATATTAATTAGCACTGATCACTGGTCCCCAAAAATAAAATAAAAGATAAAAAAAAAAAAAAAAAAAGTGTCAGTGTCCGATCTGTCCGCCGCAATCTTGCTATAAGTCGCTGATCGCCATTACTAGTAAAAAAAAAATAAAATTAAAATACATACAAAATATTCCATAGGTTTGTAGACCGTACGCTTTTTGGGATTTTGTGTTTACAAAAAAAAATATGTAGCAGAATACATATTGGCCTAAATTGAAGGAGAAATTTGACTTTACATCAATTACATTTTTTATTGGATGCGTTTTATTGCAGAAAGTAAAAATTTTATTTTCAAAATTTTTTTTTTTTTTTTTTGCGCTATAAACAAAAAACTATTTTGAAAATAAAATTTTTACTTTCTGCAATAAAACGCATCCAATAAAAAATGTAATTGATGTAAAGTCAAATTTCTCCTTCAATTTAGGCCAATATGTATTCTGCTACATATTTTTTTTTGTAAACACAAAATCCCAAAAAGCGTACGGTCTACAAACCTATGGAATATTTTGTATGTATTTTAATTTTATTTTTTTTTAATTTTTTTTTTACTAGTAATGGCGATCAGCGACTTATAGCAAGATTGCGGCGGACAGATCGGACACTGACACTTTTTTTTTTTTTTTTTTTTTTTTTGCGCTATAAACAAAAAACTAACACAGGAGGTGATAAAATACCACCAAAACAAAGCTCCATTTGTGGGAAAAGAGGACATATAAATTTGATTTGGGTACAGCATCACACAACCGGGCAATTGTCAGTAGAAATAACGCAGTGCCGTATCGCAAATTGAATGGTCATGAAGGGGGGGGGGGTAAACCTTCCAGGGCTGAAGTGGTTAAACCAGGAAGGCCTTTCATTGGAAACTAAAAAGGTTCTGCCTAATGCTGGTCACACAGAATCAAACTCACTTAGTGCAAGGCCCCCATAAAAAGCCGTAACTACCATCTTCAGAATGCAGAAAAACCTTTTCGGTGCGCCTCCCCGATACTAGATTTATTCTGTTCGAAAGTCTTTGCTTTCTAAACTTTGGAGCCAAGCTTGGTACACCACCAGTAACCTGTCCTACGACAGTGCCCATGTACCCACTAAGAGCAGTCACACAAGACAGGTGGGCATGACTTGGCCCTGCAGAGTGGCACTTAAAGTGGAGCTGCACCCAAAAGGGGAAGCTCAGCTTGCTTCACCCCCCCACATTTGGCACCTTTTGGGGGGGGGGGGAATACCTGTCCCCACTTCTGGGAGACCTCACCGTGGGAGGTTTGCCACCCCCCTCCTCCGCTAGGCAGTCACAAAGTGCTGTGTACTTTGGGCAATAGGGAACTGGCTGTGAAGCCGCAAGGCTTCACTGATGGTTTCCTTTACAAGAGCCGATAAAAAAAAAAAAAAAAAAAAAAAAATCGACTGCGGTGCCAACATCGTGGGATCCTGGACAAGTAAGTGTCCTAATAAGTCAGCAGCTACAATTCTACATACAAAACACATTTTTTTTTTGGTAAAAGGTTTATTTTTGCTCTTCTCTTCAGATTTCTCTTCACTTCCTGTCCCATAGCCAAAACAAAAAAAAAAATAAATTAAAGAGAATCTCTTGGGGACCACCAGAACTAGTGTACCCATTGGAAGATTTCCTCTCTATTACTTTTCTGGGGACAACTCAATTTGGGATTTTTTTACTTTTAATTATAATGATAAATAAAAAAGGTAAACACAGAAGTGGCTTTGAAGAACTAAACTCTCTCAATCCACAAACTATTTACTAATGTTAGCAGCAGAAGGATTAGAAATAGATAGGAAAGTAAGTTTACGTTTAATCCTTTTTTTTTTAGATGTATTCAGCAGTGTTAAATTTTGGCAGCAAATTTTGATTTAGTCTTTTGACTAAAATGGAATTTTTAGTTTTAGTCCCATTTTTTTTTTTCCAAATATGTTTTAGTCCCATTTTTAGTCTTCTGCAATTGTTTTAGTCGTATTTAAATCGACTAAATCTTCAGTACATTTTAATCGACCAAAACTAAATTTTAATCATCTAAAATCTAATGGGTGTAGTTAAATTGTAATGCATTTAAGAATTTCTCTACAATTTCCAAACTCATTATATACTGCTGGAGTGGAAAAATCGAATAAGTTATTTATGGTATCAAGGTTGGAACATGCACTATAGCCACTTCCCGACCGCCCCCTGTATATTTACGTCGGCAGAATGGCACGTACAGGCAGAATCACGTACCTGTACGTGACATTCTTCCGGCGGTTGGGGGGTCCGATCGGACCCCCCTCCGCCGGCGGGGACGGTCGGGATCGCTTCAGGAGCGATCCGGGACGAGGGGACGGCCAGTGGTTTCTGGCCACCCCCTCGCGATCGCTCCTGGCCAATGAGAAACTTCCCCTTCCTGTCTATTGTATAGACAGGAAGGCGGAAGTGATGTCACGCTCGGTGCGCCGGTCTATGTGACCGGAGACGCCGAGCGGCGAACATGTACAGGTTAGTGCACAACACTACACTGACACCAGTACAGTTAGGCACATATTCCACCCCCCTGTCACCCCCTGATCACCCCCCAGATCACCCCCTCCCCCCCCAGTCACAGTGTCACTAATTGCAGTGATCATTTATTTACTGATCACTGCATTTAGTGTCAGTGTGACTGTAATAACTGTCAGGGCAGTTAGTTTTAGGTCCAAGGTAGCCCCCTACCCCCCCCTAATAAAGGTTTAACCCCTTGATTGCCCCCCAGGTAACCCTTTCACCCCTTTTGCCAGTGTCACTAAGCGATCGTTTTTCTGATCGCTGTATTAGTGTCACTGCTGTCGCTAGGTAACCATTTTTTTTTTTTAGGTAACCGCCATGTTTATATAGGTTCATAAATAGGTTTATAGGTCAGGTACCCCCATATTACAACCTAAATAAAGGTTTTAACCCCCTGATTGCCCCTAGAGTTAACCCTTTCACCAGTGATCACTGTATAACTGTCACTGGTGACGCTGGTTAGCCAGTTAGTTATTTCGTTATTTAGGTTCCCCGTCAGGTTTTTTATATAGCGTCAGGTACCCCCATATATTACCTAATAAAGGTTTAACCCCCTGATTGCCCCTAGTTAACCCTTTCACCCCCTTTTGCCAGTGTCACTAAGCGATCGTTTTTCTGATCGCTGCATTAGTGTCGCTAGGTAACCAGTTTTTTTTTTGTATTACTGTTACGGGTGACGCTGGTTAGTTAGCTTGTTTTTTTATACTGTCAGGGCACCCGCCATTTATTACCCAATAACGGTTTAACCCCCTGATCGCCCGGCGGGTGATATCAATTAGGTTTTAGGGTCAAATAAGGTCTGCGTCGCCCCAGGTTAGTGCCAGTACCGCAAACACCCACGCGCAAAGCATACACCTCCCTTAGTGGCACAGTATCTGAACAGATCGATATCTGATCTGATCAGATCTATACTAGCGTCCCAGCAGTTTAGGGTTCCAAAAAAAAAAAAAACGCATTGTTAGCGGGATCAGCCCAGATGCCTGCTAGCACCTGCGTTTTCCCCCTCCGCCCACCCCAGCCCACCCAAGTGCAGTATCGATCGATCACTGTCACTTACAAAACACTAAGCACACATAAATGCAGCGTTCGCAGAGGCAGGCCTGATCCCTGCGATCGCTAACAGTTTTTTTTGTGGTAGCGTTTTGATTCAGTCGCTTCAGTCAGGAGCTTTTTTACCTGTGAATCTCAAAAAAATAAAAAAAAATAAAATAGTTGTCGTTTTATTGTTCTCTCTCTCACTCTATTCTCTCTCTATTGTTGCTCTTTTTTTTACTCCATTCTATTCTGCAATGTTTTATTATGTTTTATCATGTTTTATCACGCTTGCTTTTCAGGTATGTAATTTTGTTTACTGTGTTTTAGTGTTGAGCATTTTTTTGTTTTCAGGTGCGCCATTCAGTTGCAACGCGGATTTATTTATCTTGACAGCAACAGCGTTTGCTCCCACGATACATAAAGCCGCGACTCCAACGCTGTAGGAGGTGATTTCACCACCACAGTTAAAAAAAAGAGCATATATGCCGAAGCATGGGGGCAGCAGGGGGGGGAGGAGCGATTGGCTCCTAATGCCACGTACATACGGTCGAAATTCCGACCGTGTGTACACGGCATAACTTTTGCGGGAGGATGCCCCCCATGCATCGGCATATATAAATGGTGCATGTATGCCCATCATTAGAAGTGGGTGGATGAAGGGAGGTATTCTAATGGTGGGCATACCCACCAATCAATCTCTTTTTTTCGTTCAGCCAAGAGGCTGCATGAAAAAAAAAAGATTACAATATATGTCCAGTATGTTGCTGGACTTTGAATGGTTATACCAGAATGATGCCTGCAGGTTTAGGTATCATCTTGGTATCATTCTTTTCAGCCAGTGATCGGCTTTCATGTAAAAGCAATTCTAGCGGGTAATTAGCCTCTAGACTGCTTTTACAAGCAGTGGGAGGGAATGTCCCCCCTCCCGGATATAAACCGCGCCATTGGGAAATTGGGAAAGCATTTTATCACACCAATCTTGGTGTGGTCAGATGCTTTGAGGGCAGAGGAAAGATCTAGGGTCTAATAGACCCCAATTTTTTCAAAAAAAGAGTACCTGTCACTGCCTATTGCTATCATAGGGGATATTTACATTCCCTGAGATAACAATAAAAATCATAACAAAGAAAAAAAAATGGAAGGAACAGTTTAAAAATAAAATAAAAAAGCTAAATAAATAAAAAAAAAAACAAAAAAAAAAAAAAAAAAAAAGCACCCCTGCCCCCCCTTCTCTTGCGCAAAGGCGTACACAAGCGTTGGTCTGGCGTCATATGTAAACAGCAATTGCACCATGCATGTGAGGTATCACCGCAAAGGTCAGATCGAGGGCAGTAATTTTAGCAGTAGACCTCCTCCGTGAATCTAATGTGGTATCATGTAAAGGCTTTTAAAGGCTTTTAAAAATGTATGTAGTTTGTCGCCACTGCGTGTTTGTGCGCAATTTTAAAGCATGTCGTGTTTGGTATCCATGTACTCGGCCTAAGATCATATTTTTTATTTCATCAAAAATTTGAGCAATATAGTGTGTTTTAGTGCATTAAAATAAAAAAAAGTGTATTTTTTCCACAAAAAATGCGTTTGAAAAATCGCTGCGCAAATACTGTGTGGAAAAAAAAAATGCAACACCCACCATTTTAATCTGTAGGGCCTTTGCTTTAACAATATATATATAGTGTTTGGGGGTTCAACGTAATTTTCTTGCAAAAAAAAAAATATGTTTTCATGTAAACAAAAAGTGTCAGAAAGGGCTTTGTCTACAAGTGGTTAGAAGAGTGGGTGACGTGTGACATAGGCTTCTAAATGTTGTGCATAAAATGCCAGGACAGTTCAAACCCCCCCCAAATGACCCCATTTTGGAAAGTAGACACCCCAAGCTATTTGATGAGAGCAATGTTGAGCCCATTAAATATTTTTTTTTTTTGTCCCAAGAGATTGAATAATGAAAAAAAAAAAAATATATATATATTTTTTTTACAAAAAGTTGTCACTAAATGATATATTGCTCAAACATGTCATGGGCATATGTGGAAATACACCCCAAAATACATTCTGTTGCTTCTCCTGAGTACGGGGATACCACATGTGTGGGACTTTTTGGGAGCCTAGCTGCGTACGGAACCCCAAAAACCAATCACCGCCTTCAGGCTTTCTAAGGGTGTAATTTTTTTATTTCACTTCTCACTGCCAATCACAGTTTCGGAGGCCATGGAATGCCCAGATGGCATAAAACCCCCCAAAATGACCCCATTTTGGAAAGTAGACACCCCAAGCTATTTGCTGAGAGGTATTGTGAGTATTTTGCAGATGTCGCTTTTTGTCACAAAGTTTTGAAAATTGAAAAAAAAATTTTTTTTTTTCTTTACTTTCTTCATTTTCAAAAACAAATGAGAGCTGTAAAATACTCACCATGCCTCTCAACAAATAGCTTGGGGTGTCTACTTTCCAAAATGGGGTCATTTGGGGGGGTTTTGTGCTATTTTGGCATTTTATGGCCTTCGAAACGGTGATAGGTAGTGAGGAGTGAAATCAAAAATTTGCACCCTTAGAAATCCTGAAGGCGGTGCTTGGGTTTCGGGGCCCCGTACGCGGCTAGGCTCCCAAAAAGTCCCACACATGTGGTATCCCCATACTCAGGAGAAGCAGCAAAATGTATTTTGGGGTGCAATTCCACATATAACTATGGCATGTGTGAGCAATATATCATTTAGTGACAACTTTTTGAAAAAAAAAAAAATCTTTTTTATTTTTGTCTTTATTCAATCACTTGGGACTAAAAAAAAAAATATTCAATGGGCTCAACATGCCTCTCAGCAAATAGCTTGGGGTGTCTACTTTCCAAAATGGGGTCATTTGGGGGGGGTTTTGTACTTCTCTGCCATTTTAGCACCTCAAGAAATGAAATAGGCAGTCATAAATTAAAAGCGGTGTAAATTCCAGAAAATGTACTCTAGTTTGTAGACGCTATAACTTTTGCGCAAACCAATAAATATACGCTTATTGGCATTTTTTTTACTAAAGACATGTGGCTGAATACATTTTGGCCCAAATGTTTGACTAAAATTGAGTTTATTAGATTTTTTTTATAACAAAAAGTAGAAAATCTCTTTTTTTTTCAAAATTTTCGCTCTTTTTCCGTTTATATCTCAAAAAATAAAAATCACAGAGGCAATCAAATACCATCAAAAGAAAGCTCTATTTGTGGGAAGAAAAGGACGCAAATTTCGTTTGGTTACAAAATTGCATGACCGCGCAATTACCAGTTAAAGTAGTGCAGTGCGAAATTGAAAAAAGACCTCTGGTCCTTTGGCTGCCAAATGGTCCGGGGCTGAAGTGGATAGACCAGTGTTCATTTTGATGTCAAATTTAGTTTTAGTCACACTCTTGACTAAAATGCCATTTTAATTTTAGTCATCTCAATTGTTTTAGGTGACGAAATTAACACTGGTATACAGATGTTTTTTGGCCTAGGCTAAAATGATGTCTTCATGGGCAGTTTTTCTTTTCATCTTGAAAAGTGAAGAAGGAGAAGTTTTCCCAGCAAAGCATACATTCCCTTCTGCATACCTGAGCTAAGAGCAGAAATAAATGCTACATGAATCTGCCCTTACTTAAGATGGCTGCAGGAGGAGTTTTTCAAAGTGGTTTCTCAACAAAATAAAGCAGAAAGACCTGGATGGATGGGCGAGTTTGCTTTGAATGTTAAGAAATGTGATTCGTGTTTTCAGTTTGTGGTGCTCAGATGCAGTTTAGATCTTGTTCACACAGGCAGCAGAGGGGGAGGTGAAAACAGCTGGTCGCTTTGGGTTTTACCACTCCCCCTCCTGCCCACTGGCAAGGCAACATCGCTGGTGGACGTTCAAATTTTGGCAGGTGGTGTCACCCATCAAATAAATGTACCCCACTCACATATAAATATATAAATTGCAACGGCAATTTAACCAAGCACTCTATCACCTGTCAATCGGCTCTGAAAGGCTTTTCTATATAAAAAATAAATAAAAAGACGCCAACAGCCGCCTGCGTGAACATGGCAAGACCATGGTGCCTGCTTCCAGGCATGAGTTTATATTTTCACATTTTTTTCTCCCAAAAGGCTGACAGGTTAAAGTCATGTCCAAAACAGATTGCTTTAGTACTGTAAAGAGTGTATAAAGCGCACTGACCATTACCAGAAAAGACATGCTGCATCAAAAGGGGAAATAGTCAGTCACACGGCATAAAATTAACTAAAATGTAGGAAAACAAGGAGTAAAATATGTTGATGTTAAAAAGGGATTGTAACGCTTTATATAAAAAAATAAAATAAAAAAACCCATGTCATACTTACCAAGAGTGGCCCAGATCCTCCTCTTCTGGGGTCCCCCAGCGGCGCTCCTGGCTCCTCCCCGCATTGAGTGCCCCGACAGAGAAGCGCTTTCCCGGGGGGCACTCGAGCGCACGCTCCCATGTCCTGCTGCTGCGTCCATTGAAAGACAGAAGGACTCGGCCCCACCCCTGCGTCTTTGGACTTGATTGACAGCAGCGGGAGCCAATGGCTGCGCTGCTATCAAACTATCCAAACAAAACCCCTCAACACTGGCTGGAGCTGGTGTGCTCTTGCCCGTCGCTGGAAAGACCGGGTTTAGGTAAGTAAAAGGGGGGCTCTGCTGCATCAAAGGTGTTTCACCTTAAAGCTTAGAATGCATTAAGGTGAAAAACCTTGAGGGTTTACAACTTGAACTTAACCGCTTGCCGACCGGCGCTTGACGATGTACGTCGACAGAATGGCACGGACAGGCATAAGGGCGTACAGGTACGTCCCCTTTAAGATGCCGCCGTGCCATCGTCTCACAGGAGGGCTGAACAGGGAGATGCGGAAATAAACAGCATCTCCCCGTTCTGCCTAGCAACTAGTGACGCCGATCTCTGCTCCCTGTGATTGGAGCAGAAATCAGCATTCACTAGCTGACAGCCACGCCCCCCCCCACAGCTAGAAACACGCCTCTAGGAACATGTAACCCCTACACTGCCACCTAGTGGTTAACCCCTTCACTGCCAGTGTCATTTACACAGGAATCAATGGATTTAAATAGCACTGATTGCTGTATAAATGACAATGGTCCCAAAAATGTGTCAAAAATGTCTGATGTGTCTGCCATGTCGCAGTCACAATAAAAAACGCTGATCGCCGCCATTACTAGTAAAAAAAAAAAAAAAAAAAAAAAAAATTAAATAAAAAAAAATGCTATAAAACTATCCCCCATTTCGTAAACGCTATAACGTCTGCGCAAACCAATCAATAAATCGCTTATTGCGATTTTTTTTACCAAAAATATGTAGAGGAATACGTATCGGCCTAAACTGAGGAAAAAAAAAATTTTTTTTTTTTTATATATTTTTGGGGGATATTATAGAATAAAAAAAGAATGCGTTTTTCAAAATTGTCGCTCTTTGTTTATAGCGCAAAAATAAAAACCGTAGGGGCGATCAAATACCACCAAAATAAAGCTCTATTTGTGGGAAAAAAAGGATGTCAATTTTGTTTGGAGCCACGTCGCACGGCCGCGCAATTGTCAGTTAAAGCGACGCAGTGCCGAATCGCAAAAAGGGGCCTGGTCCTTTGGCTGCAAATTGGTCCGGTCTGAAAGTGGTTAATGTTAAGTAATTCTAAAAGTTTTTTTTTTTTTCCATAAATAACAAACATGTTATACATACCTGCTCTGTGTAATAGTTTTGCATAGAGCAGCCCTGATCCTCTTTTTGGATCCCCACCACCCCCGACGGGTGCCCCAGAAGCAAGCGTCTTGCTACAGGGGCACGCGAGCCGTGCTCTTGTGAATGGAGATTGTCCACACACACACGTGGCTCATCCCCTTCACTCTCTATCCCCTTTGGCTCACTGGCTGTGATTGACAGTAGCAGGAGCCAATGGCTCATGCTGCTGTGTAAGCCAATGAGGATAGACAAGAGACCCGGGAGAGCTGCTGCTCTCATGTACATCGCTGGATCGAGATGGGGCTCTGGTATGTTTAAAAGGGGGTGAGGTTTTTTTTTTATCCTAATGCATTCATTTTAAAAGACCTTCTGCCTTTAGAACCACTTTAAAAAGTGGTAATACTTGTAACTGTTTAACAAGAAAAAGGAGAAAAAAAAAAAAAACAAAAACAAAAAAAAAAAAGAAAAGACACACACTTATAAAGTGGTGCTTCACAAGGGTCGCCAGCCTGTTATTAGCTTTGAAGCAAGCAAACAATTCTAGCCAGAGATGGAATGATTTTCTTTCCTGCAACCATGGCTCGATTCCCCCATCAACACAGCCAGTGCCAATAGGAGCATCCCTCCCCCGAAGCCATCGTGTTCTTCTGGCGGGGACGGCCAGCATCTTTTATAGCAGCTAGCAATAATCGCATGTAAAATTCGATAGGCTGGTTGTACACTAGTTGATCGATCAAACTTGACTACAATCAGCCTGCCCATACATGGTTCGAATCTCGTGGTCCCTGAACCGCTTATGGCAAGAGGATCCTAGTCACTTGACAGTCAAAATCATGTGACCGGCTTGTAGCTTTCTCTGCTGAGTTAGGTAGAGAGATTTTTGGGAGATAAGAAAAAAAAAAAAAAAAAAAACTTTGACTTCCACATAAAGTACACAGTTTATAACACCCATCACTGTTGTGGAACCCAAGCCCCAGCATACACATCTAGCAAAAAAAAAGGGGAAGCAGCATTTCATATGTCAGAGTACAGTGGGCCTATAACAATCTACAACTGCAGTTACCCGTTTTGGATGCTTGGACATGCTCGATCGTCTGGCGAGTGTTCACTCCAAGGTCCTGAAAATCCCGTCTTCGTCCGCCTCGTTCACCGAGTGATATCTCTTGAAATCCAGCTGAGAGCTGCAGAACTGAGTTTTAAGCATGTTTATTAGTCCACATTTGCTGCTGTGGTATAAAATTACAAGCATGTTTTATTTACTCTGATTCAGAAGTGCATTTTAGAACACTTAACTTCTGCATGAATTCTGGAGGGGCTAAATAAGTCGTGAATGGGCAGGCATCTTTTTAAAATAAATACAAAATTCACTCATTGCTGTAAACAAGCCAAGTGGAGAAGCTTACCATCAGCTGGAGGCCGTTCACCTATCGGAGGTCCTCTCTGGCGCCCCCTGCCAACAAGCTGAGGCTCAGGCTGTAATAGCTCCGGAGGAGCTGCAGGTCTCACCGCTGCCCTCGCTGCAGCCTGTGGGGCTTGTGGCTGTGGCTGAAAAGCAAAAAACAAATTCAGCATTAAAGTCCTGCTGTGAAGAGCAACAGAATTTCTATCTAAACACTTATGGTAACAAAGTAGTAGCCAGTTTGAATACTCATTTTACAAAAGCATCAAGTATTACCCACAAAGGGGCCATAATACATGTTAATAGTTACAATTCTCATTGGTTACACACAATGGCAGATTTATCATTAAATATTAAAATTGTCTGTCAGGCTCTTTCACAAGATTTGGGAGAGTTTTTTTTTTTTTTGCCATGCATTTGGGGGGGTGCAAGAAAATTTCTCTAATAAGAAACCAATTGCAACAGTGTTTCGGGTTGCCTGAAAATCTCTACGGCAGAAGGCAACCCCTTTTTTTATAACTCAATTTAAAAAGGGGAACCAGTTTATCCCTAAAATTGATATACCAATACTGCTAAAGTGCAGACACAATCATCCTTTGATGGTCTTTAACCACTTGCCTACCAGGCACGAACACCTCCTTCCTGACCAAGCCATTTTTCAGCTTTCAGCGCTGTCGCATTTTGAATGACAATTGCGCGGTCATGCAACGCTGTACCCAAATACATTTTTTATCATTTTTTTTTCCCCACAGATAGAGCTTTATTTTGGTGGTATTTGATCACCTCTGCGTTTTTTATTTCTTGCGCTATAAACAAAAGAGCGACAAGTTTGAAAAAACATAAATATTTTTTACTTTTTATTATAATAAATATCCAATTTTTTTTTTTTTAAACATTTTTTTTCCTCAGTTTAGGCCGATACGTATTCTTCTACATATTTTTGGTAAAAAAAATAAATAAATAAATCGCAATAAGCGTATATTGATTGGTTTGCGCAAAAGTTATAGCGTCTACAAAATAGGGGATAGATTTATATTATTTATTTTTTACTAGTAATGGCGGCGATTTGCGATTTTTATCGTGACTGCGACATTGCGGCGGACACTTTTGACACATTTTTGGGACCATTCACATTTATACAGCGATCCGTGCTATAAAAATGCATTGATTACTGTATAAATGTGACTGGCAGGGAAGGGGTTAACACTAGGGGGCGCTGCAGGGGGTTAATATGTACCCTATCTTAGTGATTCTAACTGTGGGGGGAGGGGACCGATCGGTGTCCCTATGTACAAGGGACACACCATCGGTCTCCTCTCCTCTGACAGGACGTGGATCTGTGTGTTTACACACACAGATCCACGTCCTGCTCGATTACCGGGCAATCGCGGGTGCCTGGCGGTCATCGCGACCGCCGGGCACGCGCACTGGGTCCCCAGATACGCGGCGGGCGGGCGCGCGCCTCCCGCGGGGCGCTCCCCCCAGTGGCCAAAAAGCGAGCGCCGTCATATGACGGCGGCCCGCCACAAGAGCTGCACCGTCCCGCCGTCATTTGACAGTGGGCGGTCAGCTAGTGGTTAAAAAAAAAAAAAAAAAAAAATCAACTTATGTAGGCCTAGAAAGCCCCAGAATGCCAGATGGATGCTACAGTGTATCCAGAAAGTATTCACAGTGCTTCACTTTTTCCATATTTTTTTTTTTTTTTTTTGTTACAGCCTCATTCTAAAATAGATTAAATACATTTTTTCCCTCAAAATTTTACAAACAGTACACCATAAATGACAACATGAAAGAAGTTAGTTAAAAAAAAAAAAAAAAAAAAAAAAAGGAGAAGGAGAGATATACACACACACACACACACACACACACACACACACACACACACACACGTGTCACCAATCAGTGCCCATTAGCGATGCCAGTCAGTGCCGCCTATTAATGCTGCCTCATGAGAGCACATCAGTGAAGGCGAAAAATTACTTATGTAGCAGCTACTAGAAGGTAGGTGCTAGAGTAGGATTTTTCTGGGTTTAAGACTTCAGTGTAGGTAAAATTAAGACAGACTATGCTGTAGGTTAGGCCTGTTTGTTTTGATTTTAGATTGGGAGTGTCTAGTGTAGTGGTGGGTGTGACCACCTGTGCTCTGACTCAGAAACGCCTCCCCTGCTTTCAGGAAGATTGTTCTGGAACAGAGATTGGACCTGAGGAAAAAAATAAAAAAAGAAAAAAAATAAAAAAAAAAAAACACAATTTTTGGTCTTTTTTTTTTATTTTTTTATTTTATTTTTTTACACCCAGCAGTAAGTAGATACCACCAAAAGAAAGCTATATTTGTGTGCAGAAAAATGTGTTTGGGTACAGTGTAGCACGACCGCGCAATTGTCATTTAAAGTGCGACAGCAATCAAATAGCTTGGGCAGGAAGGGGGTGTAAGTGCCCGGTAGGCAAGTGGTTAAAAAGCATTTAAAAGTATCACTCGCATGTTATGAGTACAAGGCACCAGAGACCAGGTTGCATCATTTAGGATGCACATTCAATGCTAAAGACAGACAAAGGAATGTGCTTGTTGTGTGGCTGGCTATACAATACCAAATAGCTGGAATGCACACCATGACTCTAATGGAATCAGGAACCAGATATCTAAACTGGCCCCCTTTCAGCACATTGGTATTTGGTTCCTACAAGCCAAATATGGCCCATGGTACCCTCCCGTTTGTTTCCAGAGATGCAAGAAAGCACTCACGGTGGGTATGTCCAACTGCATTATATTCCATTTTGGCGGACCGGATTGCGAGGCAGCGAGATGTAAAAACGGAAAGCGAAGTCCATTTACATCTGGCCGCCCAAAGAGCAGAACAGGGTCTGTCCATGTCTGCTCTGCATAAACATATGTGACATCTGCTACACTCTGCTCCAATCAATAGGGGAGAAGCTCACAGATCCACTTGCTGATCGGAGCAAAATTGGCCCAGTCTGAAAGGGACCCAAAAAAGGAGAGAGCCGTTATCTTGAGCTCACTATTACCAAGTGCCTTATATGTCTAGAAAACCAACAAACTTATACCAATTGTAAATAGTTTGTATTGTGCCCACTAATCACAATAGGAAGGCTTTGCGGGCTCCTATGTTACATGTTCACATACAGAACAAACAATGGTGTTTTTTCCCCTACAGTGCAAAGACGGTTGAGAATACATTTTAGATTTTATCATAGGATTTTGCACCATTGCCCTCCATCATATGTGCTCTGTATGCAACTAATGGAGAGGGATAAGCAGAATTCCAACCAGGGCACAACCTGCATGGAGTTTGCATGTTCACCCGGTGTCTGTGTGGGTTTCCTCCAAGTACTCCAGTTTCCTCCCACTATCCGTGCTGGTGGGTTATTGACTGATCTAAAATTGGCCCTATATGTGTAGGTATGAATGAGTTGGGGGACCTTAGATTGTAAACTCCTTGAGAGCATGACTGATGTAAATCGCTGTGTAACTTGCTGGTGCTATACAAGTACTTGTAAAAAATACAGAATATCTGAAACTGCAAAAAAACGTAAAATATATTTATATATATATATATATATATATATATATATATATATATATATATATATATATATATATATATATATATATATATATATATATATATATATATATATATATATATATATATCTCTCATCAACGTCACCGGAACTCCCTGAAGACCCCAAAGCCGGCAGAGAGGTGAGTACCGATCAAAAGAAAATTAAACGATTAATCTTTAATTTACACAGCCCTAATAAATAAATATATATATATATATATATATATATATATATATATATATATATATATATATATATATATATATATATATATACACACACACACACACATACATACATACACAGTAAATCAAATGAATGAACTCTCAAGCTGTTGCAGTGTGCTGCCTCCTAGTGGACTAGGAGTGTATATCCTCGTGGATATACACACCCCATTGTGTACTTAAAAGTGGAGTATGCCTGTACAAAGCTGAAGGGTCTTTTTTTTTTTCTACTCCACCACTCAGACATAGCATAGCACATTTTTTTTTTTTTTTTAAATAGAAAAGAGACGACTTAAAACATTATACAAACCTGTCCAGGAAGGGGTTGCTCCGGAACGCGAGCTCTCCCCCGTGCTCTGGCTCTCGCTCTCCCGGTCATCTTTCACCCCTGAGGAGAAAAAAAATAAAAAAATAAAAGATCAAAAATAAAAACTGGGAGGTGGGTAGGGAAGCGAGGAATCCCATGTTAAGTTTAGAAGGTTTTACATCATTTTGAAATAAATTTGCGCGCCAGTTGTATAAATTAGAGGTTAACAAATCATTTCGGGTCAGTTCTATTATTTTTAGAGCTTCAATTTCTTTAGGCTGGGTTCACACTGTTGCAAAATTCTGAAAATCGCATGTTAATGTGCAAGTCATTCCTGATGTCCACCTAACGCACCTGCACTGCAGCACACCACAATGTACCACCATGTGTTGTGGTGAGCTGAATCACCAAAAATATAGTGCATGTACCATCTGGATGCATAAGGCAGCCCATTCAAATAGGCCGTCTTATTACAGTGTGACCGCAATCCTAAAATGGATGGATGGATGGGGGGCGGGGGGGCACATATTGTACATTATATCACAAAAGTGAGTACACCCCTCACATTTTTTGTAAATATTTTATTATATCTTTTCATGTGACAACACTGAAGAAATGACACTTTGCTACAAGTAGTGAGTGTACAGCTTGTATAACAGTGTAAATTTGCTGTCCCCTCAAAATAACTCACACAGCCATTAATGTCTAAACCGCTGGCAACAAAAGTGAGTACACCCCTAAGTGAAAATGTCTAAAATGGGCCCAAAGTGTCAATATTTTGTGTGGCCACCATTATTTTCCAGCACTGCCTTAACCCTCTTGGGCATGAAGTTTACCAGAGCTTCACAGGTTGCCACTGGAGTGCTCTTCCACTCCTTCATGATGACATCACAGAGCTGGTGGATGTTAGAGACCTTGCGCTCCTCCACCTTCCGTTTGAGGATGCCCCACAGATGCTCAATAGGGTTTAGGTCTGGAGACATGTGTAACGCCATAACCCCTGGGGGCGGCTATGTTTTTCTGGGCTTACCAATTACCTCCTCCACCTCGTAGCTCGTCGTTCTTGTCTAGGGGTTACCAGGGTTGATACCCAGTAATTGCAGAGACTGACACTTGAATTCCTGTTTGGAATAGAGGGTAAGGGTAATGAAGCTCAGGCACTTTCGAACTCCTGACATTCAATAAATGTCTCTCTCTAGATCAGTGGTCTCAAACTGGCCACCCTCCAGCTGTTGCAAAACTCAAAGTCCCATCATGCCTCTGAATGTTGGGGTCATGCTTGTAACTGTCAGCCTTGCAATGCCTCATGGGACTTGTAGTTTCGCAACAGCTGGAGGGCCACCAGTTTGAGACCCCTGCTCTAGATGATCCAGGGAGTAGCCACTCGCACCTGGATAGCTCAACTGTTGGATAAAAGTCTCTGCCACAGACTTGATTGTGAAGCTCTCGGATGAATGTACAAATCTCTCTCAGAAACTTTAGTTGTAACTGAAGGATAGGTTAGGAACTTTTCTTACAGCACCTGGTTCTTGCAGCCAATCCAGCGATACTGTGAGAAATGCGGATTCAATCAGTGCCCATGCAGTTCAGCTCCCAGCCTTGTGTGTGGCCCTCCTCCGAAGAGTCCTCCCCTGGTTGCATGTAGAGTTGCTGGGCCTCTCCAAAACCCGAGACGGCACACTTCAGAATCCTCCTTCCAGTTACTGGGCCTCGCACTAGCCAGTTCCGAGGCTCGGAAACGGATGGATCTGCACCCCAGGCCATGAGGGCCGCTGGGGGCTGGTCAGGAGGACCATGACCATGGAGTTAGCAACAACTTCTGGACCAGAACTACGCGACTTCAGCACCTTAAGTACCCCACTCTCGGAATACACAGCGTGACAAACGTGCCTACTGATTGGCCCCGAGAGAAGATTGGTACTCAATGCGTCCAACCAGACTGCGTTTTCAGACCTGTCACAGGTGCTCACCCACCTATGAGCAGGCAGAACCTTAATACAGCCCAGCCAAACTGATGCCAAAGCATAACCTAGAATAATTAACCCCAAAACTCAACTACAGTTCTGGGCAAAAACTACATTTACATACATAGCGCACACTTTGAAAAAGTGTCGGCGCTACACATGCTTGGCCAGTCCATCACCTTCACCCTCAGCTTCTTTAGCAAGGCAGTGGTCGTCTTGGAGGTGCGTTTGGCGGTCGTCATGTTGGAATACTGTCCTGCGGCCCAGTCTCCAAAAGGGAGAGGTTCATGCTCTGCTTCAGTATGTCACAGTACATGTTGGCAATCATGGTTCCATAAATGAACTGTAGCTCCCCAGTGCCGGCAGCACTCATGCAGCCCCAGACCATGACACTCCCATCACCATGCTTGACTGTAGGCAAGACATACACGATCGACACCATCTGAACCAAATAAGTTTCATGGTCTCATCAGACCACAGGACATGGTTCCAGTAATCCATGTCCTTAGTCTGCTTGTCTTCTTCAAACCGTTTGCAGGCTTTCTTGTGTATCATCTTTAGACATGCTTCCTTCTGGGACGACAGCCATGCAAACCAAATTTGATGCAGTGTATGGTCTGAGCACTGACAGTCTGACCCCCCCAACCCCTTCAACCTCTGCAGGAATGCTGGCAGCACTCATACGTCTATTTCTCAAAGACAACCTCGGTCTATGACGCAGAGCACGTGCACTCAACTTCTTTGATCAACCGTGGCGAGGCCTGTTCCGAGTGGAACCTGTCCTGTTAAACTGCTGTATGGTCTTGTCTACCGTGCTGCAGCTCAGTTTCAGGGTCTTGGCAATCTTCTTATAGCCTAGGCCATCTTTATGTAGAGAAACAAAATTCATTTTTTCAGATCCTCAGAGTTACGTAGTAGGTGAGGTTGAAAAAAGACAAGTCCAACCTATGTGTGTGATTATGTCAGTATTACATCTTTGCCATGGAGGTGCCATGTTGCGTTTCCAGTGACCAGTAAGGCCCCTTTCACACTGGGGCGGGGAGCCGCGGTGACGGTAAAGCAGCGCTATATTTAGCGCTGCTTTACCGTCGTTTTCACCGCAGTTTTCGGCCGCTCGCGGTGCGGTTTTAACCCCCGCGAGCGACCGAAAAGGGGTTAAACACCCCCCGCAGAGCGCCGCCGTAGCGGCGCTTTGCGGCGGTATTGCCGCGGTTTCACCGCGGTGTCCCAGTCTATTCAATGGGAAGGAGCGGTATAGGAGCGGTGAACACACCGCTCCTATCCCGCTCCAAAGATGCTGCTAGCAGGACTTTTTTTGTCATCCTGCTAGCGCACCGCTCCAGTGTGAAAGCCCGCCGGCTTTCACACTGGAGTTAAAGGGGCAGGATTTTTTCATGCGGTGAACAGGCGCTATTTTTAGCGCTGCACCGCATGAAAAACGCCCCAGTGTGAAAGGGGCCTAAGAGAGTGAGAACACCAAAATTTAAAACACACCTGCTCCCCAATCACACCTAAGACCTTGTAACACTAATGAGTCGCATGACACCGGGGAGGGAAAAAATTTCCAATTGGGCCCAATTTGCCATGACACTTAAAATGTAGCTCAGGTACATCCTGTTTCCACTGATAATCCTTGAGATGTTTCTACAACTTGACTGGAGTCCCCCTGTGGTAAATTCAGTTGATTGGATATGATTTGGAAAGGCACACACCTGTCTATATAAAGTCCCACAGTTAACAGTGCATGTCAGAGCACAAACCAAGCCATGAAGTCCAAGGAATTGTCTGTAGACCTCTGAGACAGGATTGTATCGAGGCACAGAAAAAAAAAAAATTCTGCAGCATTGAAGGTCCCAAAGAGCACAGTGGCCTCCATCATCCATAATTGGAAGAAGTTTGTAACCACCAGGACGCTTCCTAGATCAGGCCTCCTCCCCCGATTGCTCAATTTGGCCAGAAGGGCCTTAGTCAGGAAGGTGACCAAGAACCCAGAGCTCCAGCGTTTATCTGTGGAGAGAGGAGAACCTCCCAGAAGAACAACCATCACTGCAGCACTCCACCAATCAGGCCTGTATGGCAGAGTGGCCAGACAGAAGCCACCCCTCAGTAAAAGGCATATGACAGCCAAACTGGAGTTTGCCAAAGGGGACCTGAATGACTGACCATGAGAAACAAAATTCTCTGGTCTGATGAAACAAAGATTGAACTGTTTGGCCCGAATGGAAAGAGTGATGTCAGGAGGAAACCAGGCACCGCTCATCACCTGGCCAATACCATCCCTACAGTAAAGCATGGTGGTGGGAGCATCATGCTGTGGGGATGCGTTTCAAAGGGCAGGAACTGGGAGACTAGTCAGGATTGAGGGAAAGATGAATGCAGCAATGTACAGAGACATCCTTGATGAAAACCTGCTCCAGAGCGCTCTGGACCTCAGACTGGGGCAAAGGTTCAACTTCCAACAGGCCAACGACCCTAAACACACAGCCAAAATAAAATGAGTGGCTACAGGATAACTCTGTGAATGTCCTTCAGTGACCCAGCCTTGAACCCGATTGAACATCTCTAGAGAGATATGAAAAATGGCTGTGCACCCACGCTCCCCTTCCAACCTGATGGAGCTTAAGAGGTCATGCAAAGAGGAATGGGAGAAACTGCCCAAAAATAGGTGTGCCAAGCTTGTACTCAAAAAAGACTTGAGGCTGCAGTTGGTGCTTCAACAAAAGTATTCAGCAAAGGCTTTACAATCACTAAGGTTTCAAGGATGATGTTAGGCAACTCAAACCTTCAGCTCCCGCCACATATTGTCTATGGGATTAAGGTCTGGAGACTGGCTAGGCCACTCCAGGACCTTAATGTGCTTCTTCTTGAGCCACTCCCTTGTTGCCTTGGCCATGTGCGTTTTGGGTCATTGTCATGCTCGACAGCCCATTTCCAATGCCCTGACTGAGTGAAGGAGATTCTCACCCAATATTTGATGGTACATGGTCCGTCCATCGTCCCTGTGATGCAGTGAAGTTATCCTGTCCCCTTAGCAGAAAAACACCCCCAAAGCATAATGGTTTCCCCTCCACGTTTGATGGTGGGGATGGTGTTCTTGGGGTCATAAGCATCATTCCTCCAAACTCGGCGTGTTAAAATTATGCCAAAGAGCTCAATTTCTCCCAGTTCTCTGAATCAGATGTTTATTAGCAAACTTCAGACGGGCCTGTACATGTACTTTCTTGAGCAGGGGAACCTTGTGGGCGCTGCTGCAGGATATCAGTCCTTTACGGCGTACTGTGTTACCAATTGTTTTCTTGGTGACTATGGTCCCAGCTGCTTTGCGTATAAATCGCACCAACTGTTGTCACCCTCTCACCAAGCTGCTTGGCGATGGTCTTGTTGGTCTACAATCTAGTCCCTGACGTCCTTGGACAGTCCTTTGGTCTTGGCCATGGTGGAGATTGGAATCTGATCGCTTCTGTGGACAGGCGTCTTTTATACAGGTAACAAGCCAAGATTAGGAGCACTCCCTTTAAAAAGGAGGAAGTAAACCCAGGACTTTTATTTATTTTTTGAAATATAAAATGAAAAACAATGTATTTGTAAGCCTTACACATTGAAAGGTGACTAAAACGAGGTTTTGAAATACATTTTACAAAAGCTAAAATGCATCTTCTGCCAGGTATCGGCCGCGCCATCTTTACTAGCGATTGCTGGCTCTTGTGTGGACATCTTCTCTGCCCTTCCCTGTCTAAATCTCACGCATGCGCGATCGCGTCTAAACCAAACCTCTGTCTCTATGCTATGGTTCACTCCGCCTGTGTGACGTCTTATACAGTCACAAAGGGATAACCAGGGAGGAGGAGAGCACAGTATCGCGAGGCTTCCTCTGTGCCGTTCTCAATGTAAATAACCCGGTGTTCTGACACGAATAGTCCGGCTATCACCAAGTGTCCACTGTGTACTGCGCATGCGCAGTACGGAGCGGAAGGATTTTCGGAAAATCTCCGAAGATGAACGGCGCCTGCGCCGTGAGTCGAGGTGCAAGCCCCACCATCCAAGTGGACATATGGCTACACAAACTTAGAGGGCCCCTCGCGGGCTCGCCACGCTTCGGGCACAGCCTCGCTGCGCTCGGCTCTTTTATATTCTAACTCTATGTCCACTTGGATGGTGGGGCTTGAAAGTGGACTTCGGAATCTGGTAGTCCTGTGTACTGCGCATGCGCAGTACACAGTGGACACTTTCTGATGGGGGACAGAAAGTGATAGTACACCGGAATGCAGAGGATAGTGAAAACGGCACACATAGCGTGTCATTAAAGACGCTATGAACTGTGCATGCGCCGCTGACGTCACCACAGATTGCAGGGCGGATTCTATATAGATTACAATGGGCTAAAGTGAAAGTGGAGAGTTTACAACCACTTTAACCACATGCCGACCGGGCCATACCTGAAAGATGGCTACAGCGTGGTTGGCTTATTCTGGGTGGACGTCCTCACAGAATCGCGCGCACCCGGGAACATCCGTGTCCGCCTGATAGCGGCCATTTACCACGTGATCTCTCCGTCAAATAACAGAGCAATCACTTGTAAACAAACTGGCGTCATGTCATGACGCCGGTTCCTCCCTCCCCTCTCTGTACCGATCGGAGGAGAGAGGGGGGAAGAGATCGTTTGCAGCGCTGTGGGCACTACAGATCCAGTCCACAGTGCCAATGCTCTGCCATAAATTAACAGAAAACAAGATTTTTATTTATTTTTATTAAGTTTTCAGTCTTTTTTGATTTATAGCGCAAAAAATAAAAGAAACCCAGCGGTGATTAAATACCACCAAAAGAAAGCTCCATTTGTGTGGGAAAAAAAAGGAGTAGTTGTCATTCAACGTGTGAGAACACCGAAAGCTGAAAATTGGTCTGCTTAGGAAGGAGGTTTAAGTGCCCAGTGGGTAAGTGGTTAAGAGAGTGCTCCTAATCTCAGCTCATTACCTGTATAGAAGACACCTGGGAGCCTGAAATCATGCCGATGATTCACTCATTAAAGTGCAAATCAATTTACAACTTTAAAATATTGTGTATGGTCTTGTTGAGTAGTAGTGTCAGGAAGCTAGTTAGGTCATTTGGACAGGGTATAATCCTCATTAAATTAGTAGGTACAATGCCAGGTGGGGGTGGCGATGCGACTCGGTGTAAATCTTGCCGCATGTATGCGTTCCTTGATCATCCGATCAAGGGGGGCGAATACTGCTGTGCAAAATGTAAGCACATTGTTTCCCTGGAAGCCCGGGTTCTGAACCTGGGGAAGCAACTGTCAGCACTGAGAAGACCCTCCATACTAAAGGAGAGCCAGGAACGTACACGGCAGGGGTCAGCAGGGGCCAGCACAGAGGCGGGTGGAGACAAAGAGGTGCAGGCACTAGGAAAAAGTAGATGGGTGACTGGAAGCTTGGGACTGGATCACAGAGCTTGGCTGGGGCCCTGGGAGACAGAGCGGATCGGACCTGGATTCTGTCTCCGGAAATTTGTGGGGGAAAAATTCAAGTAAGACCCGTTTCACACTGGGGCATTTATTGTTTTTTTTTTTTTTTTTAAATGTTGGGAGGAGAGGGATTAGAACCCCGGTCAGGTTTTTATTGCCGTCTGTGACCATATTTAGGGATATTCCCCCTCTCAATTTGTCCTGTTTACCGTTATTACTGAAAAAGTAAACAAAATCCCAAATTGTGGGTTTACACCATAAATCTTCCAATGAGGACACCAATTCTGGTGAAGCCCCAGGATTCCCCCAGTTTGGAGAGATTTACTCTTACTTTCAGTTATGGCTATGTGAAAGAAAGTGAAGGGAAATCTCCCCTCTGGGACAGAGATGGCCTAAAGAAATAAAATAATAATCCTGACAGGGGCGATAAAACCCTCTCTTAACCACTTCAAAACTCGCGTATTGTCATACGACGCCCACAAGGTGGATCTCCCATCCTGGGTGGGCGTCATATGACGTCCTCCCATTCCCGGCCGCCTGGGGGGCGTGCGCGCGCCCGCGGCGCCGCTCGGGACCCGGTGCGAGTGTCCGCCGGGCACCCGCTATTGCCCGTTAAAACAACGGGACCGTGGAGCTGTGTGTGTAAACACACAGCTCCACGTCCTGTCAGCGGAGAGGAGACCGATCATGTGATCCCAGTACGGAGGAACACCGATCGGTCTCCTCCCCTTGTGAGTCCCCTCCCCCCACAGTTAGAATCACTCCCATAGGGAACACATTAACCCCTGCAGCGCCCCTAGTGTTAACCCCTTCCATGCCAGTCACATTTACACAGTAATCACTGCAATTTTATAGCTACGATCGCTGTGTAAATGTGAATGGTTCCAAAAATGTGTCAAAAGTGTCCGAAGTGTCCGCCGCAATGTCGCAGTCACAAGAGAAAAAAAAAAAAAAGGCGCAGATCGCCGCCATTACTAGTAAAAAAAGTAAAAATATGTAGAAGAATACGTATCAGCCTAAACTGAGGAAAAACTTTGTTTACAAAAAAAAAAAAAAAAAAATGGAGATTGGATATTTATTATAATAAAAAAAGTAAAAAATATTGAATTTTTTCAAACTTATCCCTCTTCTTTTGTTTATTTATAGCGCAAGAAATAAAAACCGCAGAGGTGATCAAATACCACCAAAATAAAGCTTTATCTGTGGGGAAAAAATGATTTATTAAATTACATTTTATTTGGGTACATCGTTGCATGACCGCGCAATTGTCATTCAAAATGCAACAGCACTGAAAGCTGAAAAATGGCTTGGTCAGGAAGGAGGTGTTTGTGCCTGGTAGGCAAGTGGTTAATAAAAGTATATAGACGTAGGATACACCCTCTGCCACGCCCCCCTTAACCGCTTGCCGACCAGCACGCGCCGATTTAAGTCGGCAGAATGGCGTACAAGTACGTCCCCTTTAAGAAGCAGTGCCCGAGGCGCCCACCCGCCACGGTCTTCGTGACCGCAGGTCCCGCAGACTCGATGTCCGCAATCGTGTCACGGAGAGGTAGAACGGGGAGATGCGTTTGTAAACAAAGCATTTCCCCGTTCTGCCTAGTGACAGGACAGAGATCACTGCTCTCTGTCACCGGGAGCAGTGATCACTGTCCTGTGTGTTGAAGCCCCCCCCCCCAGTTAGAATCACTCCCTAGGACACACTTAACCCCTTCACCACCAGTGTCATTTACACAGTAATCAATGCTTTTTTAAAGCACTGATCGCTGTATAAAATGACAATGGTCCCAAAATAGTGTCAAAAGTGGCCGATTTGTCCCCCCATAATTTCGCAGTCACAATAAAGAAAAAAAATAAAAAATTATATATATTTTTTTTTTTAAATGCTATAAAATCTATCCCCTATTTTGTAGACTCTATACATTTTGTGCAAACCAATTAAAATACGCTTATTGCGATTTTTTTTACCAAAATTATGTAGAAGAATACATATTGGCCTAAACCTCAGAAAAAAAAAAAAATTGTTTATATTTTTCAGGGATATTTATTATAGCAAAAAAATATTGCTTTTTTTCCCCCCAAAATGTCGCTCTTTGTTTATAGCGCAAAAAAAATAAAAACCGCCGAGGTGATCAAATACCACCAAAAGAAAGCTATATTTGTGGGGAATAAAAAAAGTTTTCAGTTAAAGCGATGCAGTGCCAAATCGCAAAAAGTGCTCTGGTCAGGAAGGGGGGGGGGGGTAAATCCTTCCTGGGCTGAAGTGGTTAAAAGGAGAACAAAAAAAAAAAAATAATTATATAAAAATTATTATTAAATTTTTTAACCACTTGCCGTCCGCCATATAGCAGAATGACGGCGGCAAAGCGGTTTCAAAATCCTGACCTCACGTCATATGACGTGATCAGGATTTTGAGCCGATGCGCGCCCCCGGGGGCGCGCATCGCAGCGATCGTTGTTGCGGTGTGTCAGTCTGACACCCCGCAACTGCGATCTCGGTAAAGAGTCTCCGACGGAGACTCTTTACCACGTAATCAGCCGTTTCCGTGTCCAATCACGGCTGAAAACAGTGTAACTACGAAATGCCGGTGATCGGCTGCTCCTCTGACATGGGGGGGTCTGTGCTGATCGATTATCAGCGCAGTCCCGAGGATGCACACACTGGACCACCAGGGACGCCACCAGACCACCAGGGACGCCAAACAGTGCCCACAATGGGCATCAATGATTGGCATGCATTGTTTGGCACTGATTGGCATCCATCATTACAATACATTACACTGCAATGCCGCCTATCAGTGCCCATCCATGCTGCCTATCCATGCCACCTATCAGTGCCCATCAATGCCACCTCATCAGTGCCACTTCATTGGTGCCACCTCATCAGTGCCCATCAGTGAAGGAGAAAAAATAAATAAAACAAAAAAATTTTTCCAAAATTTTCGGTCTTTTTTTATTTGTTTAGCAGAATATAAAAATCCCAGAGGCGATCAAATACCACCAAAAGAAAGCTCTATTTGTGGGAACAAAATGATAAAAATTTAGTTTGGGTACAGTGTAGTATGACCGCGCAATTGTCATTTAAAGTGCAACAGCGCTTAAAGCTCAAAATTGGTCTGGGCAGGAAGGTGTTTAAGTGGCCAGTATTGAAGTGGTTAAATATTAAACCCACAAATGCTTCTTTTTTTTTTTTTTTTACCACCATTATTCCTTTATATTGGCTTTTGAAATGTACAAAATGCAGCAATTTAGAAATCGGATGAAAGGTTCAGCACTGGGAAACACTTTTTGAAAGATAAAAAGTGCATTTTATATACATCTATAAAGATCCGACCAAAATGAGGGGCAAATGAGGAGAAAAGAGGGACTGTGTTACAAATCAGGGACAGTTGGGAGCTTTGCCCAACAGGTGCTTAAAGTGGTGTTGCCACCAAAAAAAAAGAAAAAGTGGCTTAAAAAAATCATAAAAAACATAATTGGAAAAAAATAATTTTTTTTACTCACCTCTAAATGCCTGTTGCTAGGGGGTCCCTCGTAGTCTGCCACCTTCATTGCCCGGGCTAAACGTCACTTCCCCAGGGCGCCGCACAGTCACCTGGGACCTGTCATGTGTCCCAGATGAGTGAGCGTCGAATCACGGTGCCGCTCGCGCATGCGCAGTGGGTGCCCGGCTGTGAAGCCACAGCCAGGTTCCCACATTAAGAATGCCGGCGCCGCGAGCGGCGCGGGGAACGAGGGTGGGTCTCGTTCCCCCACATCGCTGGACCCTGGGACAGGTAAGTGTCCGATTATTAAAAGTCAGCAGCTGCAGTATTTGTAGCTGCTGACTTAATTTTTTTTTTTGTGGGCACTCCTCTTTAAAATCAGAGAGAGTCTTTAGCTCTGTATTTTGGACAGATATTTTATCTAAGAGAAATTCCCAAAACATGGCTTGTTGGGGGCACTTGAAGACGGGGTTAAGAACTACTGATCTATAATACAATCACCTGCAATAGGGGAGAACGATTGTCATTGATTTTTGGATCTCACTGATCAGATCAAAATGCTGCCTGAAATGCTTAGGCCTTGTTCACATGTGCTTCATCCTATAAAAAGGATGCAACGAGCCTTTGCAAAGCATTTTTAAATACTTTGGACATTCCCTTGTTAAAGGCTAATAAAATGATTCCACCCCCACATCAAATACATTCATACAGTACTTACTATATTCCTCTTTGTGGAGACAACTGATGGAGTGGCTGCAGAGTAATGGTGATACTTTTCCTGATCCCTCTACCACTCTCGGGTGTGTCTTGGACTTCTGATTAGTGACCGCCCACAGCTGCTCCCCATCTCCGCCTTCTATTGGCACCAGTATATGGATGAGGGGGGTAGGTAGGACTTTAATGGCCTGTACACATGATCCGAAAATCTGATGAAAAATACCACTTTGACGCGATCGTACGATAAAGAAAGCCGACCACGACAGTTCATCCAATATTTTATCAGACAAGCGTCAAAAGTTTTCTCGTGTGATACCAGATCGTAAGATTTTCGTTTAATCAGTACAGTTGTCATCCGAAAATACACTACAACACGCGAGAATGTCGTACGAGAATTTTCCTAACTTTAGTAAACTCTTCAGGTTCGATATACAACTAGCATGCATAAAAAAAATACAGGCGATCTGTCGTCCGATTTTCGGATTGTGTGTACGGGGCATAAGGCTGGGTTCACACTGTTTTCGCATGCGGCTCACAGCAGGGGTCCGGTGCGGCCCCAATTCACCACTTCAGGTCCGATTTCAGCCCGAATTTTTGGCTGAATTCAGACCTGAAAACTGACCAAAATACGCACAGGTAGGGTTGCCACCTGTCCAGGATTCACCCGGACAGTTCGGGTTTGGAATCATGCGTCCGGGTTTCAGACTGCCTGAAACCCCGGACACATTACTCATACCTGACTATGGCTTCCCAGCAGTGTCAGGAAAGTCCCCCCAGCGGGCGTTTCAACATCCCCAGGAACAGAAGAGTCCCCCGACTCAGAACGGGCCTTTTCTGCGCCCACACATGCGCAATAGCGCAGCTGACGCACGGGAACGCACACGTGCACACCCGTCGCCGTGTGCGCAGGAGCGCACGCGCGCGTGGGCGCCAAGAGCGCTATTTAAACTGGACCCAGACCTTGCTGCCTTGCTGCCTGATCAACAGCGTTTCCTGTGTGTACTCTGTGACCTGCAAAACCTGACTTACCTGATCCGTGCTGAACTTGCCTCTGACTCTTCTGACCTCTGCCTGCCCTGATCCCGGTTCTGGACTTTTGACTATTCTTTGGATGCCCCTTCTGTACTTGATCTGCCCGGCTGTGATTGATCCTGCTTGCCTGAGACCTGCCTGCTTCCTGTTGCTGGACTACAGGACACCTCCTTGTGTCTGCTGCACATTACCTGTTTGCTTCTTGCTGCTGGACTACAGGACACCTCCTTGTGTCTGCTGCACATTACCTGTTTGCTTCCTGCTGCTGGACTACAGGACACCTCCTTGTGTCTGCTGCACATTACCTGTCTGCTTCCTGCTGCTGGACTACAGGACACTTCCTTGTGTCTCCTGCCCGCTACCTGCCTGCCTCTTGCTGCCAGACTACAGAGCACCTCCTGGTTCCTGCTTGACACGGTCCTTCAGTCCTCTACCCAGCTTACCAGCCAGGCACTTGTGCTCCTCTGTGCTCCTGAGCCCCTGTCATCCCTACCAGGGGTTCTCGAACCAGAGATTTACGAGGAACCGATCCCTGCACTGCGGGCTCTGCCTAAAGGTACGTGACAAGCAGTCTGTTACACTTTCTCTCACAATAACCAAAGCCAGCAGTAAAGATCCCTCCCAAACACACACAGACGGGAGAGGAGAGAGGGCTCGATCTGCTCCGCTTCCTCCCGCCCCTTCCCCTCTGTGTTGCCCACACTCCAATCCCCGGCGCTGTGCCTCAGAAACGGAAAGTGGGGGCTGTAAATTTCTTCAAGGAAAAGCGGGAAAAACTGTTTTAAGCCCCCCTTGCCTCATGGGATTGCAGCAGCGGAGGTTTCTAGTCTCCCCTCAGAGTTAAATTTGCGGGAAGAGTTCCCATTGGCTCCCTGACCTTTGGAAATAGACCCCTTTCACACCAAGGGCGTTTTGCAGGCGCTATAGCGTTAGAAATAGCGCCTGCAATCTGCCTAAAGACCCCTTTCACACCGAGGGCGTTTTGCAGGCACTATAGCGTTAGAAATAGCGCCTGCAATCCTCCCTCAAACTGCTGCTCCATTGTCTGCAGTGTGAAAGCCCGAAGGTGCGCTGGCAGGAAGTCAGGAAAAGTCCTGTCAGCAGCTTCTTTGGAGCTGTGAAGGAGCTCCTCCACCGCTGCTCCCATTGAAATCAATGGGGCAGCGCTGTAATACTGCTGGCAAAACGCAGCTATTGCGGCGTATTTCTGGGGGTTTTAACCCTTTCTCTGCCGCTAGCGGGGGGTAAAAGCGCCCCGCTAGCGGCCGAAATGCGCTGCAAATCCGACGGTAAAACGCCACTAAAAATAGCGGCATTTTACCACCGACGCTATGGGAGGTGTGAAAGGGGTCTAAAACAGCTGCACCATTGTCTCCAGTGTGAAAGCCGAGGGCTTTCACACTGGAGCGGTGTGCTGGCAGGACGTCAGAAAAAGTCCTGCCAGCAGCTTCTTTGGAGCGGTGAGGGAGCGGTGTGTTTAACGCTCCTCCACCGCTGCTCCCCATTGAAATCAATGGGGCAGCGCTGTAATACCGCCAGCAAAACGCCGCTATTGCGGCATATTGCCGGGGGTTTTAACCCTTTCTCGGCTGCTAGCGGGGGGTAAAAGCGCCCCGCTAGCGGCCAAAATGCGACGCAAATCCGACGGTAAAACGCTGCTAAAAATAGTGGCGTTTTACCGCCGACGCTATGGGCGTTCTGGTGTGAAAGGGGTCTAAAACAGCTGCACCATTGTCTCCAGTGTGAAAGCCGGAGGGCTTTCACACTGGAGCGGTGCGCTGGCAGGACGTCAGAAAAAGTCCTGCCAGCAGCTTCTTTGGAGCGGTGAAGGAGCGGTGTGTTTACCGCTCCTCCACCGCTGCTCACCATTGAAATCAATGGGGCAGCGCTGTAATACCACTGGCAAAACGCCCCTAATGCAGCGTATTTCCGGGGGTTTTAACCCTTTCTCGGCTGCTAGCGGGGGGGTAAAAGCGCCCCGATAGCAGCCAAAATGCGCAGCAAATCCGACGGTAAAAATTGCGGCGTTTTACCGCCAACGCTATGGGTGGCGTAGTGGGAAAGGGGTCTTAGGTCTAGTTGTATCCAGGCAGTGACAGGGGTTTTCTTAGTCTACTATTGGTAACCTCCTCAGGTCTGGAAAAGTGTGGGAAGCATTCCCATTGGCCTTTGGCTACCTAGCTGGTCAGGTGACCTCTGTATCTGGGCAGCTAGGTGTTTGTTTGTTATGAGTATTATCAAATAAAAGGGGGATTCAGAGACCTAGAAGCTCAATCGCCTCAGTAGCATCAGCTGTGGTGTTCCCTCCCTCCCTTCCTTTGTCACAGGCTTTCACTTTATTATGTGGCTAGCGTCACCTTTTAAGGAGAACAGTTTTTTTGTGTATATAAAGTTAAACAAAGTTATATATGTTTTTTAACCACTTCAATACCGCACATAGTCAAATGACATCCTTGACTTTGTGCGGGGATACAGGCATCATTCAGATATCATTCTTTCCAGCCCTTGATTTTGTGCACGAAAAGAGCGATCATATCGGCTGTTCCGCCGCTTGATCGTTCTTATAGGCGACGGGAGGGGACGCCCCCCCTCCTCCCGCCATTCAGTGCTTCTCCGGGCTCTCCCATGCCATCGGGAGCCCGGAGAAAGAATCGGCCGCGCGGCGGATGACGATGATAGAGATTTCCGGTGACCAGATGGTCACCAGTCATCTCTATGACAATCAGAGGCCCGGGCGCGACGTTATGACGATGAATTTTTTTTCTCGATCTCATGCTTCCCAGCCTGGAGGAGAGATGTGGGGTCTTATTGACCCCGCATGTCTCCATAAAGAGGACCTGTCACAATAGATTCCTATTACAAGGGATGTTTACATTCCTTGTAATAGGAATAAAAGTGATCAAAAAAAAAAAATGTAAAAATAAAAAAATTAATTATAAAATAATATTTTTTTTTTAAATGCCCCTGTCCCCGGTAGCGTGCGCTCAGAAGCGAATGCACACGCAAGTCCCGCCCACATATGTAAACACCGTTCAAACCACACATGTGAGGCATCGCCGTGTGTGTTAGAGCGTGTACAACAATTTTAGTACTAGACCTCCCCTGTAACTCTAAACTGGTAACCTGTAGAAATTTTCAAAGTGTCTCCTATGGAGATTTTTAAGTACCGAAGTTTGGCGCCATTCCATGAGTGTGTGCAGTTTTAAAGCGTGACATGTTAGGTATCTATTTACTCGGTGTAATATTATCTTTCACATTATACAAAAAAATTGGGCTAACTTTACTGTTTTGTTATTTTTTTAATTTGTGAAACCATTTTTTTTCCAAATAAAATGCGTTTGAAAAATTATTGCGCAAATACCATGCGAGATAAAAAGTTGTGTAGCACTAACTCCCGAAGGAGCTGCTGGTTTTATTGGGCTTACCGTTACCTTCTTCACCTCATCTCCGTCTAGGGTTTCCCGTGGTAGATGGCCCAAAGAAATGTAGAAACTGACACTTTATCTTCCTTTTTGGGTTATTTATTTGAAAGATAACACAGTCTCTTCAATGTAGGGTAGAGGGTTAGGGAAAAAGTTCAGGTACCTTTGGAACTGCAAAGATAGGAAGTCTCTCACTATAGAAATCCAGAGAATTATTACTTCACAGCTGGATACTCACAACCACCGGATAGACCTTCTCTCACTAGGCCTAGCAGCCGGTAACAGTGTTAGGTTGAGCAAAGTCTCTGCTACAGACTTGGATATAGAACACTTGAGCAAAGTCTCTGCCACAGACTTGGATGTAGAACACTTGAGAAAAGTCTCTGCCACAGACTTTAATGTAACTGAGGGACTTAGACAAATTTAGAGAGCTATCATACGGTACCAGTATCTCTCAGCCGGTCCGGCGATACCGTATGAGTGTAGATTCGTTTAGTGTCCTTCAACTGAGCCTCCAGGCTCCTTCAGAGAGACCAGCCTTGTGCAGGGCCTTCTCCTGAAGAGTCCTCCCCTGGATGCTTCTCCAGTTGCTGGGCCTCTCCTTAGACGAGACGGCACCGGACCCCCTTTGAATCCTCAGGCCTGTGCCTGCAGTTGCTTCGCCTCGGGCTATCCAGCCCCGAGACTCGGAAGTGCATGGATCTGCACCCCAGGCCAGGAGGGCCATGGGGGCTGGTCAGGAGGACCAGGACCAAACAGACAGAAAATATCTTCTGGACTGGACCGGAACCCCCCAAACACGTG
Organism: Lithobates sylvaticus; assembly: GCA_028564925.1. Classification (NCBI taxonomy): domain Eukaryota; kingdom Metazoa; phylum Chordata; class Amphibia; order Anura; family Ranidae; genus Lithobates; species Lithobates sylvaticus. The sequence goes on from CM053027.1 coordinate 593,701,047, forward strand.
ATCTCAGTACCTTAAGTACCACCTCCCAGAATGCACAGCAGGATGACACTCCCACTGGGCTGGTTCCGAGAAAGAATGGTACCCAATACGCCCAGCCAAACTGTGTTCTCATACCTGCCGGCGGTGACAGCGACACCTACGGCCAGGAAGAACTCAGTGCAATTCCAGCTAGACTGGTACTGAAACAATAATTTGGCATAATTAGCCCTAAAACCCAACTGTGGTTTTAGGAACATTAAATTCACCAAAACATATAGCGCATGCTCGTCAGGAGCCAGCGCTACAGTTGCAATGACCGCCATTTTATTCCCTAGGGTGTCTGCTAAAACATATATAATGTTTGGGGGTTCTGAGTAATTTTCTAGCAAAAAAATTATGATTTTTACATGTAGGAGAGAAGTGCCAGAATAGGCCCGGTATGGAAGTGTTTAAGTGGGGAGATTCCCCTTTATCTTGATTATACAGCTTGAGCCGTAGTGTCTGAGCTGTTTTACGTGTTATTAAAGTTTAACTTTTGAATAATAAAGGCCGCGGACAAAATATTTTTCAATAAAAAGGTAGTTGTGTTTTCTATTGTGTTTAAAAATCTGCTGACTGCTATCCCATAATACTTGGCTATGTGTTTTTCTTCAAATTACAGTTTGGGAGAAGGCAGTTACATTTTTAAAAAAAAAAAGTAAAATTGACAAGGGACTACAGGATAATGGTGTTGTGGTAACTTGCCCAAATAAATAAAAACATAATATTATTCTTGATATCACTAGAAAAAAAAAAGCCTTTGAAAATTTGTTTGCAATAACTCCATCAGTCTCACCAGCAAAGCAGCTTCATTATTATCCCATTAAAGCGGAGGTTCACACAAAAATTGAACCTCCACTTTTTGGAACCCTCCCCCCCTCCGGTGTCACATTTGGCACCTTTCAGGGGGGAGGGGGGTGCAGATACCTGTATAAGACAGGTAGTTGCACCCACTTAAATGCATCCTACGGGAGTCTACGCCACTTCCTGTCCCGCCACGCTGTCTGCTGGGACACACACGGGTCCCAGAGACAGCAGGGACCATTTACATTGCTCTGCGCGACTCGCGCATGCGCAGTAGGGAACCTGGAAGTGAAGCCGCAAGGCTCCATTTCCTGATTCCCATAGCGAAGATGTCGGCGGCAGCATCCGTGGTTGGTCTTGGTCTCGGGTGCCGACATCGCTGGACCCTGTGACAAGTGAGTGTCCTTTTTTTAAAAGTCAGCAGCTGCAGTATTTGTGACTTTAAAAAAAAAAAAAAAATTGTGGGGCTCCTGCTTTAAAGAAGAAGAGAATATGCGCTGCATTTCGAGATTTCAAAATTTGATGTGTCACGAATGTTAATTCTCCATTACGAACGCTAGTTTACAAGACCGACCGCTTCTGGCTCGTCCTTTGCTTCCGAGCATGCGTGTTTGTAATTTGTACTTTTGTCCGACGGACTTGTGTACACACGCTTGGAAAATCTGACAACAGACATTTGTCCATGGAAAATTTTAAAGCCTGCTGTCCAACATTTGTCCGCGGAAAATCCGACAACATTTATCCGATGGAGCATACACACGGTCGGATTTTCCGACAACAGCCTGTCATCACACAATTCCCGTAGGAAAATCCGATCGTGTGTACGAGGCTTTACAGTTACTTTAGCCAAATTTGAAAAGAAATTACAATAAAAATGTAAATGGAATCTATCCCAAATTAGCTACAATGGCGCAGAGACCTGAATAGAAGAATTACTGACTTCAGCTATTTTACCTATAATCTAATAGTTTATAATAATAAAAACTATAATAATAGTTAATAATTTAATTATGATAGAAAATACGAAAAATTCAATTATCCAAATGTAATTGATTCGTTAAACTCATAGGCTGAATCGTTTTCGTTCTTTTGGATTTTCGTTCTTTTGGATTTTCGTTCTAACAATTCGTTTTCGTATGTCTTTGTCAAAAGAGTCTTTTGTTCATTCGGTGTCTTCCGAAAGAACGAATATGCCGAATTTTGTCCGAAAACTTGCACATGTCTAATGATGCCACATGCCCGATGTCTTGCGAGGCTCCCAAACATTGCTTGTGTAATTATGATGTGATTGCTAAATAAAGCTTTGGACCGGTTCTGAAGATCCTTGGTGTGCTGGTGACATATTTTCTACTTTGAATGTGTTCACATTTATACATATATGCCCTAGTTTATTAGGAGCACTGCCTCTGATCAATAAAAAAGGTAATAAAAACTTGTCTGTAAAGCATTTTCCAAGTATAGGGAAAGTTGCCAATAAGCAAAATGGCTGCCGAGGATTAAATAAACACATGCTATGATGACTTCCTGAGGTCAGGTTTCTCATGTTTTGCAGCTTTACTGTATTTATTGTTTTCAGAGTGTAACTTATTTACACAGAGTGATGGGGGCCTATGTGGACACAAGGGGCCAATATAAGTGTATGCTTGTTACTTCGCCCAAAAGTAAAATGGCCGAGAAGGCTCAAATGAGAACAGGAAGTTCATGTTTTATATATATATTTTTTTAAAGCCAACATATCAGTTCTCCAGTTTCAAAGAAATGCCCGTTTGACCTGTGTGTGCAGTGAGCTGAGATACTTTAGATTTTCTCGTTACTCTCATCAGCTGCCCTGAAGCAAAATGTCCGACATGGAAAAGGGAACCAGGAAGTGAATGGTTTAAACTTGTACAGGCTGCAGCATGGAGGACGAGGAGTGTGAATGGATAGTGGAGTCTCTCAGGCTGTGAGTGAACAATAATATACCATTACCAGATTCCACTGCATGCACACTAACTGATCAGGTGTGAGCAGCCCAGGGACTACAGCTCCCAGCATGCCTTGCTAGACAGAGGGTGCTCTGGATATACTGGGGTTTGCAGTGTTTCTTGCAGGCTTGAGGGTCACAGATAAAGACTGAATCAGATAATGGTCCCAGCAGCTCATACTGTATCTCAGTATAGAATTCTAGTGATGGACAAGTCTGCCTGGGTTCAGGTCTGCTAATCTTGTTCAGATTTTGGAGAACCTGGGCTAAGGATGATGTCAGGCGGCAATTCTGGCGATAGAGATAAGTCACCAGCGGCAGGATTGTTAAAGAGTCTGTCTGTCTGTCCCTGTAGCCAAATGCAGCGAGATGTCGCTGTCCTGAACGCTTCTGAACCTTGATCGCTAGCGATAGGAGCGACTTTTAGCTGTCTCAGGTACGGAGGAAGCGATTCCATAGGGTACAGGCAGCCGGTGGCGAGTTTGACAAATTGGTAGAGTCAGCCGCCTAATATCGGCTCTGGGCTTTGTGTGGTGACCTCTGGAGAGTTATTCAGATTCCTCTTCAGAGGGTATTTGACAGGCATTGAGACAATATTATGCTCCCTCCTCATTGTCTGATCTAATCCTGTAAATGCTGCACCACCATGCTACAGTTGCCTGCATTGCATGCCCCATAGGCTTGCATGGGTCACGTTTAGTGGCAATCATTTCTGCCAAGTGCAACATACGGTTGATTTTTTGCCACAGCATGTGAAGCCAAAAGACTTCACTGCCGGTGTTCTGCCGAGAAAGGTCCGCCCGGCAGATAAGGACCCCCCTGTACTGCGCAGACGCAGTGCTTGCACAGTACGAAGGACTACGGATCTTCCTAAAATTGGCGAACCTGAACAGCTCTGAGTGAGCTGTACACCGCGCAGGCGCAGTTAACATGTAATTGTACGAGACGATGCCACACGCTCCTGATGCTCGTGCTACTATGCAAGGGGCATCTATGGTGTAACTAAGAGCCGGGTCTAGTATTACTGTAACCAAGGGGCGCATTTATCATTGTTATATATCGTGTAACCAAGGGGCTGCTCTATTATTACTCTAACCAAGGGGCAGAACTGTTATAGCGTGTAAGCAAGGGGCGGGTCTAGTATTATATCGTGTAAGGGGCGAATGTTAAATTAATGGGCAGAGCTCGATATATAACAATAATAATAATAATAAATGCGCCCCTTGGTTACAGTAATACTAGACCCGCCCTTTGGTTACACAATAGATGCCCCTTGCAGAGTAGCACGAGCATCGGGAGCATGCGGCATCGCCTCGTACAATTAGATGTTAACTGCACCTACGCGGTGTACAGTTCACTCAGAGCTGTTTAGGTTCGGCAATTTTCGTAAGCTCCGTAGTCCTTCGTACTGCGCGGTACAGGGGGGCCCTTATCAGGCGGGGGAACTTTTTCGTCAGGACACCGGTTTCCCTTACCATGAATGGCAGCGGCAGCACCTGAGAGCTGATATCTAAAAATAGGCTGGGGTGCCGACATCATGGGATGTCTGGACAGGTAAGTGCCCTAATATTAAAAGTCAGCGGCACTCCGCTTTAAAGTGGTTTTAAAGCCAAAAGGTTATACCCCAATGCATTACCTGCATAAGGCTCAGTTCACACGCATGCAGTTTGCTTTTGATCCTTTTCTGCAGTGCTTTTTGCAAATCACATTTTTGCACACATGTTTTTGTTGCATTTTTGTAATGTGTTTTTTTTTTTTTATTTATTTATTTTTTAATGCTTTTTGCATTTTCATGCTTTTTTTTTTTTTTTTTTATTATTTTTTTTTGTGGGCGGAAGCTAATTTGTTGTTGGGTGGATTAATAAACAAAAACTGCAGCAAAAAAAAGCACTACATGCTCCTCTACAGCTTCTTCATCAAGTCTATTGAACCAAAAATGCACCGTTTTTTGCTTTAAAAAAAAAAAAAGTCCCTGACCCTTTCCAAAAACGCAGCGGCTGAAAAAAGCATAGATGTGAACGTGTTCCATTAAAAACCATGTTAAATGGACTGTAGTGCTTTTCTGCAAAAAGCATTTAAAAAAAACACACCTCTGCTGTTTGCATAGCATTTAAATTGTGCCCGAGAAATGGTATCTCCCACCGAAAAAACCCTCCTACGATGGTAACGTCACTCCAGCTGATCCGGAAATCAGATGTAGTGCCGTTCCGTTCTGCACAGGCACTTTTCCACGGCAGGCACAAATATCGACAGAACACCGTCATTGTAAGTAAGGATGAGCTCAGGCGTGTTCCCAAACAGCACGTGCAGAGCCCGCCAGGAAGTCGGCACTGCGGAGCGCTAATCGCAAGCAGTGAGACATTGTCCCGATATGCAGCTGCAGAGATCGGAAATGTCTCACTGCCTGTGATTAGCGCTCCGCAGTGCCGACTTCCTGGCTCTGCACGTGCTGTTTGCGAACACACCGGAGCTCATCCTAAAAGAGGATGGCCACCTGCACAAAAAATATTACAAATACTGCAGCTGCTGACTTTTAATAAATGGACACTTACCTGTTCCAGGGTCCAGCGATGTCGGCAGAAGATGACGAGCGATCGCTCGTCTCTCGGCTGCCCCCGCCGCCATCCTCTGTCAGGGAATCAGGAAGTGAAGCGTTTGCGGCTTCACTGCCCAGTTCCCTACTGCGCATGTGCGAGTAGCACTGCGCGTCTTTACTGGTCCCCGTTGTGTCCTGGGAACTGTGTGTTTCCCAGGACACAACAGGGGGGGGGGGGACATCTGCCGTCCTCCCCCCTGAATGGTGCTAATTGTGGCACCGGAGGGGGGGAGGAATCCGATAAGCGGAAGTTCCACTTTAGGGTGGAGCTCCGCTTTAATTATAAGTCAGGGAAACTGGCATTAAAGCCTTCAGGCTTCGCTACCAGTTTCCTATTGCGCATGAGCGAGTTGCAGTGCGCTCTTTTTGAATGGTCCCACTGTCTTGTGTGTGTGTGTGTGTGTGTGTGTGTGTGTGTGTGTGTGTTCCAGAAGGCGGGGGTGGGGAGGAGGAGGTTCCAGAACTGCACGTAGAAAGGTGATCTTACCCGGAAATGGGAGTGGGTACTCGCTCCTACCACCCCCCAAAAAAGTGCCAAATGTGGCAGTGGAGGGGGGGATGTTTAACAATAAGGATGAGCTCAGGCGTGTTCACAAGCCGCACGTGCAGAGCCCGCCAGGAAGGCGGCACTGCGGAGCGCTAATCACAAGCAGTGAGACATTTCCCAATCTCTGCAGCCGTGCATCAGGAAATGTCTCGCTGCTTGCGATTGGTGCTCCCCAATGCCGACTTCCTGGCGGGATCTGCACTTGTGGCTTGCGAACACACCGGAGCTCATCCTTAGTGAACAAGCCGAGCTTCCCCTTTCCCCCTGCAGCAGCGCGCTGATTCTTTCTCACAGGCTTAGAGACAGCATGAGTAATGCCTATAAAATAAAATAACTTCCCTGTCATCCACTTTCTGTCTTTGCTACTTTATCTCAGGTATAAGGATTTACACGATTTTGAACTTCAAGATCCGACCAGAGTCATCGAATGGATTGGTGAGAAAAGTAGGTGAATATTGTGTTACTTAATGTAGACCTAAACTTTGAGTATTACATCTGACCCAACTTTTTTTTTTTTCATTCCAGTTTAAAGTTAAGAGCTAGAACCCTGTCAGAATAATTTTTTTGCTACCTGTGCCTCCTATGTGATAGAATTAAGCAGTGACAGGTTCTCTTTAAGGAGACATTGTCAGTCTTATGCCCCGTACACACGGTCGGATTTTCTGACGGAAAATGTCCTATCGGACAATGTTGTCGGAAATTCCGACCGTGTGTAGGCTCCATCGGACTTTTTCCGTCGGATTTTCCAACGGACAAAGTTTTATCTCCTGCTCTCGAATTTTCCGACAACAAAGTCCTATCGGACTTTTTCCGATCGTGTGTAGCGAATTCCGACGGACAAAGTGCCACGCATGCTCAGATCACATTACAAGACCAAAGCTATTGGCTACTAGCCTCTACGTAGTCCCGTCGTAAGCAACAAACGTCACCACGTTCAGAATGATCGGATTTTCCGTCAACTTTGTCCGACCGTGTGTATGCAACACCAGTGTCGGACAAAATCCGTCGGAAAAAATCCGATGGATTTTGTGGTCGGATTTTCCGATCGTGTGTACGGGGCATTAGACCCCTGATGTTTCCCCTGCATTGTGCTGAAACAGATCGAGGACAAATAGTCCCAGAGCTGCTTTTCTATTGGGCTACAGGTGACGGGGATCTGACAGCAGATGTTACATGTTACTCCTCGCTTGTTGGGAATTTCCTTTCCTTTTTGTTGCGACTCCAGGGCAGGATGTGCAGGGAAATCTTCCCTGCAGGACCGTACTTTTATATCCTTTACTACTCTATCCAACGCAGAAAAAATATGTTAGTTATACTGTACATACCCTTTAACTTCCTTTTTGTTATTCTGGGCATTTTCTCATGCGGCGGTACCACATATCCCTAACAACAATTTGGGTACATCATAGCATTTTTCTATTATAGCTAAAGGTTTATGTTCTCTTACACATTTGCAGGTATTTGTGTATCCGGCTACGATGGCACTAAAACAAATGAAATCCTACAGCTGCTTGTGCCACAAAAATTGCTAGTAAAAGAAAACCAGGTAAGTTGAACATTTTCATTATTAGCAGTGCCATGGCCTTGTGGTGTCCCTTCTTCAGTTCCCAGCAGAGACATTTGTCCATTCTCTCTGTGTTTGTATGGATTTGCTGCCTCCTCCTACACCATGAGAACCAGCATACCTCCCAACCTTTTGAGATGGGAACGAGGGACACCTATTAGCAGGAGTATGTAGGCATAGGACACACCCCCTGCCACGCATCCTTAAAGGAGTTGTAAAGGCAGAAGGTTTTTTATTTTTATGCATTAAGATAAAAAGCCTTCTGTGTGCAGCAACACTTACCTGAGGTCCCTTTCTGTCCAGCAAGGTCCACGAGTGTCTCAACCATCCGAGATTCTCCTTACTGATTGGCTGAGACACAGCAGCCGCACCATTGGCTCCCGCTGCTGTCAATGTCGGCTAGCCAACCAGGGCTGAGAGGGGACGGGGTCAGGTCGGGGCTCCGTGTCTGAAAAGACACAGGGAGCTGTGACTCTGCTCAGGTGCCCCCATAGCAAGCTGCTTGCTGTGGAGGCACTGGACAGGATTGAGGGGCCAGGAGCAGCGAAGAGGGACCCGAGAAGAGGAGGATCGGGGCTGCTCTGTGCAAATCCACTGCAACAGAGCAGGTAAGTAGAACATGTTTATTTTTATAGGGAAAAAAACAAGAATTTACAATCACTTTAAAGGAGAATTATACAAAAAATAAATCCATGCTTATTTATTTATTTTCAAAAAAACAAGGAAAGGGGCGCCTCAGAGTATGTATCACAATAGCATTTATTGAAATAATAATATCCACTCACATGGTAAACTGCAGTGTTGCGTTCAGACACGTCTCTGGACAGGAGGGACTACAGGTCACAGCAGGATCCACTTGTAGCTGGCATCACAGTTTATTATTAAAAGCCGGGGACACAGATAAATGGGATGAGCAAGCCTCCTCCCAATCTTCATCAGATAAATCAGGGATAAGTTGTTGCCATTTAGTGCGGAGCCCCGCCAGTCGTAGCGGACAACAAATGCATATACAGAGTTGATATAAGTTTGTTAGGGCCCTGAGACCTCAGCACCCCTATCAGTGGGTAATCAGAAAAGTCGGTGTCACGGATATCAAACTGAGCCTGGATCACATGCCTGAGTTTGAAGATCCCTGTAAAAGGGGGTTCGGGGTAGTTCATACTTCCTCTGCAAGTCATCGGGAGAATCCAAAACATTGGCCTCATAGATGTAATGTAGTCTTTTTAATAATAAAAAGTGCTAAAAATAGCGCCTGCAAAGAGCCACTCAGTGCACACCAAAGCCCTGAGGACTTTCGCACTGGAGCGGTGCGCTTGTAGGACGCCAAAAGTCCTGCAAGCCGCATCTTTGGAGCGGTGTATTTACTGCTCCTAAAGCGCCGCCTTCCAATTGAAAACAATGGGGCAGTGATCCAAACCCTTTTTCGGCTGCTAGCGGGGGTTAAACCGACCGGCAACCGACCATTCATGTCCTCCCCTCCTCAGAGGTCACCACCCCTTCTCCAGTGTTGTCACCTGATTCCAGTCAAAGCCCAGAAACCTGGTGCTGCAGGAAATTCCTCCCCCCTCACAGGACAGGAAGTGAGGAGAAATTTTCACATTGGGTACACACTGAGACAAAATCTCCGCTGTGTGCTGTCTATTATTGGTGATGGTGGAAGTTGTGGACAATTTATATGATGGAAGAAACATGCTGGATCAGAGTCTGGGCCCCTCACACACATATATACATACAAGGGGCCCCTCACACATCTATCTACCGGCAATCCATCTATCTGTGTCACTCGGGACCCCTATAGCGATGCTGATGCTACTACAGTGATCTCCACTAGCTTCTGCCTCCTGTCCTGAGCAGCTGCATAGTAAAAACAGGAGATCACTTACTCAGCACAGGTGCAATTCAGGAAATATTTTGTCAATGAATGCAAAGCTTTCTCTGATTGGACAAGGTGGAAAGGCACCTTGTCCAATCGGAGAACTCCCGCATGTATGGCACATACAGCTTGGACCAATATAAATATGTATCATCAATGTAAATGTGTTAAAAAAAAAAAAAAAAAAGCCATACTTAATTTTTTAATTACGCAGGCTATAATTTCCTGTTCATTCCAGAGTACACTTGAACCCACTTAGTCATCTTTGTGTGAATGATGGAGCACCACTTAGTACATAGGCCCACAGACCGCATTAGTTTGTTTATATTGCTGTCATTTCAGGTCTGTCCTGCTCACCATGTGACCTTCCTGTCTGCTATTGTTCTCTCCTGCTCGCTGGCTATATTCCAGCCTGTAAATTTCCAGGTAGTCACCATCCAGGAATTCCCTTTCACTCTTTTTTTGCTTTCCAGGGTTTGTGTCCAGAGAGAGATCTGAAGGTGGAACATGGCGGATTCTCACAGTATCCTGTATACAGCCTGAAACATGTCCCAGAGCACAGGTATTATTGCTTAACCCCTTCATGACCAGAGATGTCCACAACAAATTTAGTGGCATCAATTAACTTGAGAAGAACACTGACCATCTAATCTGCCTATCTAAAGCTGGTCATAGACGGTTCGAATTCCTGCTGAACACGGCCGAGGTTTAAAGCATGTATGGGCAGACTAAATGTACCCAAGTTTATCGATCGATCAACTTGGGTACCACCAGCCTGCTGGATTTTACATACGATTATTGTTAGCGGCTGTTATAGCTAGCCACTAGCAATAATCACTGTGTTCTCCCAGCGGGGATGGCTTCCCCTGCCTGCTCCCTTGCTGGGAGAACACAATGGCTCCACATTTCCACCATCAACACAGTCAGCGTTGCAGGAAAGAAAATCGCTCTGTCTATAGCCAGCTTAAAGTGGTTGTAAACCCGGGAAAAACAAAAAACAAAAAAAAACACACACACCCTGTAAGACAAAGGCATGATGAGCTAGTGTGCATGGCATACTAGCTCATTATTAAATACTTACCTTAGATCAAAGCTGTTGCAGTGGTCCCCGCACACCGCTGTGACTGATGACATGTCTCCCGCAGTTATTTTCGGGTTTGCAGGCTCTGGTGCTGTGATTGGCCGGAGCCGCAATGACATTGCGCATGCGCGTGGAAGCCGCCAGTCATGGCCCGGCTGCTAACGAAACTGCACGAGCGAGCCGTTTTCTTCAGTGCGCATTTTTGTGGTGTGAACGGGCACTATCCGTTCATTTATTTTAGAGGAAGCTTTCAGGGTCTACTCCTAAGTCTAAAAAATAATGTTACAAAGAGGTTTAGCAAAATGTTGAAGTACAGCCAAAGCTCGTTTGGCTGCACTCCTCCTGTGACCCATTTTCAGCAGACAGTGGGCTGACGTCACAGAATCGGTCAAGATCGTGACCATGGATTCGGATATGCCCGATGCCTGAACCGGTACTCGGCTCAGGCTCACAGCAGGCTGCTCCTGCCTCCTCCACAGCCCAGCGCTCCAGTGAGCGAGGGGGGGGAGGGCAGGGCAGAGAGCCGGTGACCTGTGCCTCCCCCACCCCAAAGCACCTTGCCCCGATGTTGATGAGGTCAAGGGCCTCTTCCCAACAACCCTGGCTAATTGACAGGGTGGTCACACCAAATATTGATTCATTTGGTTTCTTTTCTGTTTACTTTCCATTTTGGTAATTATGAAAATGAACTATGAACACTTCAATTCCTTGAAGTATTCTTAATTTATGGAATTTTTCCACACCTGCTTAAAACTTTTGCATGGTACTGTGCATCTTCTAATATTTCACAGACCTTCTAGAGGTGTCTTTGGGTTGAATGGTGCATCTTCTTCTGTGCCTAAATGGGGATACATACAGTAGTAGTTTTAGTTGGTATGACAGTCAGTGGAAGATTTTGTATAATGCCATTAGTCAACCTCCTATCGGGGGCCCATGTGGAACCATAGAAGTAGAGGGAGAAGAATACAGAGAGGGTACACCATATATCACAGGTCAAAGGGCGGTGGAGAGAGAGCAGTCACCGATGAGAGCTGAGCTCTGATAAATGCAATGCTATTCCTGGTAAAAGCAGCTTGCCCTCTGACTCTTTGAAGCTGATTTACTAACTGCCTTGAAAATCCTTAGACTTCGTTCACATGGGCGTACTACAGTGTATGCCTGTGCAAGGGACAGGTTTGCCTGCATGGGGATGCATAGATGTTCTGTCCCATTAATGTTAAAGTGGTGTTTCCACCAAAAAAAAAAAAAATGGCTTAAAATTCCTAAAAAAAAAAATTGGGAAAAATTAAATGTTTTACTCACCTCTAAATGCCTGTTGCTAGGGGGTCCCTCGTAGTCTGCCCCCTTCAGCGCCCGGGCACTGACATCACTTCCCCTCAGCGCAGTCAGTTATCTGGGACACGTGACAGGTCCCAGATGACTGTGCGGTGTATCGCGGCACGCAGCGCCGCTCGCGCATGCGCAGTGGGTGCCCGGCTGTGAAGCCACAGCCGGGTGCCCACAGTAAGAATGCCGGTGCCGCCAAGTGGAGCGGGGGAAGGGGGGCTTCGATCCCCTGCATCGCTGGACCCTGGGACAGGTAAGTGTCCAATTATTAAAAGTCAGTAGCTGCTGACTTTTAAAAAAAAATATTTTTAAGGGGCACCCCACTTTAATTGGGATGCAGCAGCTGCATGGCTACAGAGTTTTCCCAGTTTTACAGCCCTGCAAGTGCACATTGTCTACCTTCTTTTTTTTTTTATTTTTTTTTTTTTGGATTGTAAAATATAATTTATTACTATTGCAATTTTGATGTTATTAAAAAAAAGTGTATGCTGTGACCATAAAGCTTCTAAATATTTAAAACTCTTTTTTTTAAAGGCAGTTTAATACTGAACCACCACATCTTTTGATCTATATCCATAAAATGAATTATGGCTCCTGTCTTATAAAATCAAATAAACATAAAACATTTTATCTTGATGGCTGTACAGGATTGTTTGCTCAGGAATCTGGACTGGTTCCTGATCTCAGCCCTTCCTGTTATTAAGCTCCATTTCCCTTCTCTTTATATTTTCACATTCAGGGGTAGTCAGTTACAGACCTGGTTTTCTAATACTGCACGTGCATTGGAGGGAAGGGTCAGGCCAAGCAGACATTTTAGCCTTTCGTGGGTCCATTCCACAAACTCAGAATTTGATATAAATAACATGTTAAAGGGTAAAGCAAGACAAAACTTTTTTTTTTTTTAAGTTTTGGATTGAGAATGGAAGACTTGACATTTCTATTGGACTTTTACTGCTGCCTGTGTCACCACTGGGTAGATTTTGTGTATTAAGGTTGTAAACAGAAAAGGAATTGAGAGTAAATCTCCCTAATGGGAACTTGTTTGACATATTATTATTATTTTTTTATTTTTTTTATTTTTTACAATGAAAATTTTTTTTTTCACTCACAGAACGATTACCTGTGAATGATCGGCTCTGGGTGCAGACTGTTTGCATGTCATCGCTCCATGAGTGATTATATGCATGTGGCTGCTATTAGCTGTCAGCCTCCCATTGCTTTCAGTGGGGCTGCCTCCCATAGCTAATCGCCAGGAACCTTTACTGGGTCTCCCACATGTAAATACTAAAGACCCAATTCACACATTTCAGTTCTCGCAGCCTTTAATGCCAGACCTGTCTAGGACAATAAAATATGAACTGTGCAGTTGAATGCTGATTGGTGCGTATCTCTTTTCTAATCACATTGAGTGACTTGCCTTTTTTTTTTTTCTTCCAGTCTGCTTCTTACAAGCGGCCCAGCTTCAGGACTAGTGCAGGTCTGGCAGATAGGAGCAGAGGACAAAGGTAAATAAATAATGGGCATAAAGCAGGGCTTTTTTTTTTTTCTTGCAGGGAATACTGAATATTGTTGCTGCCCCCCCCCCCCCAGAAACAATTGACCCATTAGCAACATAAGCCCCACCCCCACCCCCTATCCTTTGTTGCTAGTGGGTCAATTGTTGCTGAGAGGGATCTACTGTTGAGGGAGGGGTCTATTATTGCTGGCTGCTGGTGTAATTTATTGTTGAGGGATGGGTCTATTGTTGCTGGGAGCCATCTACTGTTGAGGAGGGGTCTATTCTTGGCTCCTGGAAGGTCTATTAATGCTGGCTGCTGGAGGGTCCATTAATGCTGGCTGCTGGAGGGTCCATTAATGCTGGCTGCTGGAGGGTCCATTAATGCTGGCTGCTGGAAGGTATGTTGTTTCTGGGCGGGGGGGGGGGGGGGGGGGAGGCGGCAGTATTTTGTTGCAAGCAGTTGCTGGGGAAATCTATTCTTGGGTGGCTGGCTGGGATCCATTTTACTTCTTTTCTTATTATAATTACCAAATTCCATACAGATTACTAAGCACCACAAAATGATACTGAAAAAAGGTGGTACTGGTAGGTAGGTCGTAGGGGTGGAAACAAGGGATGGTGCTTGGAGGTGGGTAGGGGGCAAAGACGAGGGTTGACTTGGCAGAGTTGAGTTCCTGCACCTAGGAAGCCCTTGGCATAAGTTGGATTCATATCACTGGTTTGTGACTTTCTCTGTTGAAAGGGACCTATAACCACTTTCAGACCGGACCAATTTGCAGCCAAAGGACCAGGCCCCTTTTTGCGATTCGGCACTGCGTCGCTTTAACTGACAATTGCGCGGTCGTGCGACATGGCTCCCAAACAAAATTGACGTCCTTTTTTTCCCACAAATAGAGCTTTCTTTTGGTGGTATTTGATCGCCCCTGCGGTTCTTATTTTTTGCGCTATAAACAAAAAAGAGCGACAATTTTGAAAAAAAAAAACGCAATATTTTTTGCTATAATATCCCCCAAACATATATAAAAAAACATTTTTTTTTTCCTCAGCTTAGGCCGATACGTATTCTTCTACATATTTTTGGTAAAAAAAAATCGCAATAAGCGATTTATTGATTGGTTTGCGCAGAAGTTATAGCGTTTACAAGATAGGGTATTGTTTTATAGCATTTTTATTAATAATTCTTTTTTTTTATTAGTAATGGCGGCGATCAGCGTTTTTTTCTTTTTTTTTTTTTATTGTGACTGGGACATTATGGCGGACACATCGGACATTTTTGACACGTTTTTGGGACCATTGTCATTTATACAGCAATCAATGCTATTTAAATGCATTGATTCCTGTATAAATTACGCTGGCAGTGAAGGGGTTAACCACTAGGTGGCAGTGTAGAGGTTAAGTATGCCTAGGGGTGTGTTTCTTACTGTGGGGGGCGTGGCTGTCAGCTAGTGAATGCTGATCTCTGCTCCAATCGCAGGGAACAGAGATCGGCGTCACTAGTTGTTAGGCAGAACGGGGAGATGCTGTTTATTTCCGCATCTCCCCGTTCAGCCTTCCCGTGAGACGATCGAGTCCGCGGGACCTGCGACCGGCCTCACGGGGGTCCCGACCGGCGTGGGAGCGCGCCGCTCCCGGCGCGCTCCCGATGGCACGGAGGCATTTAAAAAGGGACTTATATATACGCCCTTATGCCTGTCCGTGCCATTCTGCCGACGTACATCGGCGTGCGCCGGTCGGGAAGCGGTTAACAAAATTGTCTTCATTAGGAACTGGCTGAAATTCGCTCAGTGTATGGCCAGCTTTGCTGTTGGTGCTAGGTGTGGGGGTTGCATAGTCTCAGAACCTGTTGACCTTCTGAAATGTTTATATGCTGCAGTCTCTACAGTTTTAAAAGTGGTGTAAAAACTACGTGCCAATCCCACAATGTTTTGTATACTTTTCTCTTTTAAAAAAAATGTCTTTGGATTGTGGGAGGAGACCGGAGTACCTGGAGGAAAACCTTTTTACTGCTAGGCGAGAGTGCTAACCACTGTACCGCCCCTAACTAATATATATATATATATGCCACAATATGAACCAACAATAATAAGGAAATATAAAATATACAATGTGCCAAGATACTTTGCTCCATTTTTGTATAATCTTCCTCTGAAGTCTGCTGCAGGAGAGCCCATCTCTTGGGTCACCTGTTACATTTACTAGTCAATCCCTCCACCTCATTACACGAGACAGGAGGATCAGCAGGAGGAAGCAGTGAGAACTAGGAGACCCAGGAGATTGATGTTTTGGCTTTCCAGTAGACTTTGGGGAGACCATCTTGCAGAACATCTTACAGCGTTAGAGCAGGGTTCAGAAACTCAGGCAACTGGGTGTCTTTTACAGTTATATCTTTGCTGGGTATGTGTTTTGTTTTTAGTTTTTCTCCAGTCGCCTTTCAGGACAACCCTGGAGAGAGCGCAGCTCCACCCACTTTGAGGAAACACTTGCAAATTTTTCTTTAAAACTCCTCCTCTTCCACCATGGCCTCAGTTATTGTGTTTCCTCCGCCATGGATGGAAGCACTTGTGGAGGGGAGGTAGCCTACCTTGAGCTGTTTCTTGCAGCAGACCATCCCAGCCCCCCCCTAGTACGAGCGGGGGGGGTTCCGGAGTCCCCGACCTTCTCCAGCTCACGGGAGCGGTGGCCGGCAGGAAGTCGAGGCGTCTGTACCCCTGGGGCCGTTCGAATCTCGCGCGCTGCGCGGTACGGCTTGCGGATTGGGTCCCCTGGCGGGCGGATGACGCGGCGGCCAGTGACGCGGCTTCCTGTGCGGGCGGGACGACTGTGGTTCCGGTCGTCTGGAACGCAAGGGCCAGGGGGCGGGTCTACAGACTGGTGCTTCCGCTTCCGGCGTGCGTAGTGACGCTGAGCCCGGGAAACTTAAAAAGCGGCTGTTTAGTTCATTCGCCCCGCTGCGCTCTCTGCAACAAGATGGATGAGAGATCTGCAGCAACGGTGGAGACAGGCACCTCAAGCACCGGTCAGGCCCAGGTAAGAGGGGCACAATGGTGCTTTTGATTCTTCTCCTTATGGGCGGTTTTCTCCTGTTTGGTTGTTTTCATTCCTCCCCAAGGGGGGTCCTGTCACTACAGGGTCTGAGGTCACTTCCTTCAGTCCTGTAGTTAGGTGGTTGCTGCACACAGGTGGTTACTTTTTCTGTCTGGTGGTGGTTTATCATAGCACTAGGATTAGTAGTAAATAAGCTTTTATTTCTGTCCCTAGGAAACGGTTTCAGGGAAAGTAAAGAGAGCAAACCCTCCAGGAAAGAGATGCCCTGTGTGCAAGAACCCTTTGCGTGAATCTTGGCAGAAGGCTTTATGTAGGTCTTGTATCAAGGAGATAGTGGAGGAGGAGTCCTCTCAGCAATACGGCAAGCTATTTTCTTCAGTGCAAGAGATAGCGAGCTCGTTAAGCTCCGTCAAGACACTGTTGGTTCACAGTCCAGCAGGTCAGGGCGGTAGCCAGCAACCACCAGCAAGTCCTAGAGCATCCACCTCCAGGCAGAGGGAGGTAGCGGACTCAGAGGATGAAGGGGCAAGTACTCTCCCTTCCCTCAGAGATTCAGAGGAGGAGGTTGAAGAGGAGGATGACAGCCGTGGTTCCAGGTACAAGCTGTCTTTAGAGGAGGTAGATGACCTCCTGAGGGCTATCTATACGACCCTGGACATCCAGGAGGAAAAAGTCCAGTTGTCTGTACACGATAGAATGTATCAGGGGCTGGATGAGGTTAAATCCAGGGTTTTTCCTGTTCATAAGGTGTTGACAGACACGGTTAAAAAAGAATGGAAGGACCCAGAGAGGGGTCCTTTCCTTTCTAAGAGCCAGAAAAGACGCTTTCCCTTTGACGGAAAAGAGTCAGAGGTGTGGAACAAAAAACCACGTGTGGACGCAGCCTTTTCACAGGTATCGCGTAGGACAGACTTGGCCTTTGAGGACATGGGGGTACTCAAAGATGCCATGGATAAAAGAGCAGATACTCTTTTAAAGAGGGCATGGGATTCAGCATCTGCCAGCCTCAAACCAGCTATGGCATCCACGGTGGTGGCTAGGAATTTAGAGTGTTGGATAGATAAATTGCAGAGCCATGTGGAAGCAGGCACACCACGTAAGGACTTGATGGAATCCTTTCCACTAATCCTTAGAGCGGTGAAATACATGGCTGATGCCTCTGCGGAGTCCATCAAAATGGCAGCCAGATCTGCGGCCCTGGTGAATTCCGCCAGGAGAGCTGTCTGGCTTAAAACGTGGTCAGGTGACACAGCCTCCAAGGTTAGGTTGTGTGGTCTGCCCTTTTCAGGGGATCTGCTGTTTGGGCCAGAGCTGGAAACAGTGCTGGACAGAACAGCAGACAAAAAGAAGGCCTTTCCTGCAAAGAAAAAACAGGCAGGCAAAAGGAATTTTCGTCCTGTTCAACAGTCCCGTAAGGGTGGGGAAGACAGCAAAAGTCGCTGGAACCCCCAGAAGGGTAGAGGTAAAGGAGGAATTTTGTTCAAAACTCCCTCCAGTCAACCCCCTAAGGATAAGTGACTGCTCTGCTCCAGTGGGAGGAAGGTTGTCCGCCTTCCTTCCGCAATGGAGCCAGTGTTCCTCAAGTCAATTTGTGAGGAACATTGTGGCACAGGGATACAGCCTGGAATTTTCCAACATTCCCCCAAACAGATTTTATGTCACAACCCTTCCGAGGGATCAGGACAAAGCCTCTGCCATGAGGAGCCTTTTGGAGGATCTGATTCAACAGGAGGTGATTGTTCAGGTTCCAAAGGAACAGGAAGGCCATGGGTTTTATTCTCACATCTTCCTAGTGAGAAAACCTTCGGGCAAATATCGATTGATACTGAATCTAAAAATTCTGAATCAATCGATACGATACAAGCACTTCCGCATGGATACAATCCATACAATAACAAGGTTGTTATCCAAAAATTGCTTCATGGCCTCCCTGGATCTGAGGGACGCCTATCTACATGTCCCGATCGCCCAATCCTCCCAAAGGTTCCTCAGGTTGGCAGTGAATCTAGGGTCGTCAGTCTGGCACCTACAATTCAGGGCCTTGCCGTTCGGGCTGTCGTCCTCCCCCAGGATCTTCACCAAGGTCATGGCGGAAGCCCTGGAACCACTGAGGTTGAGGGGAATCTCAGTGGTCCCATATCTGGACGATCTCCTGTTTTTTGCGGACTCCAGGGAACAGGTGCTGTCGAATCTTCAGATAGCACAGGCTCACCTGGGGGACTTAGGGTGGCTTCTCAATCTGGAGAAGTCAAACCTGGTTCCAAGCCAGGAAGTAGTTTTTAATTTTCAATAGATTTTTATTGGAATTTTCACAGTTTAAACATTTTGGACATTTTAAACATTTCAAACATTTTAAACATAACTCACCAGCACAGTAATTCTGACCATGTCAGAGTAGCTAAGGTAACATAGTAACCAGAAAGTGATTAGAGAAATAAACATATGCCATTTAATATTGCTGTTCGTATCAACCTAGGGGTTATATAACTTGTACCATTCTGTCCAGGGATTCCAATTTAGTGTAGCTAATGGTAAGCGATTATGTGAGCTAGCACAGGAAGTAGTTTTTCTAGGGTACACCATCAATTCTACCCTGCAAAAAGTTTTTCTTCCGCAAGAAAAGGTGGAAAAGATCCTGACGGCAGTAAAACAAATTCAGACGAACCAGGTGGTTTCCGTCCGATCAGCCATGAGGGTGTTAGGTCTCCTTACAGCCTCTATCCCAGCTGTCCAGTGGGCCCGGTTCCATTCCAGACCTCTTCAGGCAGAAATCCTGCAGGTCTGGTCTCATCGGGTTCCACTAGAAAAGAAGTTCAGCCTCACCTCAAAAGTAAAACGGGCTCTGTGGTGGTGGCGAAACACAGCCAATCTCACAAAGGGCCTTCCCTGGTTCTGGCCGCTAGACAAGCGCCTGACGACGGACGCGAGTGCCTGGGGTTGGGGAGCCCACCTAGACGGGCTGACGGTCCAAGGGACTTGGTCCAAGGCAGAGTCTCGGAGATCCTCGAATTGGAGAGAACTCAAGGCTGTGTCACTGGCCCTTCGGGCTTTTCAGCACGTAGTAGAGGGACAGCATGTACAGATCTTGTCGGACAATATGACAACAGTAGCATATGTCCTAAAACAAGGGGGGGCCAGGAGCAGGGGTCTCATGGAATTAGCCAGGCATCTATTCGCATGGGCAGAAAAAAGCGTGGCCTCCCTCTCAGCAGTCCATCTAAAGGGCTCTCTGAATCTCTGGGCAGATCTTCTCAGCAGGAAGAGACTGGTGGAAGCAGAATGGAGCCTAAATCAGGAAGTCTTCTTGATGATCGCCAGTACTTGGGGCTTCCCCCAGGTGGACCTGTTTGCAAATCAGCAAAACCACAAGGTCCAAAAATACTTTTCTCTTCACCGAGAAGATCAGGCCATAGGTCTAGATGCATTAGCCCATCCTTGGCATTACCGTCTGCTATGCCTTTCCCCCCTTTCCTCTGATACCGGTGGTCCTGAGGAAGTTCAGGGAAGAGAGGACCAGCATGATTCTCATCACGCCCTTCTGGCCAAAAAGACCCTGGTTCTCGGCTCTTCTAAATCTAGCCACAGAACCCCCGTGGAGGCTACCAGTCAGGCAGGACCTTCTGACACAAGGGTCAGTGATCCATCCAGAGGCAGGCAGGCTGCAGCTAACCGCCTGGTTTCTGAAGAGGATCTCTTGAGAGCTAAGGGTTTGTCTGAGGGACTAGTAAGGACTTTACTCTCAAGCAGGAAGGAAGTGACTCGGGCCATCTACCTGAAAGTCTGGAAGAAGTACAACTCGTATTGTACTCTTAGAGGGTTCCAGGTGAAAAGTACCAGTTCAGTACTGGAATTTCTCCATGAAGGAATGGAGAAAGGTTTGGCAGCCAGCACCCTGAAAACTCAGGTGGCGGCCCTTTCTGTTTATTTAGAAAAAACCCTTTCCAGGGAAGCTTTAATTTCCAGGTTTTTCAGGGCAATGGCACGGAATAGGCCAGTTCCCCTCAGGAATTTTCCCAGTTGGGATTTATCCATAGTCCTTCAGGGTTTAACGGGAGCTCCGTTTGAACCTCTTAAGGACTCTTGTTTAAAAAATTTAGTTTTAAAAACAATTTTCCTAGTAGCCATTACGTCGGCTAGACGAGTGAGCGAATTACAGGCTCTGGCAGTTACAGAGCCTTTCCTAAGGATTTTTCCCGATAGGATAGTGCTGCAGATAGACCCAGCCTTTCTTCCCAAGGTATCTTCAGAGTTCCATCGTACCCAACAAATAGTGTTGCCTACCTTTTCCTCCAACCCTACCAACACAGGGGAGGAGGCCTTTCATACCTTAGATGTAAGGAGGTGTCTTCTCCATTTCCTAGCAGTTACTAGGGAATTCAGGAAGACGAATGCTCTGTTTGTAATCTTTTCAGGTACTAGAAAAGGTGAAAAAGCCTCCAAGAGTACTCTAGGTAGGTGGCTTAGAGAGGCAATTTCGGAGGCATACAAAGCTAGAGGAGAATCCCCTCCCTCCGGAATTGCTGCCCATTCCACTAGGGCAACAGCAGTGTCTTGGGCCGAGAGGGCCGGTGCTACGCCTGATCAAATCTGCAAGGCGGCCACGTGGTCAAGTTACTCAACTTTCCTTCGGCACTACAGACTGGACTTGCTGTCAGCTGCGGATCAAGCCTTTGGCAGGAAGGTACTGCAGGCAGTGGTCCCACCCTAGGGTAAGCTTCTCGTTTATCCTCTCCAGGGTTGTCCTGAAAGGCGACTGGAGAAAATACCTAGTTAGACTTACCGGTGACGGTATTTCTAAGAGCCTTTCAGGACAACGCCTAGTTCCCTCCCTTGTGTTTCTATGTTTAAAGATGATACAAGTATCTGTCATGGTTTGTTTGTGTTCTCTGTGCTTTATCTTCCAGTATGCCGGAGGTAACAATAACTGAGGCCATGGTGGAAGAGGAGGAGTTTTAAAGAAAAATTTGCAAGTGTTTCCTCAAAGTGGGTGGAGCTGCGCTCTCTCCAGGGTTGTCCTGAAAGGCTCTTAGAAATACCGTCACCGGTAAGTCTAACTAGGTATTTTTTTTTTTTTTTGGTCATGGTTGCTTTAACATTACACAGTACTAGGCTTAGACTTTGCGTGATTTTCTGCATTGAGCTCTTCTGCAAAGTGGTGAGAAGAGTGTTTGGAACACACACAGAGCACTTCCTCTTAGAGCTCGTATATTCAAGGCCAAATGTTCCCTCTGTTGGTAAATCTAGCCTGGAAATGGCATCTCAGCTCTGCGTTTCCTGAAGGAAAAGCCTTTTTTCTTGGCCTCCATCACAATACTTCAGCATCTTTGATCACTAACAGCAGAAACTTGCACCCTGTGGCTTTACCTCCTCCCTTCAGGCACTGAGCTGCAAGGTCAATCCAGAAGTGATAAACACTTAGGAAAACTGTTACTGACCTTTACAGGAAGTATACCAAAGACCTAAAATGTCATATTTAGAAATATTACTTGATTGTTAATTAACCACATGCCGACCGCGCCATAGTCGAAAGACGTTTACATCGCGGTCGGCTTGTTCTAAGTGGACGTCCTATGGACGCCCTCCCAGAATCTTGCTCCCGCGCGCCCCCTGGGGCGCGCTCTCGGGAACATCCGTGACCGCCGGGTCCCGAGGACCCGGCGCATCACGGATCACGGTAAACAGCCGCTGATAGCGGCCGTTTACCACGTGATCGCTCCGTCAAATGACGGAGCGATCACATGTACAGAAACCGGCGTCACGTCATGATGCCGGTTCCTCCCTCCCCTCTCTGCACCGATCGGTACAGTGAGAGGGGAGAAGCGGAAAGGGGGAGAGACGGGACCAGCGCTGTGGGCTGGATGTGTAGTGCCCACAGCGCTGGTCAGTGCCTGCAATGCTCTGCAACCACTGTGCAATGCTCTGCAACCACTGTGCAATGCTCTGCCACCACTGTGCACCACTGTGCAATGCTCTGCCACCACTGTGCAATGCTCTGCCAATACTGTGAAACTCGGCCAATACTCGCCAATAATTTTTAATAGAAACAAAGATTTTTTATTTTTTTACCGAATTTTCAGTATTTATTGATTTTATAGCACTAAAAATAAAAAACCCAGCGGCAATTAGATACCACCAAAAGAAAGCTCTATTTGTGTGAAAAAAAGGACACAAAATTCATTTGGTTACAGTGTTGCATGACTGAGTAATTGTCATTCAAAGTGTGAGAGCACCGAAAGCTGAAAATTGGTCTGGTTAGGAAGGGGGTTTAACTGCCCAGTGGTCAAGTGGTTAATAACTTTCAATAAAAATGTATTGTTTATAGAAATATTACTTCAAAGGAACCTGTTGTAAAAGAAAAGACTTCTTCCAGTGTCCTCTCTAAAACTGCTAGTTACTTGGCTGCCATTCTGCCTATCTTGTTTCAGTTTTAGAAATCAATGACCTGGAGTTAAAGTTGTTATAAACCCTGAGAGTCCCTCTGCATCTAAATGATATGGCATTCCACCAGCCATTCATATACTTAGGAAATGCTTGAGGAATTTAAGAACTAGATACATTTTTTAGCTTGCTCATATTGGGGTCATGTGACTTTTTTTTTTTTTTTTTTTTTTTTAATCTTTTTCACTACAGCATGTCCTGGGCTGGGGACAGTTCTAGGCCGGAGCGGATCACATGTCCTGTGACATGGCATTCAGTGCCTTTTGTGAGGCTCAAATCCTTCACTGATGGCTTCAATGCACTTTGCACGTCAGGAACGCGGTGACGTACGACGAGCAGAGAAAATTGAAATTCAATAGCCAGTGTGGCTCTTCTACTTGATTCCGAGCATGCGTGGAATTTTGTGCATCGGAATTGTGTACACACGATCGGAATTTCCGACAACGGATTTTGTTGTCGGAAAATTTTGAGATCCAGATCAAGCTCCCATCGAACATTTTGTTGTTGGAAATTCCGACCGTGTGTACGTGGCATTGGAACTAATAAATCCTTCCACCTCTCCATAATATAAGGAGTAGGTGTTCTGTAGACAATGCTAAATAAATAAAACTTCTTGTCCTAGGGTTCCATCGCGTCTCCGGCCAATCACAGCGCCGGAGCCCGCAAATACCTGGAAGTAACTCCGGGAGTGATGTCACCGGTCGGAGCTGTGTACAGGGACCGCTGCAGAGGCTTCAATCTAAGGTGAGTATTTCATAATGAGCTAGTATGCTATGTATACTAGCTCGTTATGCCTTTTGTCTTGCAGGTTTTTTATTGTTTTATTTATTTATTTTTTATAGTGGGTTTACAACCACTTTAAGTGTGAGAAATATGCAAAAAAAATAAAAGGAAATCAGAAAGGGGGCAAATACTTTTTCACAGCACTGTGTGTGTATATATATATATATATATATATATATATATATATATATATATATATATATTTCAACACGGATGCATAAATGGCAGCAATATATATGACCTAATGCATGTAACCTTATTCAGGCTTTATTACAATTTTTTTTTATTTCTATTTGTAAACAATTTAATATTTAATCTTCTTTTATTCTTAGTTTTGTTTTTACGATAATTTTTAAGGGTCACATTAAAAAATGTGCAAGATTTGGGGAGAAAAAAAAGCCATTTCATTTGTAAAAACCTTTGCAATACATTGTAGCAGGGTGGATTTGATTTAAATCACTAGTAAAAAGGCTTGATTTAAATTTAAAGAGAGACTGTCATCTCTGTCCTGCAGCGGCTCCTCCTCTGACCCGCTGTTGACTCACCGACCAGTCCCATTCACTTTAATGGGACGGCTGGTGAGGGACGCGGCGACAGAAGGTGAGTGGATGCCCGCTAACAGGCACTGCCATGATGGATCTGAAATGACAGGTGCTCTTTAACCACTTGCTTACTGTGCACTTAAACACCCTTCCTGCCCAGACCAATTTTCAGCTTTCAGCGCTCTCGCAATTTCAGTGACAATTGCGCGGTCATGCAATGCTGTAACCAAATGAATTTTTTATCATTTTGTTCGCACAAGTAGAGCTTTAGTTTGGTGGTATTTATTCGCGACTCCGTTTTTTTATTTTTTGCGATATAAGCGAAAACATAGCGAAAATTTTGAAAAAAAACTATATTTTCTCCTTTCTTTTTTAAAAGAAATCCAATAAAATCAAATTTTGTCATTTAAGCCAAAATGTATTCTGCTACATGTTTTTTTGTAAAAAAAAAAAGTCCGTTAAGTGTATAATAATTGGTTCGCGTGATCACAGACATATGTACACAAATGATCATGTACAGGTGATCACGGACATATGTGTGCAGATAATCATTGGCACATGTTATTTTACTGGGACATATGTGAGGGACATGTGTTTTTATTATTTGGGGACATGTGTGTTTTACTGTGGGGACACTACACTGGTGATCAGTGAGTAAAAAGCTGTAAAAAAACAGCTAATACTCACTGATCACCAGCCGGTTGCAGCGATCCGCTCTCCTCACCGACGACTTCCGAGTGAGGAGAGGAGCGCCGATTGCCTAGCAACCGGCTGTTTGTTTACATCACATGACGGCTGTGATTCGACACGGCCGTCATGTGATCAGGAGGGCCAATCACCGAGCCCTCCTGCCGATCCGAGATGCGCCGTGTCCGGGTGATCCGGATGTACAGTGGCCGGGTGGGAAGTGGTTTAAAGTAAGGACTTGTTCTTGCTGGTAGTTAGAATCTTTAATATTTGCAAACAAAATGAAGGTTTCCTATTTAGGATAATAAGCTGTCAGTTTTGTAAAACAGCGATATCAGAACCGATTCAATCATACAGTTTGTAGTGTATATACAGGTAGATTTGCATAACAATGGGGTAGAGGAATATTCCTGAACTTTGTTTTATCTTGTGGTTACTGTGAAATTCTGTGAATGCATCAATGCAGTGCATGTTATCTCAGCTTGCAGAGCTTGGATTCATTGAATGAGTTTACCAAAAAATGTAAATATTGCAGAATATACAGCCTCATGCTAAATAACTAAGCTCCATTTCATGCTGAATAAACTAAATTATTGTATCTTAAATTGAAAACTATGTTTAGATAGATTTTTACTCCAAAAGGATTTTATTAAAATAAATTTGATAAAAACCCTTAAAAAAATTTATTTAAATCAATCAATCAAATTTTTTTACATTTTTTTTTTTTAATTATTGATTTATATCCACCCTGCTTTGTAGTGTCCTCTGAAGAAATAATGGTACCAAAGTTCATGTTTTTTTTCATCTACAATAACCGTAATCTTTTTAAAATGAACACTGCTCCAAAAAAAACAAAAATAAAAAAAATTGGTATTTTTATTAATTTTTTTTCCCCATCTACAGACACATTGACATTCTTTTGTATAGAAAATAAACTTATTATAGTGTCCTCAAACTCAATTTAGACGGGAGACAATTAACCGACCAGCATGTCCTTGTAGTGTGGGAGGAAACTGCAATCTCCGGAGGAAACTCACACAGACATGGGGAGAATATGAAAACTCCAGGCAGGTAGTGCCGTAGTTGGGATTTGTATATTACGTTTTGATTGTAAGTTATGACAGAGTTATTGTCAAATAAGGAGGCTCATATCACATATGTAAAAATGAGTCATTAACCACTTCAGCCCCGGACCAATTGGCAGCCAAAGGACCAGGCCCCTTTTTGCAATTCGGCACTGCGTCGCTTTAACTAACAATTGCGCGGTCATGCGACGTGGCTCCAAAACAAAATTGGCGTCCTTTTTTTCCCACAAATAGAGCTTTCTTTTGGTGGTATTTGATCGCCCCTGCGGTTTTTATTTTTTGCGCTATAAACAAAAATAGAGCGACAATTTTGAAAAAAATGCAATATTTTTTACTTTTTGCTATAATAAATATCCCCAAAAAATATATAAAAAAACATTTT
Organism: Lithobates sylvaticus; assembly: GCA_028564925.1. Taxonomy (NCBI): domain Eukaryota; kingdom Metazoa; phylum Chordata; class Amphibia; order Anura; family Ranidae; genus Lithobates; species Lithobates sylvaticus. The sequence goes on from CM053027.1 coordinate 593,727,279, forward strand.
TTTTCCTCAGTTTAGGCTGATACGTATTCTTCTACATATTTTTGGTAAAAAAAATCGCAATTAGCGATTATTGATTAGTTTGCGCAAAAGTTATAGCGTTTACAAAATAGGGGATAGTTTTATAGCATTTTTATTAATATTTTTTTTTTATTAGTAATGGCGGCGATCAGCGATTTTTATTGTGACTGCGGACAATTGTTATTGGCGGACACATCGGACATTTTTGACACATTTTTGGGACATTTGTCATTTATACAGCAATCACTGCTATTTAAATAGCACTGATTCCTATGTAAATGACAGTTGTAGTTAGGGGGTTAACCACTAGGGGGTGGGGAGGAGTCAGTGTGACGTGACGTGTTGTGTTTTTTTTTACAGTAGGGGGGCGTGGCTGTACGTCTGACGTCATTGATCGGCGTTCCCGATGACAGGGAACCGCCGATCACTGACAGTCAGTGTAGGAAGCGCGGGGAGAGGTTTGTTTACATAGACCTCTCCCCGTTCTTCAGCTCCGTAACCCGATCGCGGGATACCAGCGGCGATCGGGTCCGCTGGTCCCGCGGCCGGGGCCACAGAGCTCCCGACCGGGTCGCGAGCGCGACCCACAGGCAGGCACATGCACGATCACGTACAGGTACGTGATTCTGCCTGCCCGTGCCATTCTGCTGACGTATATATGCAGTGGCCGGTCGGGAAGCGGTTAAAGGGTATAAATGTGTGAGAGCTAAACTGGTTAAAACATAACTGAATATTTAGAAACCAGTAAATACAAAACAAAAGGCTTGCACATTCTTAATTTTTATTTTTTTGCAGTAAAACAGCTACAGACAAAATAAATGAGCCTTTGCCCTGCCAGCATGCTACAGAGAAGACTGCTTCTATGAATGTTTAAGCAGCAGCCTCTCTGCAGCAGTCTGACATGGCTGAGTCAGAGCCAAAGATTTGCAAGGAGCGGAAACAGCAGATGTTTTCTAGTGTGCTGAAACTCATTAATTTCCGCTGGTAATTCATCAAATACTAGCTTGTTTTCACAAGCACATCCACTAAACAAATAATGAAGGGTCAGTAAAGAAAAACCTTTTGAAGTTAATCACTTGCGGACCGCCCCGCTGTCATTGTACAGCGGCAGTTTGAAGTGGAATACCGTTGTTATGGCAGCACATAGCTGCCATAACCCCAGGTATCCTCTTCAACGGCAGAGGGTCCTCTTTCAGATAAAAGTGGTCTCTGTGGCGAATTCGCTGCAAGATTGCTTATCGGGGGCGGGAGAGGGGCCTCCTGCCGCGATCCGGTCGTCTCCGCCGCTTACCGGAGCCGTCGGTAGCGGCGGAGACGATCGCGTCCTTTGCCCTGTGGGGCTGGATGCCGAGTGAGGGAAAGATGGCCCCCGCTCGGCTCCATACCATTGGATGACAGAAGCGACGTCACTTCCGCCCAATGGTATTAAAGGGGAAATATCTCTTCTTTTTTTTTTTGCTTTTGCTTTTTGACCCAAGCTCTCATATTTAAGAGGTCCTGTCATGCTTTTTCTCTATTACAAGGGATGTTTACATTCCTTGTAATAGGAATAAAAGTGACACAAAAACATTTTTTAAAAGGACGGTGTAAAAATAAAAAATGAAAATAAATTTAAAGCGCCCTGTCCTGCTGAACTTGCACGCAGAAGTGAACGCATACGTAAGTCGCGCCCCCCCCGCATATGAAAACGGTGTTCAAACCACACATGTGAGGTGTCGCCGCGATCATTAGATGGGAAGCAATAATTCTAGCACTAGACCTCCTCTGTAACTCAAAACTGGTAACCTGTAGAGATTTTTAAATGTCGCTTATGGAGATTTTTAAAGGTCAAGGTTTGTCGCCATTCCACGAGCGGGCGCAGTTTGGGTATCGGTTTACTCGGCGTTACATTTTCTTTCAGAATATAAAAAAATTGGGCTAACTTTACTGTTGTCTTATTTTTCAATTCAAAAAAAGTGTATTTTTTTTTTCCCCAAAAAATTGTGCTTGTAAGACCGCTGCGCAAATACGGTATGAAATAAAGTATTGCAACGACCACCATTTTATTCTCTCTAGGGCAGTGATGGGGAACCTTGGCACCCCAGATGTTTTGGAACTACATTTCCCATGATGCTCAACTACACTGCAGAGTGCATGAGCATCATGGGAAATGTAGGGTGTCTGAAATGTATGTATGTATGTATGTATGTATGTATGATTGGAGGCTCTAAGTCAGGGGTCTCAAACTGGTGGCCCTCCAGCTGTTGCGAAACTACAAGTCCCATCATGCTTCTACCTGTGGGAGTCATGCTTTGTAACTGTCAGCCTTGCAATGCCTCATGGGACTTGTAGTTTCGCAACAGCCGGAGGGCCGCTAGTTTGAGACCCCTGCTCTAAGTAAATTTCTAGCAAAAAATAATGATTTTAACTTGTAAAGAACAAGTTTGAAAAAATAGGCCCGGTCCTTAAAGCGGTTGTATAGGTAAAAAAATGGACTTTTACCTACAGGTAAGCCTATAATAAGGCTTACCTGTAGGTCCAAAAAATATCTCCTAAACCGTATTCCCCGTGCAATGCGCCGTTGACTGCAGCGGCACATGCGCACAGGGGTATTCACGACTGAAAGGCCGGCAGAATATTGACCTTGCCGGGAAGAAGTCTCCCGTGTGCATGTGCGGGAGTGACGACATTGCTGCTCCAGCCACTCGCAGCACTGGAGTCGCGATACCCGGAAGACACGCCGAGGCAACATGTCAGCTACCTTGGCGTGGACCAGGTGAGTTACCGACGCCTCGTTCTAAGGTAAGTTTCATAATGAGCTAGTATGCGGTGCATACTAGCTCATTATGCCCTTTCCCTTACAGGTATATACAAAAAAAAAAAGTGTCAGCGGTTTTACTCCCGCTTTAAGTGGTTAAACCTTATATTTGTGTCATTGTAGATGTTATTAAACCCACAAATACCATTCAGTCGGATGTCGGTAAGGACACGTGGACAAAAATAGCCACAACGGCCGCAGCAACTCCTCAAGTTCTACATGGATCTCACATCGACAACGTCCAGATCACGGAGATTGAGTCCAATAAGCAAATATATACACTTGGTAGGTACCACCACAGGTTCAGGATTATTATTGACGCATGGTGACCAATTGGCAGCCATCTTTCATCTGACTGTAGTGAAATCTGGTTGCTGTACACAGGATCCTTGCTTACTGCTTCCTTATTGAGTTTATAGTTGCATTGGGCACGGACAATAGGTTTGCTGGTTTTGTAAATGGTATTTGGGGGCTTTCTGACTGCAATATTTTTAGTTTTCGATTGCAAAAAAAGTGTATTATTCAGTAGGTTTTGCGTTATGGCTTTCTGTATACAGATTTCCTAATGAAGTAGCTTTTTGGTAAGTTTTTATTTATTTATTTTCTTTATCCTGCCAGAACCAGTACTTCCTGTTGCAGGTTGGCTACACTACTCACAATTAGCAGTATTGTTGTCAGCCTGCAGTGTATGTGCGTCTTCAATTGAATTCTGGTCTGCTGCTAAGTGTGAAATAGCATCTTGGCATTGTCGGCTTGAAGCCGGAAATGTTGTTACTGGCAGGATCTCCATGTAAAAAAGCTGCAGCAAATTCACAAAGATGTTGTTTAGGAACACTAGAGGAGGACAACCCGTTGCATTGCTGAACCAGGAACACCCCATCAAAACTGTAATCCTCTTCTCTGCAGCAATTTGGTGTCCCGGAGCTCCCCACCGGTCAGCTTCCCGCTGCTGATCTTCAGCCATTTCCAGTGGCTGGCTCGAGATGACGTCACTCCTGCAGATATGAGGGAGTTCAGTTTGAGTTCATTTTGGCATTGCCAGCATTGTACACTGAACTGTGCATGCATACAGGCAGGTAAGGAACTTTTAATGCAAAAGAAACTTACTGCGCCTCCAGGGCTTGACAAATAGCAGGCACCAGGTCACCATGGCGACTAGAAATTGTGTCCTGGCGCCTGGGCTTTTGGAAGCCCATTCAGTGTTTGTAGGGATGCACAATTTGTATTGCCTGATGCCCGGGATATGCAGTAACAGGAATCGGGCAGGTTTTTTCTAAATTTAGCCCTGTTCCAGGCAAGCAGCATGGCTCACATGTCATGGGAAGTATTAAGGTATCTCTGCTGCCACCTGATTGCTTTCACACAGGCGGGTAAAGTGCCCCCCTGCTATGTATACCAGCTCTGCTTTGCCCATCTGCGGGCCCAGGACTGGCATAGCGGGTGCCTCAGGGTACAGTGGACACACTTCTGCATCTTTCACTTCCACTACAATCACTCCTTGTAGTTCTTCAGCCTGCTGAGCTCCCGGTCTCTCACTAGACCCACTGATTCGCTGCCACTGAATCCCTTGAGCTCCTCCAATCTTCACGGTAGTATCTTCCTTAAGTGTCACCCTTGCCTCTCTGCTAGGACCCTAGCTTGGCACTCAAGATACCTGTGACAGACCTAGCCGGGACAGAGGCTGTTGGAGGGGACGGAATGCCAGTCTCTTGCCTTGCGATTATGGGCCCTGGCATTTGGGGGAACGGTGCTCTTTGTGAGCTGATTGCCTGGGGACCCCTGAGCTGGTGTTACTTGGATTCAGGTCCATGCCCCCCCCCCCCCCCCCAAAGACACATAGACTCTGGAGATATATACCGTGTTTCCCCGAAAGTAAGACAGTGTCTTACTTTCTTTTTATCCCTAAAAGCCCCACTATGTCTTACTTTCGGGGTATGTCTTATATTGGGAAAAAATTGTCGGCTCGGGGCACATCTGGGCATATTATGGGGCACATCAGGGAAAATTATAGGGCACATAGCACATTATGGGGCACATAGCACATCAGGGCACATTATGGGGCACATAGCACATCTGGGCACATTATGGGGCACATAGCACATCTGGGCACATTATGGGGCACATAGCACATCTGGGCACATTATGGGGCACATAGCACATCTGGGCACATTATGGGGCATGGGGCACATTAGGGCATCAGGGCATGGGGCACATTACAGGGCACATCTGGGGATCTTACTTGCGAGCATGCAGAGTAGCGCAGGAAGCGTCTGTCTGTCATACGTTTTCTCTCATGTCACGCTGCTCGCTCCCTGGCGGCCCCTCCTCTCTTCTCGTCTATCCCAGATGATGTCTCAAGCCAATGGGGATTGACGAGAAGAGAGGAGGGGCCGCCGGGGAGCGAGCAGCGCTGAGTGACATGAGAGAAAACGTATGACAGATAGACGCTTCCTGCGCTACTCTGCATGCATCTCATTCGGCTCTGGCGGCGGCTCTGGTCCTACAAAGAGAACGGCGTTCCCCCTGGACTCGAGCCCTGAAAACGGCGCTGTCTCTTCAGTCGGAGGGGGAGGGCACTGGCCTGGCACCCCCCCCCCCCCAGGGTGCGGCCCGCACCCCCAGCCCCACTCTTTGTTCCCTTCCATCACTGGAGGCAAATCCCCCGTGTTTCCCCGAAAGTAAGACATATGTCTTACTTTCGGGGTACGGCTTATATTAGCTGACCCCTCTGAAACTCCCAATACGTCTTACAATCGGGGGTGTCTTACTATCGGGGAAACACGATACATATATATATATATATATGTGTGTGTGTGTGTGTGTGTGTGTGTGTGTGTGTGTGTGTGTATATATTGTACAGGACGCAGTGGCTGGGTCCTGGAAGGACGCTATGTTTCCCCTCTGTTTGGTCTGTGATCCCTTTAAGGGAACAAAAAGGGTTAACTCACCTGTCAGAGGAAGTGGGTTTAAAAACAAGACAGGAAGTTGCAGATGGGTGTGGAGGAGTGTAGAGGAGATGATGGTGGTTTGTGTTTGGTTTGATGTGCAGCAACCAACGTGGACAGCAGCGTTCTGCCTGGAAGCCTCCTAGCAGGTGAAGTCACCTGAAACCACCCCAAGGACTGTTTGATTGCGATAGCAATGCTGGACTTTGAATGTCGGTGAGACTGAAACCTTTTTCTTTTGTTTTTGCTGCTGTCAAGCTGTTTTAAGTTTAATAAACCTCCTTTTGGGTTAAAAGCCTGTGTCCTGCGGTCTGGCTGGTCCCCCGAACTTTACAAGTGGTGGAGAATGCGGGCAGGACAGAGTAACAGGCGTTTTTTTTTTTTTTTTGTTGCTGTTTTTGCATTTGAATTTAAAACTGACATTTAAAGGGACAGTACAGTGGGTTTATGTCCTGGGTTAAAGCTGCCCAAGCCCTGAAAGCTGAAGCAATGGAGGAACTAGTTAAACAACTATCCCTGGCTAATATGCAAGCGCAGACCCGCCATGAAGAAAATACTCGCCTGTTGGTGGCTCAGTTGGCAGCACAGCAAGCAACCCAGCAAGGGGTTATGCAGGCTCAGGTGACTGCCTTAAAAGAAGTAGTGCAGCAGCTTTCTCAGGGTCGTGAGCAAGCAGCTGTTGCCCCTGGCAACCAAGTGACCGTGAGGGCAAGCCATTTTTTGCAGAAATTGTCCCTGAGTGATGATGTAGAGGCTTTTCTTGCTACATTTGAGAGGACGGCAGAGAGAGAAGGGTGGCCCCAGGACCAGTGGGCCGGTCTAATTGCACCTTTTCTCACCGGAGATCCTCAAAAAGCCTACTTCGACCTGCCACCAGAGGACGCTAAAGACTATCAAAAACTAAAGGCAGAAATACTGGCTCGTTTGGGGGTGACTACGGCCATTCGGGCCCAACGAGTGCACCAATGGAAGTATTGTCCAGATCGTCCACCACGGTCTCAAATGCATGACCTGGTGCAACTGGTAAAAAAATGGCTGCAGCCCGAAGTGTTGTCGGGCCCCCAAATCGTGGAGCGGGTCGTCCTGGACCGATACCTACGGTCACTGCCAGACGACCTTCAACGGTGGGTCAGCCATGGAGACCCCAAAACAGTGAACCTCCTTGTCGAGATGGTAGAGCGATATACAGTGGTGGAGGATCTGCTTGGCCCTACCAAGCGCCAAGGGCCCAGTCTGCCACGGCCTATTCGATCGACTGCCGCCCTTCGAAAGGATGTCCCCCGGAGCCCTGGAATCAACACCCCGGAAGGTCAAGAGTCACTCCCAGTACCTCCTCAGCGATCTGTTCCTGTTCGGAGAGGAGGGGATGTACAATGTTGGCGGTGTCATACCCGGGCCCACTGCAAGAGGAGCCCATGGAATGCGGGGTTCTTCGGAGGGGGTCTTTTTATGCTCATAGAGTATGTACCACACACCTTGACCGTGGAGAAGAGAAATTTGAGTGTGTAGTCCAAGTGAACCACCTCCCTGCCTGGGCTTTGTTGGACTCCGGAAGCATGGTAACCCTTGTTCATCCTAGAGTACTTGGGAAGATCGGTCCGGTAAGCAAAACTTTACGGGTTGTATGCATTCACGGGGACACTAGAGAGTACCCTCTCGTCTCGGTGTCCATTTCCACAGCATATGGCACTGGTACTCAAGAGGTGGGGGTGGTAAAGAACTTGATACATGATGTTATCATAGGACGAGACTGTCCATTTTTTGAAAAACTGTGGGGACAAGGAGAACTATCTGAACGATCCCAAGACTGGGGAGAAACTAGTTCCTCTGTTCCTATGGTTGAGGGTAATAACCCTGAGATGCCAAATGAACCTAATGTGGATCCAGTTGATACAAATGCTAATGATTGGGTTAATGGTGATGAAAGTAGTGCTGATACTGTGAAGGGTGTCAAAATGTGTGGTTCACAGACCTACCTGAACACTGAGGAGGGGGAACCTTCCCCACTTCAGGTAATGCTGGGTGAAGAGGATGAGGAAGTGGCCTCTACCCCTGCCCTGCCGGATTTGGGTGTTCCCCAGGGGACATTTGGTACTGCCCAGATGCAGGACCCCACTTTGGCCCGTGCACGGGAACAAGTTGTAGTATTAAATGGGGTACCCCAAGAGCCAGGTGCGAATGAGCGGTGGCCCCACTTTGCCATATATAATGAATTGCTTTATCGGGTTACCAAAGTGAGAGAAAATGTGGTAGAACAATTATTGGTACCCCAACAGTATAGACGCAAGGTCCTGGACCTGGCCCATGATGATGTTTTAGGGGGACACCTGGGAGTTGAAAAGACGGAGGCACGGATCACCGACCGGTTTTACTGGCCAGGTCTGAAAGCAGAGGTAAGAAGATACTGTGCCTCTTGTCCCACCTGTCAGTTGACCGCGCCGGTGACCCACTTCCGGAGCCCTTTGGTCCCTCTGCCCATAATTGAGGTCCCATTCGAGAGAATAGCCATGGATATAGTGGGTCCTTTGGTAAAGTCAGCTCGAGGTCACTCCTACATACTGGTGATCCTTGACTATGCCACCCGGTATCCTGAAGCGCTACCCCTGCGGAATACCTCCTCTAAGGCTATTGCTCGGGAATTATTCCAGTTGTTTACACGGACTGGTTTTCCCAAGGAAATACTCACGGACCAGGGCACCCCGTTTATGTCGAGGGTTATGGCTGATGTGTGCAAGCTGTTCCGGATTAAACAGCTGCGCACATCGGTCTATCATCCACAAACGGATGGGTTGGTAGAGCGCTTTAATAAGACCCTTAAGTCTATGCTCAAGCGGGTTGTCCAAAGGGATGGGAAAGACTGGGACTGCCTGTTACCCGCTCTCCTGTTTGCTATCCGGGAAGTGCCCCAGGCCTCCACTGGGTTTTCGCCCTTTGAGTTGGTATATGGGCGGAGACCTCGCGGACTACTGGATTTTGTTAAAGAGGAATGGGAAAGTGAACCTATTCAGCATAAGAGTGTTCTTGAATATGTTTCCCAAATGCAGGAGAGGATCCGAACTGTGATGCCTCTAGTCAAAGAACATTTGCAAAAAGCCCAGGAGGCTCAACGACGGGTCTATAATAGGGCTGCTAGAATAAGGAACTTCCAAGTGGGGGATCGAGTAGCGGTGTTGATCCCCACTGTGGAAAGTAAATTCTTGGCCAGGTGGCAAGGCCCCTTTGAAGTTGTAGAAAAAGTGGGAGAGGTAAATTATAGAGTCCACCAACCAGGTAAGAGGAAACCCTATCAGATATATCATGTAAACTTGTTAAAGCCATGGACAGACAGGGAACCGGTGACCTCCCTGGCTGGTGCAAGACTTGAGCCTCGGGTTGGGGTGGAGAGTGTCCAAGTAGCAAATACCCTGTCTAGAGTCCAAAGTCAGCAGGCAAAGGAGTTCTTGCAGAGAAATAAAGAGAAATTTTCAGACTTGCCAGGGCTCACTAGTGTCATAGAGCATGATATTGTCACGGAACCAGGAGTCAAAGTTTTTGTCCGGCCTTACCGCATTCCAGAGGCCCAAAGGAAGGCTGTTTCAGAGGAATTGAAGAAGATGTTGGACCTGGAGATTATTGAGGAATCACAGAGTGAGTGGTCAAGCCCGATTGTGTTGGTACCGAAGCCCAACGGGACTCTGCGATTCTGCAATGATTTCCGGAAACTAAATGAAGTTTCACGGTTTGATGCCTACCCCATGCCCCGGGTAGATGAGCTTATTGAGAGACTAGGTCCAGCCAGGTATATCACTACATTAGACCTTACCAAGGGGTATTGGCAAATCCCGTTGACTAAGGCTGCTAGAGAGAAAACTGCTTTTTCTACCCCAGAGGGAAGTTTTCAGTACAAGAGAATGCCTTTTGGATTGCAAACTGCTCCAGCCACATTTCAGAGGGCAATGGATAGGATTTTACGTCCTCATCGGGAGTATGCCTCAGTATACTTGGATGACATAGTCATTTTTAGCAGAGACTGGGAGTCACACTTGCCCAAAGTCCAGGCAGTACTGGACTCTCTTTGGAAGGAGGGGTTTACAATAAACCCGGAAAAGTGTGCTTTGGGAATGGAGGAGGTGAAATACCTGGGCTATGTTGTGGGTAGAGGGGTAGTAAAACCTCAGGTCAACAAGGTAGAGGCTGTACAGAATTGGCCCCGCCCCCTCACAAAAAAACAGGTACGTGCATTCCTGGGTATGGTGGGATACTACAGGAGGTTTGTACCCAACTTTGCCACGTTGGCAGCTCCATTGACCGATCTGACTAAGGGTCGGAAATCGGTCATGGTGGAGTGGAATGCAGACGCTGAGAAGGCTTTTTTGGAGCTCAAGTCGGCACTGTGCCAACACCCTGTCCTAGTAGCACCCAATTTTTCAAAAGAGTTTGTTGTACAGACTGATGCTTCCGATGTAGGATTGGGAGCAGTGTTGTCACAGGTTATTCATGGCGAGGAGCACCCAGTAGTCTTCCTCAGTAGGAAGTTAACACCAGCGGAGAAAAACTACGCTATAATTGAACGAGAGTGTCTGGCCATTAAGTGGGCTCTGGAATCCCTCAGATATTACCTCTTGGGGAGGAAGTTTAGGCTGATTTCTGACCATGCCCCTTTAACATGGCTGAGACAAGGTAAAGGGACTAATGCCAGGGTTACCCGGTGGTTCCTGGCACTCCAGGAATTTAAATTTGTAGTGGAGCATAGGCCCGGGAGACTGCATCAAAATGCAGATGCCCTCTCCCGAGTCCATTGTTTGAGCTCCACTGTTGCCTCCACCTCCTTGGCGTTGGGGCACAGGGGGGGGATATGTACAGGACGCAGTGGCTGGGTCCTGGAAGGACGCTATGTTTCCCCTCTGTTTGGTCTGTGATCCCTTTAAGGGAACAAAAAGGGTTAACTCACCTGTCAGAGGAAGTGGGTTTAAAAACAAGACAGGAAGTTGCAGATGGGTGTGGAGGAGTGTAGAGGAGATGATGGTGGTTTGTGTTTGGTTTGATGTGCAGCAACCAACGTGGACAGCAGCGTTCTGCCTGGAAGCCTCCTAGCAGGTGAAGTCACCTGAAACCACCCCAAGGACTGTTTGATTGCGATAGCAATGCTGGACTTTGAATGTCGGTGAGACTGAAACCTTTTTCTTTTGTTTTTGCTGCTGTCAAGCTGTTTTAAGTTTAATAAACCTCCTTTTGGGTTAAAAGCCTGTGTCCTGCGGTCTGGCTGGTCCCCCGAACTTTACTATATATATATATATATATATATATATATATATATATATATATATATATTATATATATATATATATATATCATATTAGCAATAGACTGAGTCGCACTGTTGGGACACAAGCTGTCAGGTGCTAATGTCATCAACTCCAACCACCTGTCTGTTATGTAAATGAGTCTAGTCTGGCTTGTTAGAATATTCCACAATGTTGTTGTTCTAATTAACCCTGTGTTGGTGTATATGGTAATGTGTATTGAATAGTCAGTCAGTGAGCTAGGATACGTACCCTGAAAAGTCTTATCTCTCAGTTAACTAGTCTGGGTCAATGATTAGATAATTAGCTCATGCTAATTGGGTTAGGTTTTAGTCATCCTGCTGTATATATTTGTGGGAGATCTCAAATAAAAGATTATTCCTGATGTGCTCCAAGACTGTTGTTGTCTAGTTCTTGGGGGTTCCTATAGCCAGATCCATTGAACTCATGTTCCAGGACTTAGGAAGCGGTATATAGACGAAAACACTCAAGCGGAGTGTAGGGACGTTCCGTCACAATACCTCTCAAGCTTCACCCCTCTGGCCTGCTCGGTCCCTGGCTTGGCACACAAGGCTGCTCTGCAAGCGTCACCTCCGCTGGTTGGGTCCAGCATGGCCAGGAAAGAATGTAATGCAATCTGCACTGCATTACATTGAGTGGAGCACAGGGAAAACAGGCAAGGTATTTTAGACCTTGCATGTCTCCTCAAAGAGAACCTATCGCCAAAAAATCACAATCGCATAGGGGATTTCTCCCTCCCCGCTACCCTGCGGCACCTGCTATGTCAGTCTCGGGCCCGCAGATGGCCGATTATAAGTGCATTTAACATTTGTTATTTACTTGTAAAACCTGTGTAGACATCCAAAAGCCCTGTGACTACCACTGGGTGCCGCCATGTTGGATGTGATGTCAGCAGACTCAGAGCTGTCACTCAAGTGACACTTTATAGCACGGGTGCCCAACATGTGGCCCTCCAGCTGTTGCAGAACTGCAAGTCCTATCATGCCTCTTCCTTTGGCAGCCATTCTTGTAACTGTCAGCCTTTGCAATGCCTCATGGAATTTTGTAGTTCCGCAACAGCTGGAGGGCCACAGGTTGAGCACCCATGCTTTTATAGTATTCCCCATCACTCTTCTGCCAGTAGCTACATAAAAGGTTTTGTAAGAAGGTGAAGGGAAGCGGAGGCAGGTCCTCTTTGGAATAATTTGCTCGCTGATACCTAAGCCAGTGTTGGTAATAAAGATCTTTGTTTCCGTTGTCCTTCAGCTACATCAGGCAGTGAGGCGCTTGGCTCTCTCTCCTTTCTGGATGAGAACACTTTCTTGCTGTGCGGTGTGAGTGGGAGACTGATACTTGTTGATGCCCGACAAATCGGAATTGCCAGCGAGGGAAGTTTGGCCCTCTCTGCCCCCTGTAACAGCCATTGGATTGCAACAGTAAAACCAGGACATCAGGGTATTGCCAGCCTTTCCTCTGAGGGCCACATCACCATCACAGAGTCCCGGGACCTCGGGGTGCCTCTGAAATGTGCAAGAGGAAGAATTTCTGAGCCGTCTGTGCCGGAGACCTTCATGTGCATCAACTGGGCACCTAGGCTGGATAACTGCGTCTCTATATCAGGTATGCGAGAGCTTGGTGTGTGAACTGGACATGTTTGTCTTTTTTTTTTTTTTTTTGTGGGGTATCTATGTAAAGAGGACATTTTGTCCACTTTATTGTGGGCCATATTGATTCAGGTGGTCAAAAAAGCTACCCTGGGTTTGCCATAGTGCCAAAGCTTGCCCACCTCTTCCTGCCTCCTACACATTCCTAATGGCCAGTCAGGCTGATCACCCTAGTAATGAGCCAATAGCAATGTTTGGGGAGTGAGACCTACCCTGTTTCCCCGAAAATAAGACCTAGCGTGATTGTCGGTGATGGCTGCAATATAAGCCCTACCCACCAAATAAGCCCTACCCTGTTTCCCCGAAAATAAGCCCTACCCTGAAAATAAGACCTACAAGGACTTTAACTAGGGCTTATTTGGGGGGTAGGGCTTATATTGCAGCCATCACCGACAATTAGGGGTGCAACGGATCAAAAAACTCACGGATCGGATCGATCCTCGGATCAGGAGTCACGGATCGGATCATTTTCGGATCAGCAAATAATAATTGAAGTTGCAAAAACCTGTGAAAATTCCGCCACCATATAGTCCCCACTAATATCCACGTCATCTCCCCCACTGTAATATCCACGTCATCTCCCCCACTGTAATATTGGCTGGGTATCGCAGAGTATTTTTGGCTGGGTATCGCAGAGTATTGGCTGGGTATCGCAGAGTATTGGCTGGGTATCGCAGAGTATTGGCTGGGTATCGCAGAGTATTGGCTGGGTATCGCAGAGTATTGGCTGGGTATCGCAGAGTATTGGCTGGGTATCGCAGAGTATTGGCTGGGTATCGCAGAGTATTGGCTGGTTAATGCAGAGTATTGGCTGGTTAATGCAGAGTATTGGCTGGGTATCGCAGAGTATTGGCTGGGTATCGCAGAGTATTGGCTGGGTATCGCAGAGTATTGGCTGGGTATCGCAGAGTATTGGCTGGGTATCGCAGAGTATTGGCTGGGTATCGCAGAGTATTGGCTGGGTATCGCAGAGTATTGGCAGGTTAATGCAGAGTATTGGCAGGTTAATGCAGAGTATTGGCAGGTTAATGCAGAGTATTGGCAGGTTAATGCAGAGTATTGGCAGGTTAATGCAGAGTATTGGCAGGTTAATGCAGAGTATTGGCAGGTTAATGCAGAGTATTGGCAGGGCTTACAAGTGATCGCTCCGTCATTTGACGGAGCGATCACATTAAAAACAGTGGCCTGGTGTACCAAGATGGCCGCCGCTCCGGAGCTAGGCCGAAGCCGCGGCCTTTCCTAAGGCCGCCGGGTGTACAAAGATGGCCGCCGTCGCTCCGGAGCTAGGCCGAAGCCGCGGCCTTTCCTAAAGCCCGAGGCCGCGGAGCGCTCCGCGGATCGCGGGGGTGTGCCGATCCGAACGGGGTGGCCCGTTCGGATCACGGATCGGCGACGATCCGTTGCACCCCTACCGACAATCACGCTAGGTCTTATTTTCGGGGAAACAGGGTAGGAGGGTTCATCAGGCTGCTGAAGGTTTGTTCACCTCCTAGGTGTGTGCAATTTTAGAACTACAGCTGTTGGCCCCCTTCCTCCCAGCGGTCATTCCTGATTTTAAAGTGATAATAAACCCTCCAGTTTTTGATGCACTTTCAGCAGCTGATTTATATATTATATATATATATATATATATATATATATATATATATATATATATATATATATATATATATTACAGTTGTGCTCATAAGTTTACATACCCTGGCAGAATTTATGGTTTCTTGGCCATTTTTCAGAGAATATGAATGATAACACAAAAACATTTCTTTCACTCATGGTTAGTGTTTGTCTGAAGCCATTTATTATCAATCAACTGTGTTTACTCTTTTTAAATCATAATGGCATCGGAAACTACCCAAACGACCCTGATCAAAAGTTTACATACCCTGGTGATTTTGGCCTGATAACATGCACACAAGTTGACACAAAGGGGTTTGAATGGCTATTAAAGGTAACCATCTTCACCTGTGATCTGTTTGCTTGTAATTAGTGTGTGTGTACTAAAGGTCAATGGGTTTCTGGACTCCTGACAGACCCTTGCATCTTTAATCCAAGTGCTGCACTGACGTTTCTGGATTCTCAGTCATGGGGAAAGCAAAAGAACTGTCAAAGGATCTGTGCGAAAACTTAGTTGAACTGTATAAAACTGTAAATGGATTTAAAAAGATATCCAAGGAATTGAGAATGCCAAACTAATCAAGAAGTGGAAAATGAGGGCTTCTGTTGAAACCAAACCACGGTCAGGTAGACCAACTAAAATTTCCGCCACAACTGCCAGGAGAATTGCTTGGGAAGCAAAGAAAAACCCACAAATAACTTCAGATGAAATACAGGACTCTCTGAAAACATGTGGTGTGGCTGTTTCAAGATGCACAATAAGGAGGCACTTGAAAAAAGATGGACTGCATGGTCGAGTCGCCAGAAGAATACCATTACTATGCAAATGCCACAAAGTATCCCACTTACAATACGCCAAACCGCACAGAGACCATAAACACTACATTTGTAGAGGAGTCAAAAGGCCTATGATAAAAGGTACACCATTCCTATTGTGAAACACGGAAGGGGATCGCTGATGTTTTGGGGATGTGTGAGCTACAAAGGCACAGGACATTTGGTCAAAATTGATGGCAAGATGAATGCAGTATGTTATCAAAAAATATTGGAGGAACATTTGCATTCATCGGCCAGGAAGCTGCGCATGGGACGTACTTGGACATTCCAACATGACGATGATCCAAAACACAAGGCCAAGTCGACCTGTCATTGGCTACAGCAGAATAAAGTGAAGGTTCATCTCAGTCTCCTGACCTCAATATCATTGAGCCACTCTGGGGAGATCTCAAACGCGCAGTTCATGCAAGACAGCCCAAGAATTTACAGGAACTGGAGGCTTTTTGCCAAGAGGAATGGGCAGCTTTACCACCTGAGAAGATAAAGAGCCTCATCCACAAATACCACAAAAGACTTCAAGCTGTCATTGATGTTAAAGGGGGCAAAACACGGTATTAAGAACTGGGGTATGTAAACTTTTAATTGGGGTCATTTGTGTAGTTTCTGTTGTGATTTATGATTTATAGAGTAAACACAGTTGATTGATAATAAATGGCTTCAGCCAAACACTAACCATAAGTGAAAGAAAAGTTTGTGTTATCATTCATATTCTCAGAAAAATGGCCAAGAAATCATAAATTCTGCAAGGGTATGTAAACTTATGAGCACAACTGTACTATGAGCATACAGCTTTTTAAAAGAAAAGTGCGGGATCCTAAAAAAACAACATACATGCTCCCCTAGATGGCTGCAGCATTGATCCGAGCTGCAGCTGTCCCCCACCAGCTCTACGCTCAGAACTGATCGATCAAAGACAGCTGATCGCTCAGTTCTTGGGTCTGCTCTGAGCACAGAATGGTGACTGCTAGTCATTGCTCTGTGCTCTGCCCTGAGGGCTGGACTGGGGGGGGGGGGGGGTTTGCGGCTAACGCAGGCATTCAGTGGCACGTTGAGGGACCATTTTGCTGGCCAAAGACCAGAGCACTTTTTGCGATTCGACACTACGTTGCTTTAACTGACAATTGCGCGGTCGTGCGACGTGGCTCCCAAACAAAATCGACATCCTTTTTTTCCCACAAATAGAGCTTTCTTTTGGTTGGTATTTGGTATTTGATCAGCCCTGCGGTTTTAATTTTTTGCGCTATAAACAAAAAAATAGCGACAATTTTGAAAAACGCATTATTTTTTACATTTTGCTATAATAAATATCCCCCAAAAATATATAATCCTCAGTTTAGGCCGATACGTATTCTTCTACATATTTTTGTTAAAAAAAAAAAAAACGCAATAAGCGTTTGGTTTGCGCAAAAGTTATAGCGTTTACAAAATATCGGATAGTTTTATGGCATTTTTATTAATACATTTTTCCCTAATCGTCTTTCAGGACAGCACCTGAGAGAGTGACTCCTCCCTTTGTCCACAGGAAACACCTCTTCCACCAAACTTTAAAAGGAGGCTCCTTCCCACATATGGTCAGTTTTTGTGTTTCCTCCGGAGGGAACACTTCGTGGGAGACAGGGCTCTTAGGTGCTATCCTGAGGGCCTAGGATCCTACTCCACCTTTTTTCTTACCTCAGGGGAGCTGTCCCTCCCATTCCACAGCGATGCTACGATGCTGGTGGCTGGGCTCCTTCTCCTCCTTCATAGGGCTCACTGGAGCTAGGCTGCTGTGGGTTCTGCCCCTGGGTGGCGGTGTACAGCAGCAATGGCCGGCTTGTTTTTTGAAATGTATGCCGGTCCACTTACTGCTGTTTGAAAACGCCGCTGCCATCTTGGGGGTGGCATGCTGTGCTCCATCCGCCGGAAGTGAGGCGTCCGGAAGGGGGCGGGGCCTACGGAGCAGGCGCGCGGCATCATTTCCGCCGGAAATCGCAGGAGGAGAAGGGAGGGACGGGGCTGGTGCTTATTTAGCTGGTTCCGGTCCGGCGCACAGGCGCTATTGGAGTCCGGAACTGGCGTTTTAGCCACAAGATATCGCAGCGCCTCATCAATGGAGTCGGCAGCAGCGAGTGGGACAGGCACAAGCACCAGCAAGGCCCAGGTAAGGGACAGTATTTGCTGTCCTCCCTTACCTTAAGGTCTCTCTCTCCTACCCCCCCCCCCCCCCCCCGGTGGCAGGGGCCTGTCTGGGCACATGAAGCAGTTGCTTTTTCTTTCATTGTGCACCTGTGGTGAGCCTTTCAATAGGGATGGGTTGTCTCACTGGGGTGGGTTTTTTTCTTCTTTTTCTCATGGCAGGCCAAGAGCTCTGATCCAGTGAAAAGGAAATGCCCCTCATGTAAAGCTAAACTACCAGAGGGATGGAAGAAGACCTTATGTATAGATGCACTAGTGAAAGAAGAAGCTTCCTCCGCTTGCAGCGATCTGATCGCATCAGTCAAAAAGGAGCTTGATGCGACTATACATTCTTTCCGCTCTTCACTAGTGAACCCATCCCTGAGTCAACCCTCTGCCTCACAATCCTCCCTAGGCTCACCTGTGATCCCGTCGGTAGAGAATGAGTTATCTCTCACCCAAGAGGGACTTTCCCCCACCCAGTCTAGAGAAGAATCTGAGGGGGATGAAGAAGGTGAGGAATTTCCTTCTAAGTTTAAATTGTCTTTGGAACAGGTGGATGGCCTGTTGAAGGCAATTTGTACTACCTTAGGGTTAGAGGAGGAGAAAAAGGAGTTGTCCCTGCATGACAAAATGTACGCAGGACTCAGCGAACCTAAGAATCGCAGTTTCCCAGTGCACCCAGTCATATCTGAGGCTATTAAAAAGGAGTGGGCAGAGCCAGAAAGGAAACCTTTTTCCCCTAAAAACTTAAAAAGGCGTTTTCCTTTCGATGAAAACCCGGCAGAAGTCTGGAATAAAAATCCAAAACTTGATGCCGCCTTCTCCCAGGTCTCAAGATCGACTGACCTAGCATTCGAAGACATGGGAGTATTAAAAGACCCCATGGACAAGAGGTTGGACTTGCAGCTAAAAAGAGCTTGGCAATCCATTATGGGAAACCTAAAACCTGCTATGGCGACTACGGTCGTTTCTAGGAATATGGAGTTCTGGTTAAACCAACTTAAGGCCCATATTTCAGCAGACTCCCCAAAACAAGAAATTTTGGAATCTTTCTCTACCCTCTCAACTGCAGTAGCATATATATCTGATGCCTCAGCTGAGTCTATTAAAATGACAGCCAGATCTGCAGCCCTGGCTAACTCAGCCCGAAGGGCTTTATGGTTAAAAATCTGGCCAGGAGACGCGGCTTCCAAGAACAAACTCTGTGGAATCCCGTTTCAGGGTGACTTACTTTTTGGCCCTGACTTGGACGCTGTGTTAGATAGGACAGCGGATAAAAAGAAGTCTTTTCCAATCAAAAAGAAAAAGCAACCAGCAAAAAAGTTTTTTCGTCCCCCCCGGGCTCAGGAAAGTAGCAGACCCCAGGAGAAAAGGAGGAACTGGACGTCGCAGAAAGGTAAGGGAAAGGGAAATGTCCTTTTCCATCCTCCTGCGACCTCCGGAAAGACCCAACGACTTGGGCCTCCCAGTAGGGGGAAGACTACAGAGTTTTCTCCCTCCTTGGGCCAGCATGACAGAAAATCGATATATTCTAGACATGCTGTCCCAGGGTTACAAAATAGAGTTTTTGGAACCCCGCCAGAAAAATTCTATGTGACAAACCTATCGAGGGACGTCACAAAGGCCCTAGCCATGAAGAACCTGTTAAAGGATCTGAGACACCAGAGGGTCATTGTTTCGGTATCCCCGGAAGAACGGGGCAGGGGGTTCTACTCTCACATTTTTTTGATAAAAAAGCCATCAGGGAGCTACAGGTTAATCCTCAACCTAAAACCCCTGAACAGATTGGTCCATTACAGAAAATTTTGCATGGATTCAATTTTCTCAGTCAGGAACATGCTGATAAAAGGGTGCTTCATGGCATCTATAGACTTAAAAGATGCTTACCTGCACATTCCCATAGCTCCACAGTCTCAAAAGTTCTTGAGATTCGCAGTGAATATGGGCAAAGAGATTGTACACCTGCAGTTCAGGGCCCTTCCCTTCGGCCTTTCGTCAGCCCCTCGTATCTTTACGAAGGTAATGGCGGAGGCTCTCGCCCCTTTCCGTCTTCAGGGGGTTGCGGTAATCCCGTACCTAGACGACCTCCTCTTCTTTGCCCCCTCCAGGGAGAGGTTGCAGGAGGATCTGGCCGGGGCTCGCGGTCACTTGGAGGCTCTGGGGTGGCTAGTGAACGTCCCAAAATCAAACCTCAATCCAACCCAGAAGATACTCTTTCTGGGGTTCCAGATAGACTCAGTGGAACAAAGGATTTTTCTCCCAGAGGAGAAAAAGGTCAGGATTCAGAGGGCGGTTTCAGCTCTGCAAACGAACCAGTTGGTTTCGGTGAGAAGAATCATGTCAGTTTTGGGGACTTTGACCTCTTCGATGCCTGCCATCCAGTGGGCAAGGAGGCATTTCAGTCCCCTCCCAGAGGTTCCTCTTAGGAACGTGGGATCACAGGTCAGAGAGCCTCGACACCAGGGTAAGAGTTCCTCCCAGGGTCAGACGCTCGCTGTGGTGGTGGAGGGGTCAGGAAGTTCTACAGAAAGGCCTTCTTTGGTCCTTCCCGACAGAAAAGGTGGTCACAACAGACGCCAGTATGTGGGGATGGGGGGCACACATGGGTCAGGACTTGGCACAGGGGACATGGTCTCAGGACGAATCCAGAAGATCGTCAAATTGGAGAGAATTAAAAGCAGTCGCTGCAGCTTTAGCTGCCTTCTCCCCATACCTCCTAGGGTGCCATGTCCGGATACTGTCAGACAACGCCACTACAGTAGCCTACTTAAACAATCAGGGAGGCACAAGGAGCAAGTCCTTGTATCTTCTATCGGCAGAGATTATGGATTGGGCAGAAACCAGTCTTCTGTCTCTATCCGCTGTCCACCTAAAAGGCACGTTGAACCAGGTGGCAGATTATCTAAGCCGACAGACAGTGCAGGAAGCAGAGTGGAGCCTAAACACAGAGGTGTTCACTCTAATCTCCAGTATCTGGGGCCTTCCGCAGGTAGACTTGTTCGCCTCAAGAAGGAACACCCAGCTTCCTCAATTTTTTTCCCTCGAGAGAAACGACGGTTCTCAAGGGACAGACGCCTTAGCACAGCAGTGGAATTTTCAACTGGGGTACGCTTTTCCCCCCTTTCAGCTAATTCCACTGGTGCTGAGGAAAATACAAAAAGAGGGTGTTTCAGTAATCCTGATCACCCCGTTTTGGCCAAAAAGGGCTTGGTTTTCTTTGATCCTACAGTTGGCAGTCAAACCAGGTTGGCACCTCCCGCTGAGACCAGATTTGTTAACTCGGGCCAGTGCATCATCCAGATGTAAGCAGGCTAAAACTCACTGCTTGGTATCTGAGGAGCAATTGCTAAGAAGCAAAGGCTTTTCGGAAAGATTAATTTCCACTTTGCTCTCCAGTAGAAAGAGAGTAACCAGGGCCATTTATGGCAAGGTTTGGAAGGTCTACGCGTCCTTTTGTCATGCAGAACATAGAGAGGTAAAAACCTAGTCTCAGTTCTGGAATTTCTGCAAAAAGGGGCAGATAGAGGGCTCGCCGTCAGCACTCTTAAAGTGCAGGTGTCCGCTTTAGGGGTCTATTTAGAAAGATCATTATCCTCAGTACCCTTAATCACAAGATTTTTCAAAGCGCTCTCCAGGGCTAGACCGGTCCCAGTAAGATCAGTGCTATAAAAAAGCATTGATTACTGTGTAAATGACAGTGAAGGGGTTAAGTGTGTCCTAGGGAGTGATTCTAACTGTAGGGGGAGGGGCTTCAACACACAGGATAGCTCCTGATGACCGAGAGCAGTGATCTCTGTCCTGTCACTAGGCAGAACGGGGAAATGCTTTGTTTACAAATGCATCTCCCCGTTCTACCTCTCTGTGACACTATTGTGGACATCGAGTCTGCGGGACCTGCAGTCACGAAGACCGCGGCGGGTGCCTGCAGCACCGCTTCTTAAAGGGGACGTACTTGTACGCCCTTTTGCCGACTTAAATCGGCGTGCGCTGGTCGGCAAGCGGTTAAGGGGGGCGTGGCAGAGAATGTATCCTACGCCTATATACTTTTATTAATGTGTCCCTCTATCCCATCTCAAAAAGTTGGGGGTACTTGAGGACAGGGTTGAGAATCACTGTTATAGAGAAACGCGCTTTTTGTCACTCTTCACATGCCAGGGGGGAGAAGTACTCTGGACAGTAAGTGCCATTAAAACTTCAGTTGCTCAGTTTGGCATGAAGTAGATGCTGCAATCGTCAGTGATGATTGCTGATATTTGGCAGGCGGCGAGGTGATCTGTCGCCTCCTCATTGCATGTTATAACCCTGTAGTTGCCATAATGTGTGCAGTGCATGGATCATGGCCGGGGTGATCGTTTTTGCTGTGCCCGCGACTGGTTTTACACTCCCCATCCAAATGAAGACCCCCTTGAGCCTTTAGGGAAATGAAGCCTTGACTGTGTAAGCACCATTGTCAGTGGTAAATGGTACACATTCTGTGTACAGAACCTCTCCAGGTAGTCATATTGTACTGCATTTTCAGGAAATTACAGAGCTGCAGATTGAAAAGGAAAGGTGTTTTTTTTTTTTTTTTTAAATATCACTTAATTCTAGATTGTAAGCTCTAACGAGCAGGGTCCTCTGATTCCATCCTGTATTGATTTGTATTGTAAGTGTACTGTCTGCCCTAATGTTGTAAAGCGCTGCGCAAACTGTTGGCGCTATATAAATCCTATAATAATGATGATAGTTACAATATGACTTGTGTTGCAATTGTATGAGCTATATTATTTTTCTTTTATTTTTTTTTTACTTTACAAAAGGTGGAGTTACTCTTCAGGCTGGGTTAACACTGGTACGACACGAGCGTTGTACGACTGTGCCCTGCGACTTCCTGTCCAACATCAATGAACCGGATCCGATTTAGATCCTGACAATAAAAAAAAGAGACCTGCGTGTGCCCCCCAAAGACCTTACCAGACCCCTGGGTCTAAAGGTATGGATTTTAAGGTGAACTGGTGTTGAAACCCCAATCCCCCCCCCCCCCCCCCCAAAATCCATGCCAGAACCTTATCCGAGCATGTAGCCCAGCATGTCGGGAAAGGGGGGCCGGAGCGGCACCCCTCCCCTCCTAGACCATACCAGGCCACATGCCCTCAACATGGGGGGGGGGCGGCTCTGTTGAAATAAAAAGCAGTACACAAGTTAAGTCCAATTAAAGCAGCTCCAGCGTCTTTTCTCCCTCCGATGACTTCTTTATCCTCCCGGTTCTTCTCGCTGCGCTGTCTTCCTCCTCTGATATTTTTTTTTTCTCCCATCACTAGCTCCCGCAGTTGTGCGAGCTCCGCTCTCTGATGGTTTTTATAGACCTGGGGAGTGGCCATCCGGTGGCATTATCTGAAGACCCCCCCCCCCGCCCCTTGTGATGTCACCACCCTATCATGCCACAGGCGGTGATTCAAGATTTATCAATTCAAACGTTTTCGAATCCGGGGGGGGGATATGGTAAATAAAACAAATTGTATGAATCAACCAAATTTTAATGAAACTAGATTAACAAATCTAAACAAAACTAATTTTTTGTCATGCACATGTCTAGTTGGTACACTCACTTAACATCCCCCCCCCCCCCAGACTGTTACTGTCTGTGTTACTGCTGCTGAGCAAAAGTGCCTCCTGTGCTCTTTCATCCAGAGAGATACTTTCCAGATCACGAGGTGAAAATAAAGTGGGGCTTTTGGAGGGGTGGTAAAAAACTTATTGACTAAGGCCCCTTTCACACTGGGCATTTTTCAGGCGGTACAGCGTTAAAAATGGTGCCTGTATACCGCCTGAAAAAATCCCGGCCCCATTCACTCCAGTGTGAAAGCCGGCGGGCTTTCACACTGGAGCGGTGCGCTAGCAGGACGGCAAAAAAAGTCCTGCTAGCAGCATCTTTGGAGCAGTATAGGAGCGGTGTATTCACCGCTCCTATACCGCTCCTTCCCATTGATTTGAATGGAAACCGCGGTAATACCGCCGCAAAGCGCCGCTACGGCGGCGCTCTGCGGGGGTCTTTAACCCTTTTTCGGCCACTCGCGGGGGGTAAAACCGCACCGTGAGCGGCCGAATACCGCGGTTAAAA
Source organism: Lithobates sylvaticus (assembly GCA_028564925.1). Taxonomy (NCBI): domain Eukaryota; kingdom Metazoa; phylum Chordata; class Amphibia; order Anura; family Ranidae; genus Lithobates; species Lithobates sylvaticus. The sequence continues at coordinate 593,750,696 of CM053027.1, forward strand.
CGACAGTAAAGCAGCGCTAAATATAGCGCTGCTTTACCGTCACCGCGGCTCCCCGCCCCAGTGTGAAAGGGGCCTTATTGCTGATGATCTTGACATCCTCTCTTCATAAATGCATTTTTTTTTTTTTTTAAAAAGAGAAAATTCTTTTGTATGATTGTATCACGAGCAATTAAATGAGGGGCAACTAAAGTGGTCCTGTCTGCATGGCTTCAAAATATTATTCCTTCAAGTGGTGTTTCACCCACCCCCCCCCCCCCCCAAAAAAAAAAAAAGATGATTAAAAATCATAACTTTTTTTTTTAAATTTTTTTTTTTTTTTATTTAACCACTTCAGCCCCGGACCAATTGTCAGCTTAAGGACCAGAGGTCTTTTTTCAATTTCGCACTGCACTACTTTAACTGGTAATTGTGCGGTCATGCAATTTTGTAACAAAACGAAATTTGCGTCCTTTTCTTCCCACAAATAGAGCTTTCTTTTGATGGTATTTGATTGCCTCTGTGATTTTTATTTTTTGCGATATAAATGGAAAAAGAGCGAAAATTTTGAAAAAAAAAGAGATTTTCTACTTTTTGTTATAAGAAAAATCTAATAAACTCAATTTTAGTCAAACATTTGGGCCAAAATGTATTCAGCCACATGTCTTTAGTAAAAAAAATGCCAATAAGCGTATATTGATTGGTTTGCGCAAAAGTTATAGCGTCTACAAACTAGAGTACATTTTCTGGAATTTACACCGCTTTTAATTTATGACTGCCTATTTCATTTCTTGAGGTGCTAAAATGGCAGAGAAGTACAAAACCCCCCAAATGACCCCATTTTGGAAAGTAGACACCCCAAGCTATTTGCTGAGAGGCATGTTGAGCCCATTGAATATTTTTTTTTTTAGTCCCAAGTGATTGAATAAAGACAAAAATAAAAAATAATTTTTTTTTTCTTCAAAAAGTTGTCACTAAATGATATATTGCTCACACATGCCATAGTTATATGTGGAATTGCACCCCAAAATACATTTTGCTGCTTCTCCTGAGTATGGGGATACCACATGTGTAGGACTTTTTGGGAGCCTAGCCGCGTACGGGCCCCGAAACCCAAGCACCGCCTTCAGGATTTCTAAGGGTGCAAATTTTTGATTTCACTCCTCACTACCTATCACAGTTTCGAAGGCCATAAAATGCCAAAATAGCACAAAACCCCCCCAAATGACCCCATTTTGGAAAGTAGACACCCCAAGCTATTTGTTGAGAGGCATGGTGAGTATTTTACAGCTCTCATTTGTTTTTGAAAATGAAGAAAGTAAAGAAAAAAAATTTTTTTTTTTCAATTTTCAAAACTTTGTGACAAAAAGCGACATCTGCAAAATACTCACAATACCTCTCAGCAAATAGCTTGGGGTGTCTACTTTCCAAAATGGGGTCATTTTGGGGGGTTTTATGCCATCTGGGCATTCCATGGCCTCCGAAACTGTGATTGGCAGTGAGAAGTGAAATAAAAAAATTACTCCCTTAGAAAGCCTGAAGGCGGTGCTTGGTTTTTGGGGTTCCGTACGCAGCTAGGCTCCCAAAAAGTCCCACACATGTGGTATCCCCGTACTCAGGAGAAGCAACAGAATGTATTTTGGGTGTATTTCCACATATGCCCATGACATGTTTGAGCAATATATCATTTAGTGACAACTTTTTGTAAAAAAAAATATATATTTTTTTTTTTTCATTATTCAATCTCTTGGGACAAAAAAAAAAAATATTTAATGGGCTCAACATTGCTCTCAGCAAATAGCTTGGGGTGTCTACTTTCCAAAATGGGGTCATTTGGGGGGGGTTTGAACTGTCCTGGCATTTTATGCACAACATTTAGAAGCCTATGTCACACGTCACCCACTCTTCTAACCACTTGAAGACAAAGCCCTTTCTGACACTTTTTGTTTACATGAAAACATATTTTTTTTTTTGCAAGAAAATTACGTTGAACCCCCAAACACTATATATATTGTTAAAGCAAAGGCCCTACAGATTAAAATGGTGGGTGTTGCATTTTTTTTTTCCACACAGTATTTGCGCAGCGATTTTTCAAACGCATTTTTTGTGGAAAAAATACACTTTTTTTTATTTTAATGCACTAAAACACACTATATTGCTCAAATTTTTGATGAAATAAAAAATATGATCTTAGGCCGAGTACATGGATACCAAACACGACATGCTTTAAAATTGCGCACAAACACGCAGTGGCGACAAACTACATACATTTTTAAAAGCCTTTAAAAGCCTTTACATGATACCACATTAGATTCACGGAGGAGGTCTACTGCTAAAATTACTGCCCTCGATCTGACCTTCGCGGTGATACCTCACATGCATGCTGCAATTGCTGTTTACATATGACGCCAGACCAACGCTTGTGTACGCCTTTGCGCAAGAGAAGGGGGGGCAGGGGTGCTTTTTTTTTTTTTTTTTTTTAGTTTTTTTTTTATTTATTTAGCTTTTTTATTCTATTTTTAAACTGTTCCTTCCATTTTTTTTCTTTGTTATGATTTTTATTGTTATCTCAGGGAATGTAAAATATCCCCTATGATAGCAATAGGCAGTGACAGGTACTCTTTTTTTGAAAAAATTGGGGTCTATTAGACCCTAGATCTTTCCTCTGCCCTCAAAGCATCTGACCACACCAAGATTGGTGTGATAAAATGCTTTCCCAATTTCCCAATGGCGCGGTTTATATCCGGGAGGGGGGGACATTCCCTCCCACTGCTTGTAAAAGCAGTCTAGAGGCTAATTACCCGCTAGAATTGCTTTTACATGAAAGCCGATCACTGGCTGAAAAGAATGATACCAAGATGATACCTAAACCTGCAGGCATCATTCTGGTATAACCATTCAAAGTCCAGCAACATACTGGACATATATTGTAATCTTTTTTTTCATGCAGCCTCTTGGCTGAACGAAAAAAAGAGATTGATTGGTGGGTATGCCCACCATTAGAATACCTCCCTTCATCCACCCACTTCTAATGATGGGCATACATGCACCATTTATATATGCCGATGCATGGGGCATCCTCCCGCAAAAGTTATGCCGTGTACACACGGTCGGAATTTCGACCGTATGTACGTGGCATTAGGAGCCAATCGCTCCTCCGCCCCCCCTGCTGCCCCCATGCTTCGGCACATATGCTCTTTTTTTTAACTGTGGTGGTGAAATCACCTCCTACAGCGTTGGAGTCGCGGCTTTATGTATCGTGGGAGCAAACGCTGTTGCTGTCAAGATAAATAAATCCGCGCTGCAACTGAATGGCGCACCTGAAAACAAAAAAATGCTTAACACTAAAACACAGTAAACAAAATTACATACCTGAAAAGCAAGCATGATAAAACATAATAAAACATTGCAGAATAGAATGGAGTAAAAAAAGAGCAACAATAGAGAGAGAGAGAGAACAATAAAACGACAACTATTTTTGTTTTTTTTATTTTTTTGAGATTCACAGGTAAAAAAGCTCCTGACTGTTAGCGACTGAATCAAAACGCTACCACAAAAAAAATGTTAGCGATCGCAGGGATCAGGCCTGACTCTGCGAACGCTGCAGTTATGTGTGCTTAGTGTTTTGTAAGTGACAGTGATCGATCGATACTGCACTTGGGTGGGCTGGGCTGGGCTGGGCTGGGCGGAGGGGGAAAACGCAGGTGCTAGCAGGTATCTGGGCTGATCCCGCTAACAATGCGTTTTTTTGGAACCCTAAACTGCTGGGACGCTAGTATAGATCTGATCAGATCAGATATTGATCTGTTCAGATACTATACCACTAAGGGAGGTGTATGCTTTGCGCGTGGGTGTTTGCGGTACTGGCACTAACCTGGGGCGACGCAGACCTTATTTGACCCTAAAACCTAATTGATATCACCCGCCGGGCGATCAGGGGGTTAAACCGTTATTGGGTAATAAATGGCGGGTGCCCTGACAGTATAAAAAACAAGCTAACTAACCAGCGTCACCCGTAACAGTAATACAAAAAAAAAACTGGTTACCTAGCGACACTAATGCAGCGATCAGAAAAACGATCGCTTAGTGACACTGGCAAAAGGGGGTGAAAGGGTTAACTAGGGGCAATCAGGGGGTTAAACCTTTATTAGGTAATATATGGGGGTACCTGACGCTATATAAAAACCTGACGGGGAACCTAAATAACGAAATAACTAACTGGCTAACCAGCGTCACCAGTGACATTTTATACGGTGATCACTGGTGAAAGGGTTAACTCTAGGGGCAATCAGGGGGTTAAAACCTTTATTTAGGTTGTAATATGGGGGTACCTGACCTATAAACCTATTTATGAACCTATATAAACATGGCGGTTAACCTAAAAAAAAACTGGTTACCTAGCGACACTAATGCAGCGATCAGAAAAATGATCGCTTAGTGACACTGGCAAAAGGGGTGAAAGGGTTAACTAGGGGCAATCAGGGGGTTAAACCTTTATTAGGTAATATATGGGGGTACCTGACGCTATATAAAAACCTGACGGGGAACCTAAATAACGAAATAACTAACTGGCTAACCAGCGTCACCAGTGACAGTTATACGGTGATTACTGGTGAAAGGGTTAACTCTAGGGGCAATCAGGGGGTTAAAACCTTTATTTAGGTTGTAATATGGGGGTACCTGACCTATAAAACTATTTATGAACCTATATAAAACATGGCGGTTAAAATAAAAAAAAAATGGTTACCTAGCGACACAATGCAGCGATCAGAAAAACGATCGCTTAGTGACACTGGCAAAAGGGGGTGAAGGGGTTAACTAGGGGCAATCAGGGGGTTAAACCTTTATTAGGGGGGGGTAGGGGGCTACCTAGGACCTAAAACTAACTGCCCTGACAGTTATTACAGTCACACTGACACTAAATGCAGTGATCAGTAAATAAATGATCACTGCAATTAGTGACACTGTGACTGGGGGGGGAGGGGGTGATCTGGGGGGTGATCTGGGGGTGACCGGGGGGTGGATTGTGTGCCTATGTGTACTGGTGTCAGTGTACTGTTTGTGCACTAACCTTTACATCTTCTCTGCTCGGCGTTCCGGTCACATAGACCGGCGCACCGAGCGTGACATCACTTCCGCCTTCCTGTCTATACAATAGACAGGAAGGGGAAGCTTTTCATTCGCCAGGAGCGATCGCGAGGGGGTGGCCAGAAACCACTGGCCGTCCCCTCGTCCCGGATCGCTCCTGAAGCGATGCCGACCGTCCCCGCCGGCGGAGGGGGGTCCGATCGGACCCCCCAACCGCCTGAAGAATGGCACGTACAGGTACGTGGTTCTGCCTGTACGTGCCATTCTGCCGACGTATATATACAGGGGGCGGTCGGCAAGTGGTTAAACTCTCCTCTAAATGCCTGTTGCTAGGGGTCCCTCGTAGTCTGCCTCTTTCAGTGCCCGACCTAAGTGACATCACTTCCCCCTCGGCGCAGGAAGGGTTTAGCTCTGCCCCCTCCCTCCTGTCAGTCATCTGGGACACGTGACAGGTCCCAGATGACTGTGCGGCCAATCGGAGCAACCAGCGGAGCATCGAGCCCCCCCCCACGCATCGCTGGACCCTGGGTCAGGTAAGTGCCCGATTTGTTAAAAGTCAGCAGCTGCAGTATTTGTAGCTGCTCTGACTCTGTCCTGCCGTGACTATGGGACAAGGAGTGAGCGGAAATCTCCCCAATGGGACACGGAGTGAAAAAAAAAAACCTGACAGGTTATAACTAGAGGTGCACCGAATGGAGATTTTGGTGCCGAAACTGAAAAGAAAATGCAGGATGCACTTGGCTGAGAATGAAATAAAAAAAATATATATATATATTTTTATATATATATATCGGTATTTTATATTTGACTAATGTCATCAATTTTAAAATAATATGAAATTATTGTTGTCCATTATTGGCGTTTTTTTTTTTTTTTTTTTTTTTTTTTGTGCAAGAAAAGCTCAAGAAAAAGGCAGTCTCTGACCAGTGCCCATCAGATGCAGCCTCCCCAGTGCCAGGTAGTGCGATCTCCTGTTGTGTCACAGAGCTGGATTTAAATCGCCGGGCGGCCGCTGTAACAAAGTCCCGCCTCCTAGACTGGCTCCTGTGACACACTGATTCAATTTGCCATCATTGGATCAGTGTGCCATCCATCACAAGAGCCGGTCTAGGAGGCTGCACATTGTTACAGCCGCCGCCTGGCGATTCAAATCTAGCTCTGACCCAGCGGGAGCTCGTCGTTTTTGGTTTTGGCCGCATGTCAAAAACATCATTTTCAGGCTGATTATGTTTCGGTGCACCTCTAGTTATAACCCTCCCTTTATCAAAAATGTAAAGTGTTTTTTTTTTTTTTTTTTTTGCCCTAATTCTGCTTTAATACTATTTGAATGCTACAGTACACAGTTTGCCCATTGAGGGATGGGGGAAGTCTTAAAGCGGTTCTGCACACACTATTTTTTTTTTTTCTTGTCATGTTAAAATAATTTTTAGTCTTACAATTAACTCACATTTTTGGTGTCCGTCCGTTATCCGTGTCCTTTTTTCCTGAAAATTCTGCACTTTTAAAATTTTAAACCAGCAGCAATGTAATTTTGCTTGTGGGTTTCATTTCATTGAAACCCACAAGCATTCACTTCCTTGTTCCCTTTCGTTATGGGAACCAGCATGCCTCACGTTCGCCGAAATCCTGCGAGAGTTTGGCCGCAGGCCTGTAAAGCTTGCGAGATTTCGGCCGGAGGTCCGCACTGACTCCTGGGATGAATGACACCACATCCCAGGAGCCAGTGCGGCATGACGAGTATACCTGCACAGACCCCGCCCACCCCCGAAGAGACAGAGGAAAAACCGGCAGCAATTACAAGGTAAGTAAAAAAAAAAAACGGCCATTTAGTACTCTTTGCCTGATTTGGAAGGCAAAGAGATTTACTAAATAAAGTGTGTGCAGAACCGCTTTAAGCTGCATTCACACCTGAGCATTTAGTTTGCGCAATTTTTGCTGCGTTTTTTTTTTTTTTTCTTTTTGCCTGTGATCTGCCCAAAAGGAAGCTCATATACTTATTTGAGCTTCAAATGTTTTTTTTTTTTTTTCAGGTGACAAAACGCTTGGAACAGGTGCCAAAAGGAATGAGATTTTGCTTTTTGTTTTTTTTTTTTTTGTTTTTTTATTATTTATTTTATTTATTTTTTATGCGGTGAAAATGCTCGGGTGTGAATGCAGCCTAAAAGGGAAAAACTAAGAAAAATATAAAACAAAAATTGGGAAAGCTTAAAGTGGGGTGCCCCTTTTTAAAATTTTTTTTTTTTTTTTTTAAAGTCAGCAGCTACAAATACTGCAGCTGCTGACTTTTAATAATCGGATACTTGCCTGTCCAGGGTCCAGCGATGCGGGGAAATGAAGCACCTCCTCGTTCCCTGCTCTGCAAGCGGCGCCGGCATTCTTACTGTGTGCCCCACGGCTCTGGCTTCACAGCTGGGCACCCACTGTGCATGCGCGAGTGGTGCCGCGCACTATTATACGCCGCACAGTCATCTTGGACCTGGCACGTGTCCCAGATGACTGACTGCGGTGAGGGGAAATTATGTCAGTGCCCGGGCACTCAAGGAGGCAGACTACGAGGGACCCCCTAGCAACAGGCATTTAGAGGTGAGTAAAAAATATTATTTTTTATTTATTTTTTTTATGAATTTTAAGCTATTTTGTGTTTTTTATTTTTATTTTTTTCCCCTTCACTTTCTTTCACATAGCCATAACTGAAAGTAAGAGTAAATCCCTCCAAACTGGGGAAATCCTGGGGCTTCACCAGAACTAGTGTCCTCATTGGAAGATTTCTGGTGTAAACCCACAATTTGGGATTTTGTTTTACTTTTTCAGTAATAACGGTAAACAGGACAAATGGAGAGGGGGAATATCCCTAATGTGGTCACAGACGGCAATAAAAACCTGACCGGGGTTCTAATCCCTCTCCTCCAACATTAAAAAAAAAAAAAAAAAAAACCTAAATGCCCCAGTGTGAAAGGGGTCTTACTTGAATTTTTTTCCCCCACAAATTTCCGGAGACAGAATCCAGGTCCGATCCGCCCTGTGTCTCCCAGGGCCCCAGCCAAGCTCTGTGATCCAGTCCCAAGCTTCCAGTCACCCATCTACTTTTTCCTAGTGCCTGCACCTCTTTGTCTCCACCCGCCTCTGTGCTGACACCTGCCGTGTACGTTCCCGACTCTCCTTTAGTATGGAGGGTCTTCTCAGTGCTGACAGTTGCTTCCCCAGATTCAGAACCCGGGCTTCCAGGGAAACAATGTGCTTACATTTTGCACAGCAGTATTTGCCCCCTTGATCGGATGATCAAGGAACACATACATGCGGCAAGATTTACACCGAGTCGCATCTCCACACCCACCTGGCATCGTACCTACTAATTTATTGAGGATTATACCCTGTCCAAATGACCTAACAACTAGCTTCCTGACACTACTTACTCAACAAGACAATACACAATATTTTAAAGTTGTAAATTGATTTGCACTTTAATGAGTGAAATAAGTATTTGATCCCCTATCAATCAGCATGATTTCAGGCTCCCAGGTGTCTTCTATACAGGTAATGAGCTGAGATTAGGAGCACTCTCTTAATCACTTACCCACTGGGCACTTAAACCCCCTTCCTAAGCAGACCAATTTTCAGCTTTCGGTGCTCTCACACGTTGAATGGCAACTACTCCTTTTTTTTTTTTTCCACACAAATAGAGCTTTCTTTTTGGTGGTATTTAATCACCACTGTTTTATTTTTTATTTTTTGCGCTATAAATCAAAAAAGACTGAAAACTCGGTTCAAAAAATAAATAAAAATCTTGTTTTCTGTTAAAAATGTATGGCAGAGTATTGGCACTGAGCAGCGCTGTGGGCTGGATCTGTAGTGCCCACAGCGCTGCAAACGATCTCCCCCCCCCCCCCCCTCTCTCCTCGCACACTGTACCGATCGGTACAGAGAGGGGAGGGAGGAACCGGCATCATGACATGACGCCAGTTTGTTTACAAGTGATTGCTCTGTCATTTGATGGAGAGATCACGTGGTAAACGGCTGCTATCAGGCGGTCACGGATGTTCCCGGGTGCGCGCGATTCTATGAGGATGTCCACCCAGAATAAGCCAACCACGCTGTAGCTATCTTTCGGCTATGGTCCGGTCGGCATGTGGTTAAAGTGGTTGTATACTCTCCACTTTCACTTTAGCCCATTGTAATCTATATAGAATCCGCCCTGCAATCTGTGGTGACGTCGGCAGCGCATGCACAGTTCATAGCGTCTTTAACCACATGCCGACCGGGCCATAGCCGAAAGACGGCTACAGCGCGGTCGGCTTATTCTGGGTGGACGTCCTCCCAGAAACTTGCTCCCGCACGCCCCCTGGGGCATGCACTCGGGAACATCCGGAATTAAAACCTTTCCGCATCATGGATCACGGTAAACGGCTGCTGATGGCGGCCGTTTACCACGTGATCGCTCCGTCAAATGACGGAGCGATCACATGTACACAAACGGTTCCTCCCTCCCCTCTCTGTACCGATCGGTACAGTGAGAGGGGAGAAGCGGAAAGGGGGAGAGATGGGACCAGCGCTGTGGGCTGGATGTATAGTGCCTACAGGGCTGGTCAATGATAGCTACACTGCCACCACTGTGCAATGCTCTGCCAATACTATGCAACACTGCAATACTCTGCCAATACTATGCAACACTGCAATACTATGCAATACTCTGCCAATTCTATTCAAAATTATTGCAGAGTAACACATTTTTTTTTATTTTTTTTACTGAATTTTCAGTATTTGCTTTATAGCGCAAAAAACCCAGCAGTGATTAAATATCACCAAAAGAAAGCTCTATTTGTGTGCAAAAAAGGACACAAAATTCATTTGGGTACAGTGTTGCATGACTCAGTAATTGTCATTCAAAGTGTGAGAGCACCGAAAGCTGAAAATTGGTCTGGTAGGAAGGGGGTTTAAGTGCCCAGTGGGTAAGTGGTTAATGACACGCTATGTGTGCTGTTTCACTATCCTCTGCATGCCGGGTTATTTACATTGAGAACGGCACAGAGGAAGCCTCGCGATACTGTGCTCTCCTCCTCCCTGGTTATCCCTTTGTGACTGTATAAGACGTCACACAGGCGGAGTGAACCATAGCATAGAGACAGAGGTTTGGTTTAGTCGCAATCGCGCATGCGTGAGATTTAGACGGGGAAGGGCAGAGAAGACGTCCACACAAGAGCCAGCAATCGCTAGTAAAGATGGCGCGGCCGATACCTGGCAGATACATTTTGCAAAAGCTAAAAAGTATTTCAAAACCTCGTTTTAGTCACCTTTTCAATGTGTAAGGCTTACAAATACATTGTTGTTCATTTTATATTTCAAAAAATGAATAAGTCCTGGGTTTACTTCCTCCTTTAAAGGGAGTGCTCCTAATCTTAGCTTGTTACCTGTATAAAAGACGCCTGTCCACAGAAGTGATCAGATTCCAATCTCTCCACCATGGCCAAGACCAAAGGACTGTCCAAGGACGTCAGGGACTAGATTGTAGACCTACAAGACCATTGCCAAGCAGCTTGGTGAGGGGGTGACAACAGTTGGTGCGATTATATGCAAATGGAAGAAACACAAAATGACTGTCCCTATCCCCCGGTCTAGGGCTCCATGCAAGAGCTCAGGTCGTGGAGTTTCAATGATGGTGAGGAATCAGCCCAGAACTACAGAACTACATCAGCCCAGAACTACACAGGAGACTCTTGTCAATGATCTCAAGGCAGCTGGGACCATAGTTACCAAGAAAACAATTGGTAACCCAGTACGCCCTAAAGGACTGATATCCTGCAGCAACGCCCGCAAGGTTCCCCTGCTCAAGAAAGTACATGTACAGGCCCGTCTGCTAATAAACATCTGATTCAGAGAACTGGGAGAAATTGAGCTCTTTGGCATAATTTTAACACGCTGAGTTTGGAGGAATTCTGCTTATGACCCCAAGAACACCATCCCCACCATCAAACATGGAGGGGAAACTATTATGCTTTGGGGGTGTTTTTCTGCTAAGGGGACAGGACAACTTCACTGCATCACAGGGATGATGGACGGACCATGTACCATCAAATCTTGGGTGAGAATCTCCTTCACTCAGTCAGGGCATTGGAAATGGGCTGTTGAGGGGTATTCCAGCATGACAATGACCCAAAACACACATGGCCAAGGCAACATGGGAGTGGCTCAAGAAGAAGCACATTAAGGTCCTGGAGTGGCCTAGCCAGTCTCCAGACCTTAATCCCATAGACAATATGTGGCGGGAGCTGAAGGTTTGAGTTGATTAAACATGATCCTTGAAACCTTAGTGATTGTAAATCCTTTGCTGAAGCATCAACTGCAGCCTCAAGTCTGAGTACAAGCTCGGCACACGTATTTTTGGGCAGTTTTTCCGATTCTTCTTTGCAGGACCTCCCCATCCAAGCTCCATCAGGTTGGATGGGAAGCGTCGGTGCACAGCCATTTTTCAGATCTCTCCAGAGATGTTCAATCAGGTTCAAGGCTGGGTCACTGAAGGCCATTCAGAGTTATCCTGTAGCCACTCCTTTAGCTTGGCTGTGTGTTTAGGGTCGTTGAACCTTTGCCCCAGTCTGAGGTCCAGAGCACTCTGGAGCAGGTTTTCATCAAGGATGTCTCTGTACATTGCTGAATTCATCTTCCCCCCTCAATCCTGACTAGTCTCCCAGTTCCTGCCTTTGAAACGCATCCCCACAGCATGATGCTCCCACCACCATGCTTCACTGTAGGGATGGCATTGGCCAGGTGATGAGCGGTGCCTGGTTTCCTCTAGACATTACTCTTTCCATTCAGGCCAAACAGTTCAATTTTTGTTTCATCAGACCAGAGAATTTTGTTTCTCATGGTCAGTCATTCATGTCCCCTTTGACAAACTCCAGGTTGGCTGTCCTATGCCTTTTTTACTGAGGGGTGGCTTCTGTCTGGCCACTCTGCCATACAGGCCTGATTGGTGGAGTGCTGCAGTGATGGTTGTTCTCCTCTCTCCACAGATAAATGCTGGAGCTCTGTTTTAGAATAACCATTGGGTTCTTGGTTCTTACAAACTTCTTCCAATTACGGATGATGGAGGCCACTGTGCTCTTTGGGACCTTCGATGCTGCAGAATTTTTTTTTTTTTTTTTTTTCTGTGCCTCAATACAATCCTATCTCGGAGGTCTACAGGCAATTCCTTGGACTTCATGGCTTGGTTTGTGCTCTGACATGCACTGTTAACTGTGGGACTTTATATAGACAGGTGTGCGCCTTTCCAAATCATGTCCAATCAACTGAATTTACCACAGGTTGACTCCAATCAAGTTGTAGAAACATCTCAAGGATGATCAGTGGAAACTGTTCTCACTCTCTCATACTGGTCACTGGAAACTCAACATGGCATGGGGGTTTTTTTTTTTTTTTTTTTTAATTTATTTACTTATTTTTCCCAACCTCACCTACTACGTTACTCTCTGAGGATCTAAAAAAAAAAAAGAATTGTTGCTCTACATAAAAATGGCCTAGGCTATAAGAAGATTGCCAAGACCCTGAAACTGAGCTGCAGCACAGTGGACAAGACCATACAGCAGTTTAACAGGACAGGTTCCACTCAGAACAGGCCTCGCCACGGTTGACCAAAGACGTTGAGTGCATGTGCTCTGTGTCCTATACAGAGGTTGTCTTTGGGAAATAGACTTAGGAGTGCTGCCAGCATTGCTGCAGAGGTTGAAGGGGTTGGGGGGGGGGGGGGGGCAGCCTGTCAGTGCTCAGACCATACGCCGCACACTGCATCAAATTGGTCTGCATGGCTGTCGTCCCAGAAGGAAGCATGTCTAAAGATGATACACAAGAAAGCCTGCAAACAGTTTGCAGAAGACAAGCAGACTAAGGACATGGAATACTGGAACCATGTCATGTGGTCTGATGAGACCATGAAACTTATTTGGTTCAGATGGTGTCGATCGTGTGTGTCTTGCCTACAGTCAAGCATGGTGATGGAAGTGTCATGGTCTGGGGCTGTATGAGTGCTGCCGGCACTGGGGAGCTACAGTTCATTTATGGAACCATGATTGCCAACATGTACTGTGACATACTGAAGCAGAGTATGAACCTCTCCCTTTTGGAGACTGGGCCGCAGGGCAGTATTCCAACATGACGACCACCAAACGCACCTCCAAGACGACCACTGCCTTGCTAAAGAAGCTGAGGGTGAAGGTGATGGACTGGCCAAGCATGTGTAGCGCCGACACTTTTTTAAAGTGTGTGCTATGCGTGTAAATGTAGTTTTTGCCCAGAACTGTAGTTGAGTTTTGGGTTAATTATTCTAGGTTATGCTTAGGCATCAGTTTGGCTGGGCTGTATTAAGGTTCTGCCTGCTCATAGGTGGGTGAGCACCTGTGACAGGTCTGAAAACGCAGTCTGGTTGGACGCATTGAGTACCAATCTTCTCTCGGGGCCAATCAGTAGGCACGTTTGTCACGCTGTGTATTCCGAGAGTGGGGTACTTAAGTTGCTGAAGTCGCGTAGTTCTGGGTTCCGGTCCAGAAGTTGTTGCTAACTCCATGGTCCTGGTCCTCTTGACCAGCCCCCAGCGGCCCTCATGGCCTGGGGTGCGGATCCATCCGTTTCCGAGCCTCGGAACTAGCTAGTACGAGGCGCAGTAACTGGAAGGAGGATTCTGAAGTGTGCCGTCTCGGGTTTTGGAGAGGCCCAGCAACTCTACATGCAACCAGGGGAGGACTCTTCGGTGGAGGGCCACGCACAAGGCTGGCTGCTCGGTAAGAGCCTGGGAGCTGAACTGCATGGGCACTGATTGAATCCGCATTTCTCACAGTATCGCCGGATTGGCTGCAAGAACCAGGTGCTGTAAGAAAAGTTCCTAACCTATCCTTCAGTTACAACTAAAGTTTCTGAGAGAGATTTGTACATTCATCCAAGAGTTTCACAATCAAGTCTGTGGCAGAGACTTTTATCCAACAGTGGAGCTATCCAGGTGTGAGTGGCTACTCCCTGGATCATCTAGAGCAGGGGTCTCAAACTGGTGGCCCTCCAGCTGTTGCAAAACTACAAGTCCCATGAGGCATTTCAAGGCTGACAGTTACAAGCATGACCCCAACAGGCAGAGGCATGATGGGACTTGGAGTTTTGCAACAGCTGGAGGGCGGCCAGTTTGAGACCCCTGATCTAGAGAGAGACATTTATTGAATGTCAGGAGTTCTAAAGTGCCTGAGCTTCATTACCCTTACCCTCTATTCCCAACTAAGAGACTGTGTTCTGTTCAACGTTTTACGCAAATAAAAATACTAAACAGGAATTCAAGTGTCAGTCTCTGCAATTACTGGGTATCAACCCTGGTAACCCCTAGACAAGAGCTACGAGGCGGAGGAGGTAATTGGTAAGCCCAGAAAAACATAGCCGCCCCCAGGGGTTATGGCATTACACATGTCTCCAGACCTAAACCCTATTGAGCATCTGTGGGACATCCTCAAACGGAAGGTGAAGGAGCACAAGCAGTGGCGGCCCGTCCATAGGGGGCGCCCGGCGCCGCCCCCCCCCCCTCCTTGCAGTTAAAAAAAAAATATAAAAAAAAAAAAAAAAGTTCAAAAAAAAAAAAATATTATTTAAACAACATGTCCCTTTAAAAAAGGGCGCCGGGCACAGTGCAGTATCACCAATAGATAGATTCATGCATTGCATGAATCTATCTATTGTCACCGCTGCCGCCCCCTATTCAGGTGTCCGGCCCCTGATCGGGCGCCGGGCATCTGAATTACAGTGGGGGGGGGGTGTTGCTGGAAGCGCCCCTATTAGAGCGGTGTGCTCTAATAGGCTTCCCTAAGTGTAAACAGCGGGCGCACGGCTGTGCGTTCGCTGATTACACAGTATTGTGTTAGAGAAGCGAATACATCGCTTCCCTAACACAGACCCGCCTCTCAGCCAATCAGGTTGCCAGGTCTGTTACCTGTAACCTGATTGGCTGAAGTCACAGGCGCTGTGATTGGACGCTAGGCGTCCAATCATAGCAAAAGACAGGCGCGGGAGAAGAAGACCTCGGACGGAACGGAAGATAGCAGAAGACAGGAGGAGCGCGGGAGAAGAAGACCTCGGACGATGAGACACCGCTCGCCGCCTGACGCCGTCACCAGCTGCACATCGAGACAAGGTAAGTGCAGAGGGCAGGCAGGGGGCACAGTGGCAGCACTTGGAGGGGCACTCTGGCAGCACTTAAAGGGGCACTCTGGCAGAACTTAAAGGGGCACTCTGGCAGAACTTAAAGGGGCACTCTGGCAGAACTTAAATGGGGCACTCTGGCAGAACTTAAATGGGGCACTCTGGCAGAACTTAAATGGGGCACTCTGGCAGAACTTAAATGGGGCACTCTGGCAGAACTTAAATGGGGCACTCTGGCAGAACTTAAATGGGGCACTCTGGCAGAACTTAAATGGGGCACTCTGGCAGAACTTAAATGGGGCACTCTGGCAGCCCAAAAATTTTGAGCACCAGCCGCCACTGAGCACAAGGTCTCTAACATCCACCAGCTCTGTGATGTCATCATGGAGGAGTGGAAGAGGACTCCAGTGGCAACCTGTGAAGCTCTGGTAAACTTCATGCCCAAGAGGGTTAAGGCAGTGCTGGAAAATAATGGTGGCCACACAATATTGACACTTTGGGCCCAATTTGGACATTTTCACTTAGGGGTGTACTAATTTTTGTTGCCAGTGGTTTAGACATTAATGGCTGTGTGAGTTATTTTGAGGGGACAGCAAATTTACACTGTTATACAAGCTGTATACTCACTACTTGTAGCAAAGTGTAATTTCTTCAGTGTTGTCGCATGAAAAGATATAATGAAATATTTACAAAAATGTGAGGGGTGTACTCACTTTTGTGAGATAATGTACAATATGTACCCCCCCATCCATCCATCCATCCATCCATTTAGGATTGCGTTCACACTGTAATAAGACGGCCTATTTGAATGGGCTGCCTTATGCATCCAGATGGTACATGCACTATATTTTTGGTGATGCAGCTCACCACAACACATGGTGGCACATTGTGGTGTGCTGCAGTGCAGGTGCGTTAGGTGGACATCAGGAATGACTTGCACATTAACATGCGATTTCGGACTTTTGCAACAGTGTGAACCCAGCCTAAAGAAATTGAAGCTCTAAAAATAATAGAACTGACCCAAAATGATTTCAGTTACCCTCTAATTTATTTCAAAATAATGTAAAACGTTCTAAACTTAACATGGATTCCTCGCTTCCCTACCCACCTCCCAGTTTTTATTTTTGGTCTTTTTTTTTTCTCCTCAGGGGTGAAAGATGACCGGGAGAGCGAGAGCCAGAGCACGGGGGAGAGCTCGCGTTCCGGAGCAACCCCTTCCTGGACAGGTTTGTATAATGTTTTAAGTCGTCTCTTTTCTATTTAAAAAAAAATAATAATGTGCTTTGCTATGTCTGAGTGGTGGAGTAGAAGAAAAAAAAAAAAGATCCTTCAACTTTGTACAGGCATACTCCACTTTTAAGTACACAATGGAGTGTGTATATCCATGAGGATATACACTCCTAGTCCACTAGGAGGCAGCACACTGCAGCACACTGCAACAGCTTGAGAGTTCATTCTTTTGATTTAGTGTGTGTGTGTGTGTGTGTGTGTGTGTGTGTGTGTGTGTGTGTAAAAAAAAAAAAAAAAAAAAAAAATATATATAATTAATAATGGCTGTGTAAATTAAAGATTAATCGTTTAATTTTTTTTTTGATCAATCAAAATTCTTTTGATTGGTACTCGCCTCTCTGCCGGCTTCAGGGAGTTCCGTCGAGATCCGGTGACGTTGATGTCCTGGACTCCTCCCTCCCAAGTGCCTCTGTCTGCTAACGAAGGGAAGGGGGGAGGAGTCCGGTTACATTGAAGTTCTGATTGAACGTAACGTGCACGGGGGAGGAGCTAGGTATGACATCACCCGCTGCTGCCCTACGGAACTAACACATTTGTCGGCTTTACATGCTGTGTTTTTATCATCTTTATGTGAGTAGTTTGTGTTTTGAACACAAAAATGAAATCTTATACTTAAGCGGTGAGCACTTAGATCTTTTCTTTCTACCCATGACCTGGCGTCCTTGCTGAGATCTAAGGAGACGTGAGAGAAGTTTATGGTCCTTGTTAACCCCTTTGATACCCGCTTGCATGACCCACCTGTTTGCACAGGGGTCCATGCCATAAGGTGAGAGTGATTAGTTAAACCGGAGGTGGAGGGATTCACGCTACTGTGGAAAAAAAATGACTTGCGTCAGTGCTACAGTTTGAATTCAAAACGTATTTGTGTGAACTGTGAAGTTAAGTCATGGATTGTGGAAACTAAAGCCCCATACACACGCGCGGATTATCCGAGGACCAGGTCCGTCGGATCCTGTCCGTCATACTTTGTCCGATGTTGGTGTTGCATACACACGGTCGGACAAAGTTGTCGGAAAATCCGATCATTCTGAACGTGGTGACGTTTGTTGCCTACGACGGGACTACGTAGAGGCTAGTAGCCAATAGCTTTGGTCTTGTAATGTGATCTGAGCATGCGTAGCACTTTGTCCGTCGGAATTCGATACACACGATCGGATTTGGTGTGATCGGACTTTGTTGTCGAAAAATCTATCCAGCAGGAGATAGGACTTTGTCCGTCGGACAATCCGATGGAAACTGTCCGATGGTGCCTACACACGGTCGGATTTTCCGACAACATTGTCCGATAGGACAGAATCCATGGGAAAATCCGACCGTGTGTATGGGGCTTAACTAGTGTTGGCGATTATATATAGTGTATACCACATTTACCACTGACTAATGCAGAGTTGCAATGCAAGGAGATCAACTAAAAGTAGTTTGATCTGTATGTGCGTTTTATAATTAATCGAAATTAGTTGATCGAACACGGAAATTTTAATCAGTAACAGCCCTAAAAAAAATTAAATAAAAAAATTATATATATAAATAATTTTATTTATTTTTTTTTTTTTTTTGCAGTTTCAGATATTCTGTATTTTTAACAAGTACTTGTATAGCACCAACAAGTTACACATCGATTTACATCAGTCATGCTCTCAAGGCGTTTACAATCTACGGTCCTCCAACTCATTCATACCTACACATATAGGGCCAATTTAGATCAGTCAATAACCCACCAGCATGTCTTCGGATAGTGGGAGGAAACTGGAGTACTTGGAGGAAACCCACACAGGGTGAACATGCAAACTCCATGTAGGTTGTGCCCTGGTTGGAATTCTGCTTATCTCTCTTCATTAGTTGCACACAGAGCACATATGATGGAGGGCAATGGTGCAAAATCTATGATAAAATCTAAAATGTATTCTCAACCGTCTTTGCACTGTAGGGGGAAAAAACACCATTGTTTGTTCTGTATGTGAACTTGTAACATAGGAGCCCGCAAAGCCTTCCTATTGTGATTAGTGGGCACAATACAAACAATTTACAATTGGTATAAGTTTGTCGGTTTTCTAGACATATAAGGCACTTGGTAATAGTGATCTCAAGATAACGTCTCTCTCTCCTTTTTTGGGTCCCTTTCAGACTGGGCCAATTTTGCTCCGATCAGCAAGTGGATCTGTGAGCTTCTCCCCTATTGATTGGAGCAGAGTGTAGCAGATGTCACATATGTTTATGCAGAGCAGACATGGACAGACCCTGTTCTGCTCTTTGGGCGGCCAGATGTAAATGGAATTCGCTTTCCTTTTTTACATCTCGCTGCCTCCCAATCCGGTCCGCCAAAATGGAATATAATGCAGTTGGACATACCCACCGTGAGTGCTTTCTTGCATCTCTGGAAACAAACGGGAGGGTACCATGGGCCATATTTGGCTTGTAGGAACCAAATACCAATGTGCTGAAAGGGGGCCAGTTTAGATATCTGGTTCCTGATTCCATTAGAGTCATGGTGTGCATTCCAGCTATTTGGTATTGTATAGCCAGCCACACAACAAGCACATTTCTTTGTCTGTCTTTAGCATTGAATGTGCATCCTAAATGATGCAACCTGGTCTCTGGTGCCTTGTACTCATAACATGCGAGACTTTTTTAAATGCTTTTTAACCACTTGCCTACCGGACACTTACACCCCCTTCCTGCCCAAGCTATTTTTCATTGCTGTCGCACTTTAAATGACAATTGCGCAGTCGTGCTACACTGTACCCAGACACATTTTTCTGCACACAAATAGAGCTTTCTTTTGGTGGTATCTACTCACTGCTGGGTTTAAAAAAAAAAAAAAAAAGACCAAAAATTGTTGTGTTTTTTTCCTCAGGTCCAACCTCTGTTCCAGAACAATCTTCCTGAAAGCAGGGGAGGCGCTTCTGAGTCAGAGCACAGGTGGTCACACCCACCACTACACTAAACACTCCCAATCTCAAATCAAAACAAACAGGCCTAACCTACAGCATAGGCCTGTCTTAATTTTACCTACACTGAAATCTTAAACCCAGAAAAATCCTACTCTAGCACCTACCTTCTAGTAGCTGCTACATAAGTAATTTTTCGCCTTCACTGATGAGGTGGCATTGATAGGCGGCACTGACTGGCATCGCTAATGGGCACTGATTGGTGGCACTGGTGTGTATCTCTCCTTCTCTGTTTTTTTTTTTTAATATATATATTATATATAAATTTTTTTTTTTTTTTAACAAACTTCTTTCATGTTGTCATTTATGGTGTACTGTTTAAATACATTTTTCCCTCAAAATTCTACAATCTATTTTAGAATAAGGCTGTAAAAAAATATGGAAAATGTGAAGCGCTGTGAATACTTTCTGGATATACTGTAGCATCCATCTGGCATTCTGGGGCTTTCTAGGCCTACATAAGTTGATTTTTTTTAGGGATAAACTGGTTCCCCTTTTTAAATAGGACTCTTTCAGGTCCCTGTTTGTGAGCTTTAAAAGAATTTGCCTTCTGCCGTAGAGATTTTCAGGCAACCAGAAACACCGTTGCAATTGGTTTCTTATTAGAGAAACAACTCTCCCAAAACTTGTGAAAGAGCCTGACAGTCAATTTTAATATTTAATGATAAATCTGCCATTGTGTGTAACCAATGAGAATTGTAAGTATTAACATGTATTATGGCCCCTTTGTGGGTAATACTTGATGCTTTTGTAAAATGAGTATTCAAACTGGCTACTACTTTGTTACCATAAGTGTTTCGAAATTCTGTTGCTCTTCACAGCAGGACTTTTAATGCTGAATTGTTTTTTGCTTTTCAGCCACAATCGCAAGCCCCACAGGCTGCAGCGAGGGCAGCAGTGAGACCTGCAGCTCCTCCGGAGCTGTTGCAGCCTGAGCCTCAGCTTGTTGGCAGGGGGCGCCAGAGAGGACCTCCGATAGGTGAACGGCCTCCAGCTGATGGTAAGCTTCTCCACTTGGCTTGTTTACAGCAAAGAGTGAATTTTGCATTTATTTTAAAAAGATGCCTGCCCATTCACGACTTATTTAGCCCCTCCAAAATTCATGCAGGAGTTAGGTGTTCTAAAATGCACTTCTAAATCAGAGTAAATAAATAAAACATGCTTGTAATTTTATACCACCGCAGCAAATGTGGACTAATAAACATGCTTAAAACTCAGTTCTGCAGCTCTCAGCTGGATTTCAAGAGATATCACTCGGTGAACGAGGCGGACGAAGACGGGATTTTCAGGACCTTGGAGTGAACACTCGCCAGACGATCGAGCATGTCCAAGCATCCAAAACGGGTAACTGCAGTTGTAGATTGTTATAGGCCCACTGTACTCTGACATATGAAATGCTGCTTCCCCTTCTTTTTTTTTTTTCTTTTTTTTTAGCTGGATGTGTCTGCTGGGGCTTGGGTTCCACAACAGTGATTGGTGTTCTAAACTGTGTACTTTTATGTGGAAGTCAGTTATTTATTTATTTTTATCTCCCAAAAATCTCTCTACCTAACTCAGCAGAGAAAGCTACAAGATTGAAGAAGCCGGTCACATGATTTTGACTGTCAAGTGACTAGGATCCTCTTGCCATAAGCGGTTCGGGGACCACGAGATTCGAACCATGTATGGGCAGGCTGATTGTAGCCAAGTTTGATTGATCAACTAGTGTACAACCAGCCTATCGAATTTTACATGCGATTATTGCTAGCTGCTATAAAAGATGCTAGCCGCCCCCGCCAGAAGAACACGATGGCTTCGGGGGAGGGATGCTCCTATCGGCACTGGCTGTGTTGATCGGGGAATCGAGCCATGGTTGCAGGAAAGAAAATCACTCCATCTCTGGATAGAATTGTTTGCTTGCTTCAAAGCTAATAACAGGCTGGCGACCCTTGTGAAGCACCACTTTACTTTATAAGTGCGTGTCTTTTTTTTTTTTTTCTCCTTTTTCTTGTTAAACAGTTACTACCACTTTTTAAAGCGGTTCTAAAGGCAGAAGGTCTTTTAAAATGAATGCATTAGGATAAAAAAAAAAACTCACCCCCTTTTAAACATACCAGAGCCCCATCTCGATCCAGCGATGTACATGAGAGCAGCAGCTCTCCCGGGTCTCTTGTCTATCCTCATTGGCTTACACAGCAGCATGAGCCATTGGCTCCTGCTACTGTCAATCACAGCCAGTGAGCCAAAGGGGATAGAGAGTGAAGGGGATGAGCCACGTGTGTGTGTGTGTGTGTGTGTGTGTGTGGACAATCTCCATTCACAAGAGCACGGCTCGCGTGCCCCTGTAGCAAGACGCTTGCTTCTGGGGCACCCGTCGGGGGTGGTGGGGATCCAAAAAGAGGATCAGGGCTGCTCTATGCAAAACTATTACACAGAGCAGGTATGTATAACATGTTTGTTATTTATGGAAAAAATAAAAAAACTTTTAGAATTACTTAACATTAACCACTTTCAGCCAAAGGACCAGGCCCCTTTTTGCGATTCGGCACTGCGTCGTTTTAACTGACAATTGCGCGGTCGTGCGACGTGGCTCCCAAACAAAATTGACGTCCTTTTTTTCCCACTAATAGAGCTTTATTTTGGTGGTATTTGATCGCCCCTACGTTTTTATTTTTTGCGCTATAAACAAAGAGCGACAATTTTGAAAAAACGCATTCTTTTTTTATTCTATAATAAATATCCCCCAAAAATATATAAAAAAAAAAAACAAATTTTTTTTTCCTCAGTTTAGGCCGATACGTATTCCTCTACATATTTTTGGTAAAAAAAATCGCAATAAGCGATTTATTGATTGGTTTGCGCAGATGTTATAGCGTTTACAAAATGGGGGATAGTTTTATAGCATTTTTATTTAATAATTTTTTTTTTTTTTTTACTAGTAATGGCGGCGATCAGCGTTTTTTATTGTGACTGCGACATTATGGCAGACACATCGGACATTTTTGACACATTTTTGGGACCATTGTCATTTATACAGCAATCAGTGCTATTTAAATCCATTGATTCCTGTGTAAATGACACTGGCAGTGAAGGGGTTAACCACTAGGTGGCAGTGTAGGGGTTACATGTTCCTAGAGGCGTGTTTCTAGCTGTGGGGGGGCGTGGCTGTCAGCTAGTGAATGCTGATTTCTGCTCCAATCACAGGGAGCAGAGATCGGCGTCACTAGTTGCTAGGCAGAACGGGGAGATGCTGTTTATTTCCGCATCTCCCTGTTCAGCCTTCCTGTGAGACGATCGCACGCCCGATGGCACGGCGGCATCTTAAAGGGGACGTACCTGTACGCCCTTATGCCTGTCCGT
The DNA here is from genome assembly GCA_028564925.1 of Lithobates sylvaticus. Lineage (NCBI taxonomy): Eukaryota > Metazoa > Chordata > Amphibia > Anura > Ranidae > Lithobates > Lithobates sylvaticus. The sequence continues at coordinate 593,773,495 of CM053027.1, forward strand.
GCCATTCTGTCGACGTACATTGGCAAGCGGTTAAAGCGGGATTCCACCCTAAAGTGGAACTCCCGCTTTTCGGAACCCTCCCCCCTCCGGTGTCACATTTGGCACCTTTCAGGGGGGAGGGGGGTGCAGATACCTGTCTAAGACAGGTATCTGCACCCACTTCCGGCATAAACTCCCGTGGGAGTTTACGCAAGTTCCTGTCCCGGCGCGCTGTCTGCCGGGACACACACGTGTCCCGGCAGACAGTGCTGAAGATTCTGATTGCGCCGCGCGCATGCACAGTAGGGAATCGGGAAGTCAAGCCACTTCCTGATTCCCTCACCGAGAATGGCGCCGGCTACAGCAGAGAGCCGAGCGAGCGATCGGCTTCTGCTGCCGACACCGCTGGAACCAGGGACAGGTAAGTGTCCATTTTTTAAAAGTCAGCAGCTGCAGTATTTGTAGCTGCTGGCTTTTAATTTTTTTTTTTTTTACAGTACAGTCCCGCTTTAAGTTCAAGTTGTAAAGGTGTCAAGGTTTTTCACCTTAATGCATTCTAAGCTTTAAGGTGAAAAACCTTTGATGCAGCAGAGCCCCCCTTTTACTTACCTAAACCCGGTCTTTCCAGCGACGGGCATGAGCACACCAGCTCCAGCCAGTGTCGAGGGGTTTTGTTTGGATAGTTTGATAGCAGCGCAGCCATTGGCTCCCGCTGCTGTCAATCAAATCCAAAGACGCAGGGGTGGGGCCGAGTCCTTCTGTCTGTCAATGGACGCAGCAGCAGGACATGGGAGCGTGCGCTCGAGTGCCCCCCGGGAAAGCGCTTCTCTGTCGGGGCACTCAATGCGGGGAGGAGCCAGGAGCGCCGCTGGGGGACCCCAGAAGAGGAGGATCTGGGCCACTCTTGGTAAGTATGACATGGGTTTTTTTATTTTATTTTTTTATATAAAGCGTTACAATCCCTTTTTAACATCAACATATTTTACTCCTTTTTTTTTTTTTCCTACATTTTAGTGAATTTTATGCTGTGTGACTGACTATTTCCCCTTTTGATGCAGCATGTCTTTTCTGGTAATGGTCAGTGCGCTTTATACACTCTTTACAGTACTAAAGCAATCTGTTTTGGACATGACTTTAACCTGTCAGCCTTTTGGGAGAAAAAAATGTGAAAATCTAAACTCATGCCTGGAAGCAGGCACCATGGTCTTGCCATGTTCACACAGGCGGCTGTTGGCGTCTTTTTATTTATTTTTTATATAGAAAAGCCTTTCAGAGCCGATTGACAGGTGATGGAGTGCTTGGTTGAATTGCCGTTGCAATTTATATGTGAGTGGGGTACATTTATTTGATGGGTGACACCACCTGCCAAAATTTTAACATCCACCAGCGATGTTGCCTTGCCAGTGGGCAGGAGGGGAGTGGTAAAACCCAAAGCGACCAGCTGTTTTCACCTCCCCCTCTGCTGCCCGTGTGAACAAGACCTAAACTGCATCTGAGCACCACAAACTGAAAACACGAATCACATTTCTTAACATTCAAAGCAAACTCGCCCATCCATCCAGGTCTCTCTGCTTTATTTTGTTGAGAAACCACTTTGAAAAACTCCTCCTGCAGCCATCTTAAGTAAGGGCAGATTCATGTAGCATTTATTTCTGCTCTTAGCTCAGGTATGCAGGGGGGAATGTATACTTGGCTGGGAAAACCTCTCCTTCACTTTTCAAGATGAAAAGAAAAACTGCCCATGAAGACATCATTTTAGCCTAGGCCAAAAAACAGAAAACATCTGTATACCAGTGTTAATTTCGTCACCTAAAACAATTGAGATGACTAAAATTAAAATGGCCTTGCGGCTTCACAGCCAGTTCCCTATTGCGCAAAGTACAAAGCTTTGTGACTGACTGGCCTGGCGGAGGAAGGAGGAGGGGGGGCAAACCTCCCAGAAGTGAGGTCTCCCAGAAGTGGGGACAGGTACCCCCCCCCCCAAAAGGTGCCAAATGTGGGGGGGAGGCAAGCTGAGCTTCCCCTTTTTGGTCACAGCTCCACTTTAAGCGCCACTCTGCAGGGCCAAGTCATGCCCACCTGTCTTGTCTGACTGCTCTTAGTGGGTACATGGGCACTGTCGTAGGACAGGTTACTGGTGGTGTACCAAGCTTGGCTCCAAAGTTTAGAAAGCAAAGACTTTCGAACAGAATAAATCTAGTATCGGGGAGGTGCACAAAAGTTTTTTCTGCATTCTGAAGATGGTAGTTATGGCTTTTTATGGGGGCCTTGCACTAAGTGAGTTTTTGATTCTGTGTGACCAGCATTAGGCAGAACCTTTTTAGTTTCCAATGAAAGGCCTTCCTGGTTTAACCACTTCAGCCCTGGAAGGTTTACCCCCCCCCTTCATGACCATGCAATTTATTTGCGATACGGCACTGCGTTATTTCTACTGACAATTGCGCGGTCGTGCGATGCTGTACCCAAATCAAATTTATATGTCCTCTTTTCCCACAAATGGAGCTTTGTTTTGGTGGCATTTTATCACCTCCTGTGTTTTTTTTTTTGTTTTTTTATTTTTTTGCGCTATAAACAAAAAAACTATTTTGAAAATAAAATTTTTACTTTCTGCTATAAAACGCATCCAATAAAAAATGTAATTGATGTAAAGTAAAATTTCTCCTTCAATTTAGGCCAATATATATTCTGCTACATATTTTTTTTGTAAACACAAAATCCCAAAAAGCGTACTGTCTACAAACCTATGGAATATTTTGTATGTATTTTAATTTTTTTTTTTTTTTTTTTTACTAGTAATGGTGATCAGCGACTTATAGCAAGATTGTTGCGGACAGATCGGACACTGACACTTTTTTTTTTTTATCTTTTATTTTATTTTTGGGGACCAGTGACACCAATACAGTGATCAGTGCTAAATAATATGCACGGTCACTGTACTAATGACACTGGCTGGGAAAGGGGTTAACATCCGGGGCAATCGAAGGGTTAAATGTATCATTAGGGAGTGCTATCTAACTGGGGGGGTAATTGTACTGCAAGAAGAAATCTGTGTTCCTGCTTGGCAGAAACGCCAGCTCTGTCTTCTCCTGTCGTGTCAGGACCCCACAGGGCAAGGACCGCACTACACCACAGATGGACACCAGTGGCAAAAAGCGCCCTGAGGCGATTCAGTTCGCATAGGTTGCGCTATACAAATCATTCATTCATTCATTCTGTCACAGAACGGCAATCTGCCTTGTTTACATTCTGTTTGCCTCGGGAACGATCGGTGGATCCGCTGATTGGCTCCCGCTGTCAGATCACAGAGGGAAGCTGGTTGCCAGCGGCCTGCCTCAGACCCGGAAAGGCAGAATCGTGAACGGGTACATGATTCCTCCGAGAGGCCGCCCCGCTGTAGTAAATGTGGGGTGGTCTAGAAGCGATTCATGTTAAGATGTGAACATTTCTAGAATAAGGATTGGTTTAACATCCCAGAACATTGCAGCAAACCTGATCTTGGAGACTGTAGGAGTGGGGTTATGATGAATGGTCTAATTGATCACAGGATGGGTTGTAGACTTTTCTCCCCTGAATGTTGTGTTCAGTGATTTAATGCTTTTTGCCTGTAGGTGCGACTGGAAGCGCAATCCAGCTGGTCACCAACCACATCAAACTGGTGTCTCGGCCACAGTGGGTCTTGTTTCAATACCACATTGACTACAATCCTCCCATGGAGTCACACCGCTTGAGAACCGCTTTGCTATACCAGCATGAAGAGACCATTGGGAAAGCGCGTGCCTTCGATGGTACCATCTTATTTTTACCTAAAAGGCTCAATAAGGTATCGCATAAGAAACTTCGAATTGTGATTTTTTTTTTTTTTTTTTTTAACTAAAATTGCATTAACATATAGACTTTTGATGTTTGTGTACTTCTGATTTGAAGGTTACAGAAGTGTTCAGCCAAACCCGGAATGGAGAGAACGTGAGAGTGACAATTACTCTGACAAATGAGTTGCCGCCAACTTCACCCACCTGCTTTCAGTTTTACAACATCATCTTCAGGAGGTCTGATCATTTTAAATAAACCATGAGTACAGATTTTCAGCTTTTCCGCTTTCCTTGTGCTTCATGAGCTTGTAAAGGTGCTTAAGTGTAATGTTGTAAAGGTTGGACCAACCCATGGCATGACTGCAATGCACAATGTGAAGCATATTATGTTTGTTTCTTGGTAAAAACATTACGGCTCCTTTTTTTATTTTTACATCATTGTGGAATTCATGTTTGCAGGCTGCTCAAGATTATGAACATGAAGCAGATCGGACGCAACTTCTACAACCCCAATGATGCTACAGAAGTCAGAGCACACAGGTATAGAAATACAGTCTAGATTCTCTTCTAGAGAGTGGTATATCTCTAAGTAAAGTACAGCTGTCTTACACAAGATGCACTTTAGTCAGTTATCAATGAAATATATGAAACAAATCGTAACCTATCTTCTCTGTTAATACAGCTGTAGTGTTGCAGGCCACCTCACCAATGCACAATTCTTTTTTTTTTTTCTGGGAATTTAGTATTGGCAATCCCAGTTGTTGAGACAAGGAAAATGGCAGGCCAGGTGTTTCTTACTATTGGTTTAATGTGCCCATGCAGATAATGTCAAAGAACGCAGCCCTTTCTACTTCTGCACATGTTGGCGGTTGATTTACTAAAACCTGGCGAGTGGAAAATCTGGGGCAGCTGTGCATGGTAGCCAGTTGGCTTCTAACGTCAGCTTGTTCAATTGAAATTATATTAAAGTCTAGTGTGGATGTGGTTTTGGAACACACAAATGTCATGCTTGCCTGCTCTGTGCAAAACCACTGCACAGAGCAGCCTAGATCCTCCACTTCTCTGGTCCTCCCCCCCCCCCCATCGGTGCTCCTGGCCCCTCCCTTCTGCCCATTGTACCCACAGCAAGCCGCTTTCTACATGGGCACCCAAGCCGAGCCGCTGCTCTGTGTCCATTCAGACACCAGGCCATGGCCCCGCCCCCTCTCTCCCAGTGGCAGCTGGTGAAGTTTAAAGTGGTGTTGCCACCAAAAAAAATTTTTTTTTTTACTCACCTCTAAATGCCTGTTGCTAGGGGGTCTCTCGTAGTCTGCCACCTTCAGTGCCTGGGCACTGACGTCACTTCCCCTAGGCGCCGCACAGTCATCTGGGACCTGTCACGTGTCCCAGATGAGTGAGCGTTGAATCACGGCGCCGCTCGCGCATGCGCAGTGGGTGTGGCTTCACAGCCGGGTTCCCACATTAAGAATGCCAGCGCCGCGAGCGGAGCGGGGAACGAGGCCTCATTCCCCCGCATCGCTGGACCCTGGGACAGGTAAGTGTCCGATTATTAAAAGTTTGTAGCTGCTGACTTTTAAAAAAAAAAAAAAATTTTTTGTGGGCCCTCCTCTTTAAGGACGTGCCAGAGCCTGACATTTTTTTTTTGACCCCCTCCCACTTCTCATAAGCCCCACCCCTTATAGAATCCACCCACTCAACCCCCTGTATTTCACGTGCTTCCACCCATAGTGTTAAGAGTATACACCCCCAGAATCGCAGGACAGGGTATACGGCTTAGCCTCACAGATCAGGGTATACGGCTTAGCATCCTTGCAGATCAGGGTATACGGCTTAGCATCCTTGCAGATCAGGGTATATAGGTTAGCATCCTTGCAGATCAGGGTATATAGGTTAGCATCCTTGCAGATCAGGGTATATAGGTTAGCATCCTTGCAGATCAGGGTATATAGGTTAGCATCCTTGCAGATCAGGGTATATAGGTTAGCATCCTTGCAGATCAGGGTATATAGGTTAGCATCCTTGCAGATCAGGGTATATAGGTTAGCATCCTTGCAGATCAGGGTATATAGGTTAGCATCCTCGCAGATCAGGGTATATAGGTTAGCATCCTCGCAGATCAAGGGTATATAGGGGTAGCATCCTTGCAGATCAAGGGATATAGAGCACCCCATCCCCCCCCCCCACGCGGAAGGAGGATCCTCCTGTGTCTCCACTCTCCTCCACAGTGCGGACAGCAGAGGTGTCTGCTCCTCATGCTTTCTCCTCTCTGTCTCCTCTTCCGCCAAAGTGCTAGGCATCCAATAGGATTGCCTGCCGCTTTGACCAATCGGGAAACAGGTCTCCCCTTCCTGATTGGCGGGGAGGCATTGTAGTGTGAAATTGGTGCAAATTCATTCGCTATGGTCACACAATTGGGTGGGATCAGTATGCATTCTCTGCGCCCCAAGCCCACCCTTTTTTTTTTTTGGAGCCTCTGGCTCTATCTGCTACTACATATTGGTCCTCTGAGCTCTGATGTTGGATCCCTCAGGAGGTGGGTTCATGACACCTTGCACACACAGTATATCCTCAGTCTTACAGGTTGAATGACGCTAGACGGAGGACATCTTGTGGCGATTAGGAATCGCTGTGGGGAGGGTGGGGGTGGAGGTTATTGCGGTTCCCTTTTTTTTTTTTTTTTTTTTTTTTTTTGTGTGTGTGTGTGTGTGTGTGTGTGTGTGTGTGTGTGTGTGTGTGTGTGTGTGTGTGTGTGTGTTAAAGCTGCATGAGTGATCTTTTTAAATAAAAAAAATGGCTATATGTCAGGCTTTAAATGGCTTCAGATGAAAAGTTAAAAATATTTTGTTTGTGAGATTTTTTTTTTTTTTTTTTTTTTTTTTTTTTATATATTATTATTATTATTATTATTATTATTATTATTATTATTATTATATTAATTTTTTTTTTTTTTTCCTAGCCTGACTATATGGCCTGGCTTTTCAACCTCCATCCTGCAGTATGAAACAAGCATTATGTTGAATATTGACGTCAGCCATAAAGTACTGAGAAACGAGACCGTCCTCGACCTTATGCACAATATATATCAGTCGTGTGGGCCGCAGAGCTTTCAGGATTTCTGCATTAAGGAGCTGGTTGGGCAGATCGTGCTTACCAAGTAAGAAATCATTCGTGTATGAAAATTTGAGCCCGAAAGGAGGGACTTATTTGCTATATTGGGGTTTTGCAACTTTCTGGCAAAAGGGGTTAATCCTCCATGTTGTGTGTGTGTGTGTGTGTGTGTGTGTGTGTGTGTGTGTGTGTGTGTGTGTGTGTGCATTTTATTGGCCCCCAGCCGATCAACACTGTCCAGACAGAGGTTCAGGGATCATGCAGTCTCATAGGAGACTGAAAAACGCCTCCTACAAACTTTAACCAGTGCTTGGCCAGACACTGATAGAAGTCACAAGACTGCTATATACTGCTGATGTTCTGTGTACTATGGGAGACCAGATATAGTGAATGCAGAGTCCTGGGTTTAGTAATACTTTAACCCTAACCTTCATTACATAGACCTTTTGTATAACTGATGTCATTGGTGGAGGGCGCTCAATATTTTATGAGGGGGGGGGGGGGGTGAGGGCGGCAAACTAACGACACCCCCTCCTCTGTGGGAGATGAATGGGACTGCGGCGAGGGCCATTGCTTCTCCTCCCCGGGCAAAACAGGAAATGGGTCTTGAGATCAGATTGACCAGGGAGTCCTAAGACTCGCTATTGTCACACAACTGGGGGGGGGGGGGGCACTGTGCCCTGAGCCCACCCTCTTTTGAAGCCAATAGGAGTCTCAGGCTCTAATCACATGCTTCTAAAAGAAAAAAAAATATTTAAATCCATGAGTCTGGCACCCTGCATGTAGATTAAGGGGGGCGGCGCCCGTATGGACTCGTCACCACTGATAGGGCTCTTGCTAAAGGAGCAGTTACTATCACAATTTTATATAATGTACTTTCTGCCTGTATTGCCGTAATTTGCCCCTGAAATTTAATAGCACAGGACTAGTCCCAGCAAGTGTGTGTGTGGGGGGGGGGGGGGGTTCTTTTTTCTTTTTTTTTTTTTTTTTTTTTTTTTTCCCCTCTAGTGTCTCAGTCTGGATGTCTTCTCTGCTCTGATAGATGCAAACCATTTTTTATTTTAGCAGCAGCCTCCGTTTAGCAGCTTTACATATCGGTTGACTCATGGGCAGTGCCTTGGGTGACAAATGTGGAAAATGTGCGGCTAGCCTGTAATGCTACTTCAGCGATCAGGTTCTACATGGTTGCTCACCTTGGCACCTAATGCATTCCAATGAGTTAGCCACAGGATGCTATACAGGTCCAGGGCAGTAACGCCACCATCTGGACTGACCCTGTCTCTGAATACCTTCTAGTGGGGTATGTCTACTAGGAATGTCAACAGATAGAGGGCATTTCTTCCATCAACTGCTCGGACAGCAATACACTGAGGTAAATTAGAGATATGGCCCCATCTTGGAGCCCAGGGTGCTGCAGTCCCAGTCCGGATTGACCTGCAGTTGGGGGGTCAACGGTGGGTTTCAGGGACTATGCCTTTTGTCAATCGCAGCCTGCAGCAGTAGTCAACAGCCGCTACCCAAGTTCACTTTTCTTCTTTAAGAGTTAACGGCCACCACCCATGTTCACATTTGGTGCTGGGCTTCTCCCTTTTTCAGGAGCAGCCTTGGTCTTGCGGGGGGGCTTACTGCATGTGCCATTTTAGTCTGAGTGCGCAGTCTGGTGGCAGTCAACTCCTAGCTGCCTCATTCTACATGTCGCAATGATCCAGACATTCTGGCCTCCCACTGTCACAGAAGGCATACCCCCCTTCCTGCTCCACAGTATTGGTTGTGAATATCCATGTGAGCTCTAGCCTTACTACACATGGCATATCATAGATGCAAGGAGAATGGGCCTTGCCAGTTTACACTTGGCCAATGGCTCGGAAATGTGTGCAGCATCTCCCCTAATGGTCCTGATTTCGATAGTCCTGACCACTGCCACAGTCGCTACCCTCTTTTGAGGTCTCCCTAGCTTCTTCTGGCTCTCCCCATCCTCTGTCTTTACAGAGGAAATTTCAGCCAGTGTTCTTTTTATAGGACGGCTCTGCCCTGTTAGTGACCTCACCTTGCCAGGTACACACGTGATTCTTCTAATCCAGAGTCCACCTCTGATCCTCCTTGCGGCTTTCGTGAGAAGAGAAGGGTTTCCTTATCTGGTTGAGAGGACTCTGCACAGGAGGCTACCTAATGTGACTGGGGTCATCCAAAAAAAAACCCTTGCTCAGCAAAACCCTATTGCGGAGGGGTTCCCGAATAAATGGAAGGTCTCAGTTGTGGGTCCAGCCACTTCTGCCTTGCCAAACCCTTACAGTCCCTGTTGAGGATGTCGCCCTGTATTTAAGGACCCTGTGGCTAAAAATGCCCTATTTAGGGCTCCGTTTTCTCTGGCTGGTCCTGCTATGTAACCTGCTGTTGCTACCATGTTGGTCAGCCAGACTTTTGCTGTCTGGTCCAAGGACATGTCCCAAGACCCTGGGTGTATTTTGGCTCCTTCTGTCCTTTTAATAGTTGGAGCTCTTGCCCATTGCATTACCCTGCTATGCGGACAGGTTAGCAGATACTCTGGCAAATTTCTAGAATGAACCTCCTCCTACTACATATGGAAAAGATTCTTTGGCTCAAGTGTTGGTCTGCTGAGCTTCCTTGCAGGAAGCATTTCATGCAGATGCCTTTTGAAGAACCGTGCCTATTTGGTGACTCTTTGGACCCTTACAGCTAGGAAGTCCATGGGCGTAACCATACTCTTATCACAGAAGAATGCAAAAGCCCCCACTGGCATATCTTTCTGAAATGGAGCGTTCCTTTTAGAATCTCTTAGGCCTCCGAATATAAAGTCTTAGCCCGGCTTACACTCCATTGTAAAATCAAGTCAAAAAAAGTCAAAGCCTGCTGTGTCAAAGTACAGCCCCTCCTCATTTACCTTTACAGCCATCTGGGCACAGGACATTTCAAACATCTGGGTCCAGAACCTTGTATCCTGGGGCTACAAGATGGAGTTCCAGTCTTTCGACCCATCCCCCATTTCATGCTTTCAAACTTGCCCTCTTCCCCTCAGAAGGGATTTATCTTCATGCTGCTCTCAGCATCTCCTCTCAGAGAGGGTCATTACAGTTCCATAAAAGGAGAGATGTCAGGGGTTCTATTCTGACCGATTTGCTGTACCCAAGGCAAAGGGTGGCAGTCTCCTTTTATTCTAGAGTGTGCCAGGTCAGCCATCGAATACCTTTTTTAGCCCGGGGGACCTTCTGACTTTTACGGACATCGGATGCCTACTTGTACATTCCCATCCCCACCGTGTCAACACTACTTGCCTTTTTTCTGTGGGCCCACAATATTACTGGTTTGTGGCCCTTCTTTTTGACGTGTCCTCAGCACCTGTTTTGTTTTTTCACCAAAATGTTGGCTCCTCAATGTGTCTGTCGGGGCATCTCCATTGAGCAGATTCTGCAAAGGTTTAGATCAGGGTCTCAAACTGGTGGCCCTCCAGCTGTTGCAAAACTACAAGTCCTATCATGCCTCTGCCTGTGGGAGTCATGCTTGGAACTGTCAGCCTTGCAAGGCCTCATGGGACTTGTAGTTTCACAACAGCTGGAGGGCCGCCAGTTTGAGACCCCTGGTTTAGCTTGATCCCTAATTTCCAGAAGTTGGCGTTTGAACTGGCCCACCACTTTGAGTATCTGGGCCTGATTCTGGAGATGGCCCTGTGACGGACCTCGTACTCAATATGTCCGCCGTAAATGCTTCCTCCGTCCGGTACCACACAATCCAAGACCCATTAGCTCAGCCAGTCACCAGACAACACCAGTGTAGGCTACATCAGGAATGAATCTTTATTTGACATGTCACACTTATATACAGTTGACAGATGACTCAAGCCTAACCTAATTAGCATGAGCTAATTATCTTAATCAACACTGGGCTCCTTCATTCAATTGCAGGGTTAATTAGCACACACAACAATAGGTGAAACACTTCTACAAGCCAGACTATACTCAATTACATAACACAGGTGGCTGGGGTTCAGGAGTCATGACATTAGCGCCTCTTGCTAATATGCCAAATACACATACAGATTCTATGTGTATTGGGGGGCCAGCATGGACCTGAATCCAAGTACCACCAGCTCAGGGGTCCCAGGCCTGCAGCTCAAAGAGCACTGTTCCCCCAAATGCCAGGGCCCATAATCCCAAGGCAACAGGCTCGCACTCAGTCCCCTCCAACAGCCTGTGTCTCGGCCAGGTCCGTCACATTTCTCCCCTTTCGGCAGGAGACTAACACAGGAGGAGACCCCAGACGGGTTGACTCCGAAGTTAGTCAGTGGTTCCAGTGCTCTAATGCCTGTACCCACACAGTACCCCAAACAAATTGTTCCAAACAGAGCACGACTCACCCAGCCAACTTCTGCCTCTCTCATAGAACATATCCGCCGCTGGGGAGAGGCCTGGACTGGCCCTTCTCCCTGGAGTTTTTTCAGCCGCTGGAGAGAAGACAGGGTGACTGGGCTCACTCCATCATGCTGTTGGGGATCTGGGCCGACAGCCCAGCATCCCTGGGGTATACAGGTGGGGACTGCAGTCCCATCCCCCTTTACAGGAAATCTGTCCTGTTTTAGTTGCGGGCAGAGGCCAGCAGCGCTCTGTTCCATTGCCAGCAGTTCAGCTGGGCATAGGAGCTTCCCTACATCATCTCCTCCAGCTAACTGTTGGGGAGAGAGGCCGACTGCCCCAGCTCCCTGGAACTCCGCAGCTGTTGCTGGTGCTGGACAGAGGTGGGTAGCACTCTGCCATGTTGCCAGCACTTCTGCTGGGGACCCCACACCCTCCGCTCTGGTTAACCGTTGGGGCAGGAGGCTGGCTTCCTCCACTCCCAAATTGTGTAGCTGCCATTGGGAAGGGGAGCCGGCTGCTTCCTTTTCCATTCCCTCATCTGGCTGCTGGGACAACATGTCTCTGGTACTGTCTCCCAGGTGCACAAATCTTTGCTGGGGAGGAAAGATCGCTTTCTCCACCCTGGCCAACTGTTGGGGAGGGACGACAAACACCTCCTCTCCCTTCTCCCCCTGTATCTGCTGCTGGGAAGTGATTGCCACCTTCTCACCCTGAGCCTCCATAACTGCCACCGGTGTGGGGCAGAGGTCTTGAACCCTCTGTCCGGTGACCTGCGCTTCAGCTGGAGAAGTTCCTTGTAACTCCACGGATACTGCCGTTGGTGCTGGGCAGAGCTCAGTGAAGTTTGGCCCTAATACCAGCTCTTCTGATGGAGGCTCATGAGGTTGTTTTTCCTCAGCAGAAAAGTCTATTAAATCCCCAGTCTCTACAACTGATGGCTGGGGATAGAGGTTCACCACCTGTCCGTGGAACCTAGAAGATGCCATCGGTGCTGGGCACAGGTTAGCAGAGCTCTGCCCTGTTGTCAGCACTTCCTGCATCCGCCATAAGACCTCCGCGTCCATAGCTGCGGGGGCAGGTGGGCAAAGCACTCTGTTACTATGCCACATCGCCGACTCTTCAGCCAGGATTTCAGAGCTGTCTGCTGGTATTTCCTCATAGTCCCAGGCAAAGGGAGCCCCACCCTGCTGCTGAGCAGAGTCTAGCAGCTGTATGTAGGCGATCTCCAGCTCCCATTCCTGAGCGGCCAGGAACTCCAAATCTTCCTGTGCCCAGAGCACTTCCGAGACGTTCAATCTTTGCTCTCTGTGCTCCATTATTTCCTCCAAACGCCACTCCAGATCACTCCCAAAGTCGGGGTCCTCGGACAGCCTCCAGTACAACAATCCCAGGCCATTATAATCAAAGCCTTCCGTGGGCCTGTCATCCGCTGTCCACGGGCACACTTGGGCTACATACCACCGGAGGGCTCTGTAGCTCTCGTCCAAACGCATTTCTGCCGGATCAGCCTGCTTAACTCAGCTGTCCACTCCTGCTTCGGTTGTTCCCCCCAATAACAACATTCGTACTTCATACTGCGACCAGTACCTTACATGGATGGAGGGGAGAACTTTTCCCTGGTGTCGCTGCTCACAAGCTAGCGCTTCTTTCCAGAGTTGTAGGCGAACAGAATCATACCATCCCAGCAGGACCTGCACCGATACTGGTCCTCTGTGCTGTATCCGCATCTCTCGCAACCTCCTTCCGAATTCCTCTTCCATGACGTATCCGGGCCTTGGATCCAGGTGATGGTTTGGATGTGTTCACGACAAGGAAGCACGATCCCACTGCTGCCACCAATTGTGACGGACCTCGTACTCAATATGTCCGCCGTAAATGCTTCCTCCGTCCGGTACCACACAATCCAAGACCCATTAGCTCAGCCAGTCACCAGACAACACCAGTGTAGGCTACATCAGGAATGAATCTTTATTTGACATGTCACACTTATATACAGTTGACAGATGACTCAAGCCTAACCTAATTAGCATGAGCTAATTATCTTAATCAACACTGGGCTCCTTCATTCAATTGCAGGGTTAATTAGCACACACAACAATAGGTGAAACACTTCTACAAGCCAGACTATACTCAATTACATAACACAGGTGGCTGGGGTTCATGAGTCATGACATTAGCGCCTCTTGCTAATATGCCAAATACACATACAGATTCTATGTGTATTGGGGGGCCAGCATGGACCTGAATCCAAGTACCACCAGCTCAGGGGTCCCAGGCCTGCAGCTCAAAGAGCACTGTTCCCCCAAATGCCAGGGCCCATAATCCCAAGGCAACAGGCTCGCACTCAGTCCCCTCCAACAGCCTGTGTCCCGGCTAGGTCTGTCACAGGCCCAATCTAGAGTTTTGCTCCTACGGACAAGCTCTCGGCGTTCTGCTTCCAGTTCGGCCCTGAGGTGCAGGGGACACCCATCAATTTTTGCCTTTGCATGTGCATCTTTGGCCTGATGCACACACGCACACGTGTTTCAAGACCTAAGTTGCAGGCGAGGGACACCAGGCATGGATCTTCTAGTGTCCAGATGCATCGGCAAGCTGTTCAGGTCTGTTGCCAGGACCACAGACTGTCAGGTATTTGCAGTGGATGCCCTGATGACTCCATGGGATCAGTTCAACTTATCCCACTGAAGCTTCATAATGGTCTGCTTCACAGGATTGAGACGGAGGGCATTCAGTGATCCTCATTGCACCAAACTGGCCCAGGAGAACTTGGTATTCTGATCTCATGGGGCTCCTGGCAGACTCTCAATTGGCGCCCCACCAGATCAGCCAGATATTCTGTCCCAAGTTCCATGATCCTGCTTCCTGAACACTGACTTTGATGAGCATGGCTATTTTGAGGCCCAAAACCCTTTTCCCTCCACTGTCTGGATGTGGTATGCGACAATTGGCTTTACTCCTTGTCATTTGAGGGACCCTGTAGGGGACATCCTGCCCCTGGTTTCACCATTGGCGGGTAGATTAGTTCTTACTTGAGCCTTATTGCGTTGTGCTAAACTGAGGCTTGCCAAGAGTGGGAAAGGTTACGCTAGGGCTGTCCTTAGTTTTGTTTGCCAGTATCCAATCACCTGAAGGTAGCTACATAAACCTAATCATCTAACATTAAGCTCATGTGTAATGTAATGAGCGGCAAGAAAAAGATTTTACAGGTTGGTTCAAAACTTTATTTTTTTTCCTCCTGCATGTACACACCTTTTTTGAATGAATGTTTTTTTTTTTCTTGTAAACCTCTTTGCTTTAATTGCGGTACTTTTTGCAGGTACAACAATAGGACATACCGCATAGATGAGATTAACTGGAATATGACTCCAGTGGCTACATTTAAGAAATCGGATAAGGACATCACCTATCTGGATTACTACAAAAATGTAAGTTCTGCATGCCAAGCCCACCTTGGAGTGTTTCCTGGCTCTGCTTGCAGCCAGGGCTGTTTTTAAAGTGGGGAAATTTAGACTCCACAATGAAAATGGGTGGACAAGCAGGAATTTTTTCTTTTCTTTTTGAAAAGGCCTTTTCAATTTTACATCCGAGAAAAAAAGAAAACCATAGTGCCCCATGGGCAAGAAACACAACAAAACATAGATCCAAAAACCGTGTATGACATCATATCTTGCAAATTAAAACCTTTCCCAACATTTGCTCCTTAAAATACTTAAACTTAACTGTAACTTGTTTATAATAAATGATGCTACGCTGCTAAAGTCAACCTATATTGCACTGAGTATTGTGCAAAATGAAAAGAACACTGTGTAGTGAAGGTGCAAAAAAGCAATCAAATGGTGTGTAACTCCACAAATAAACACTTAACTATAAATTCATATCAATGCTCAGTGACTGGTGTATAGAGAGCTGATAGGTATACAGAAATGAGCATAACTAGTCCATAAGTAAAATGTGGATAATTCAACAGTACAGTGTGCTAGAGTCCTTTGAGGCAATGGTGTGTTCCTTCGCCATTTTAGATGTGTATATCAATAGTTTGTCTTTTCTATTTCCACCGCTATGACTCCTCTGTGCTCTCTAGCCTCTCGCGTTAATACTGCTTGGTTACAGCATGTAGTTGGTAACTCCAATTTGGTGGTCCGTTTGTCTCCGCTCCCCTCTAGGGTTCCTCTAGTAATCCTGCCTGGCTAACCAATCTTTATGTTAAAGTGGAAGTAAACCCTCCTATCGTTTTCAGCCAAGGAAGCTGCCATCTTTGCCTCTGTTTAATCTTCAACTGCCACAGTGCTGCACATGTGATCCGTTATGACACCAGCCATTGGATGGTTTGACTGTTTGGTTGAGAGCACAACCAATGTGCAGTTAGCATTCCCGGCATGCCTTTTTTTTTTTTTTTAAACTGTTAAATCAATGGGTTTACTTCCGCTTTAAGTAGAGTCCACTCGTCGTATCATCCGTAGTTAGATGTATATGTAAAAAAACTTCCCATAGTGTTTTACCATTTTTAAAAGATTTATTTAGGTTAAACCAGGGCTTGACAAATTTTGCTTGGAATCTAGGAGCCAGCTAAAAAAGTTAGGAGCCAGTTTTTTTTTTTTTTTTTAACTTCTTGAGATCCGCGATGTAGCCGTCGTTCTGCTTTGCCGGGACGACGTCCTATGACGTTGTCCCCTGTACGAGCGGCCTGCACGCCCCCTGCTCAGCGAGTCTGTGAGAAAAAAC
This sequence comes from Lithobates sylvaticus, assembly GCA_028564925.1. Taxonomy (NCBI): domain Eukaryota; kingdom Metazoa; phylum Chordata; class Amphibia; order Anura; family Ranidae; genus Lithobates; species Lithobates sylvaticus. The sequence goes on from CM053027.1 coordinate 593,789,483, forward strand.
GACTAGAACCAAAGCGCATATATATATATATATATATATATATATATATATATATATATATATATATATATATATATATATATATATATATATATATATATATATATATATATATAATATTATTATTGTGTGTGTGGTTCTAGTCGCCTGTGTAAATTTTAAGATTGGTTAATTTTTTACAGCAGGCAGGGCTCCATTAGCATTGCTGGATGTCATACCAACGGCCACCACTAGATGGCGCCAAGATCTTAGAAGGAAGTATAGGCTTGCAGAAGGCCGCAAAGCCGCGGCCTCGATTACCGGCCGACGTGGCGTGATGCAATCGCGTGGGGGGGGGGGGTCCGCACGGAGACAGGATACCCCAAATGTGCTGCCCCAGGCGCCAGGTCACTAATTCTAGTCGCCATGGCGCCCAGGGATTGTCGAACCCTGGGTTAAATGCTTTTTACTCATGTTTGGAACAATCCCTAGAAGTCCCGCGGGCGTGACGTAACGCGTAGGACGTGAGCAGAGGCATACCAGAAGTGATGTAAGAGTTCAGTCGGGACTCATGGATTACATACGTTGTTTTTTTTTTTATTTATTTTTTTGTTCCAAATGTGAGTAAAAAATTATTTTTAACCTAAATAAATCCATTTAAAATGGTAATACACTATGGAAAATCTCCTCCTTTTTCACATATATATCCAACTACGGATGATACTGACAGTGGACACCCAGGATTACCATAGGGGAGACCACACTTGCCATAGAGATCTGTTAGCCTGGATTATATTAATTTATCCTACCATAAAGCATCGAGCACACTATATTGCATCCATCTTGGGTAAGTAACTTATGTTTTTCCCTAATGGATTGATAAGATTTTAGATACGAATTCATTGTTGCATGAGGAATGTATTGAATTGTGTATGATTATACTCAGAAAAATGTGATAACCTGATTTGTACCAACGTCTTATGGGCTGTATTTTTTTTTTTTTTGCTGTTGCCCATTTTTTTTTCTTCTTTTTGCTTTTTATTGTCGATTTTTGTTTAACTGTCTTTGATTTACTTGTTTTAAATACACCCAATTCTGTTTGCCCTGATGAAGCAGGTGATCAGCGAAACACGTTGACCTTCTCAGAAGATTTATTGCGCTTTTCTTTGTATTTCACAGAGCAACAATGTTTTTTTTTTTTATCGTGACTGTGATATTGCGGCGGACATATCGGACACTTTTGACACTATTTTGGGACCAGTGACATTTATACAGCAATCAATGCTATAAAATGCATTGATTACTGTGTAAATGTCTCTGGCAGGGAAGGGGTTAAGTGTGTCCTAGGGAGTGATTAACTGTAGGGGGAGGGGACTCACATGGGGAGGAGACTATCGGTGTTCCTCTGTAATGGGAATACACGGATCGGTCTCCTCTCACCTGACAGGAAGTGGATCTGTGTGTTTGCACACACAGAGCCACGTCCCTGCTCTGTGACGAGCAATCGTGGGTGCCCGGCGGACATTGCGGCTGCCGGGCACGCGCATAGGGTCCCAAGTGATTCAGCGGGCACACGCTATCCACAATGCAGGGAATTCCAGGACGTCATGACCCCCCCCCACCCGGAGGGACGAAGGTTATATGACTATACAGCGGTAGGGAAGTAGTTAAAGACAACCCCAATGATTTATATATCAGCTCTTCCCTCCTCAAAAGAGGTATTGACAGCGTCTCTCCATTGTGACCAATCGGGAGGGGTGGGAGACAGCCATTTTAATGCAGAACAGACATATTTTGTCTCTTCTGCATTAAGGCTGGGGACACACGTAGCTGATTCGTTGGACAAACTCCATTAGCAGCGGGGAATCGCTCTGTTGATTTCCACTGAGCCTGTCTGTTTTTGATCCGCTGGATGGCGAACGTATCGCCATCCATCGGTTTTGAGCGGATCTTGTCGGGTCAAATGGCAGGCGGGTGTCAGCATACACCTCTCTGCTGACAACCGCCTGTCCATAGAAATCAATGGGTGGCCTGCTCGGATCCGTCTGAAAAACGGACAGGTGGATCCGAGCGGGCAGATCGCATGAAAGGGGCCTAAGGCGATTTGCCTGCCTGCCTTTGTACAGTACATTTGAGCATGAGCTGGAGTGACATCACCTGAGCCCAGCCGGTGATCGCAACAAAACATTTTTGGGTGGCTGGAGTTGAGTTCCAGGGGCAGCACATCTCTAGATTCAAGGTTCGTATAGTTCCACTTTAAAGTGACACTAATGTTTCCTGTAACGGCATGAGGTTTGACAGGAGGAACCACTGAGTGCAGTAGGGGACATAGCAGATCGACAATCAGTGTTTGTTTCAATAGACTTCAGCAGCAGCAAGAGAGGTAGGTAAACTGGGTGAGTATTGTATCCAAAAATTGAATCGATTTGATTAAAATATCGCGTTTTTTATCTTCTAATGGGCTATTCATACTCTATGCTATTTATTTTTTATTTTTTTTGTCCTTTGATTATTTACATTTCACTAGTAGCTTGTTTAATGGTGTGTTTTTTTATTTATTTTTTCCTCAATTCAGCAATACAATATAAATATCCAGGATCCAAAGCAGCCCTTGCTTGTCAGCATATCCAAAAGAACCAAGCCAGGTGTCCCCAATGGTGCCATTATGTTGGTGCCAGAACTTTGTAACTTGACAGGTGAGGACAGGCCTTTATCCCTTACACTGTATTTGTAACTGTAGTTTTTATTTCCTCCTAGAGATTAATTCACCACTTCAATACCGGGCACCTTAACCCCCTTCCTGCCCAGGACGATTTTCAGGCTTTAAATGAAAATTGCCCGGTCATGCAACACTTTACCCAAACCAAATTTTTCATAATTTTGTTCACACAACTAGAGCTTTCTCTTGGTGGTATTTAATCACCACTGGGTTATTTATTTGTTGCTACATGAAAGAGTGAAAGATTAAACATTTGTTATACAATTTTACAAATTGTTCTTCATAAATGTATCCCCAAAATGTATTCTGCTACATTCCTATGGTGAAAATATCAGCGTATATTATTTAGTCTGCAGGAAAGTTAAAGTTCACAAACTATGGTGTATATATCAGAAAATTTATCAATCCTGGTGTACTGACGGCCTAATTTCTGGAAGCCCTAAAATGCCAGGACAGTACAAATATTCCCCAAATGACCTTTGGAAACTAGACAGTCCAAGGTATGCAAGCGGCATGGAGGTGTGTGTGTGTGTGTGTGTGCGTGTATTTTTTATTTTTTTGAACATGCGGTCATCAGGGCAGTACAGCATCATCTGTGGCGGTGATCAGGGACGCTGACCGGTGACTATAGAAAAAAAAGTATTAAATTTTTTTTATTTTTTTTTTCCTCAAACTGTGACCAGAGCAATGTAAAGTGAACATAGTAACATTGTACTACTCTGGGGAAAGTGATCAGGATTTTTTTTTTTGCGTGCTTATAGCAGTGAATTACATTGCTAAAAGCAAGCATTTTACTGAATAAAAATGATTCATGCAGCTTGTTTTGTTGTGATGAGCTCGGATTTGGTCAAAGCTAATCACATGGCACAGATGGGCTGTGATTGGTCCTGTCTGTACCATGTGATCAAATTGACTAATCACAGCTAGCAACACAATTTTCTTTATCATACGTCAGGGGACACAGAGCTAGGCTATTATTCATTACTTACTGGGTTATCCGCCATCTCTAGGTGAATGGACACCGGTAGACAAAGTCTTAGACAAGAAGTCCGCCCCTATATAACCCCTTCCATACAGGAAGTACTTCAGGTTTTTTTTTTTTTTTTTTTTTTTTACCAGTGTATGCAAGGTGGATGGGCACGCTTGTTTTGAGCTCTCCAGAGCTCCAGGTCTTTAGTTCCAAAACGGTTCTTAAATGAATCGAGGGATTGACCGATCAGATCCATTTGAAGAAAAGCTTATATGCTTAAATGGTTCCCAAGCCTCGCAAAGAAGACGCAAGGATTCTGCAAGGTTTTGCCTGTAACGCGACCTTTGGGCGATAGATCCTGCGTAGTGGAATCCTGGACACTAAAGAGCTAAGGCATTCCTGCAGGGTGCTGTACAGGTCCAAGGGAGTGGATCCTAAAACATGAAAGGGTACCCAGTTCTTGATGGTCCCCAAGTGACATAACCCGCCGTGATGGGTGAAGAAGATTTGGGCTCTTAGTTTCTAAGGCTGCCCTGTGCCTGGACGGTTAAGTGAAACCCCCTGTTTTACTTATTGTGGGGTGCCCCAGGGATTGTAACAATCTGCCAAACTAGCTAGAGAATGGACACCTGTGTGCGATGACCACAGGGGGAAGTTTGGGCTAGCTGCGGGTGTTTGCAAGAGTACCCTTTCCTTGTTGTCTTGGCTGCTTGTAAATGGTCCGCGCACGCTTCGACACAGACGTTGTGCGCAAACGGGGCCGTGCATGCGCCATAGCCTAATCTTGGCGCGCAAAGATTTGCGTCATTTGTGAATACAGCCACGCGCATTCGCCGGGACCACACACGCGTGCACATCTGCGCAGCCATCTTATTTGGGCAGAGAATGGCTGACATGTGGCACTTCCAGGGGACAGCTGTGGGACACAGAGTAGGGTCAGGACCATTCACTTTTAGCAGTTCATTTCTCCTTACCCGGGTCATGTGAGTCACCAGGTGTTGGCAGGCTAAGGTACTTAGCAGGATTGTTGCATAGGGGCTTGGTGAGCCCCTTTTAAAGGGTCTCCCTTCTGGGGTGTGTAAATACTAAACCAAGGTACCCTTTTTGTGGCTTGCGATGTCTTCAAAAAAGAGGAGCGGGACTAACACTACAGGGAAGGACACATCTGTGTCATCAGTAGCTCCTGAGGAGCCTAGTCAAAACCCTAGTGTTGTATCCCCTGAAAGACCAGTGGTTTCCGGGCAATCTGTGCCACTGCACCTGTCTGGTATTTGTAGTGATCTAATCTTATAGTTCCTAGATGGTATGTAGTTATTGAAAAGTACTTCCCGCAGCAAAACCCGATTCTCCAGAGAGAGACACTTTATTGGCTTCCAAAACAGAACATTTTTACAGATGACAAAATCCAACCGAATACATGACAACAAATATATTCCTCTTGTACCTATGCCTTCATGGATACAGAACCTTCTCTCAGACCATCTTTCTCTAGACTCCCTGACTGTCTTCTCAAATACTGATCTGACACTGGGGGGGTCAACCAAATGTTTTCCATGAATACCCCCCCCCCCCCGGGTTAGACCTCAAGGTCTAATTACCATCAATAAATACTAGGTTAAAAGGCTATTCCTCACACACACACACAACTTGCATAAGATTTACACATCAAAGGGTAACAGATCACATTGTCAACTTATATCTGGCCTGGTCACTAATACTGTGTGTGGAATATATATATCCAATACATATATATAATACATAAAGTCCCACATAAATCGGCCAACACATTACAACAGTATTGTGCCTGTCAACGCTGCTGCTTCAGCCTTTATCACCAGGGATGATCTGTCCTCAGCTGTAGCCGGGTTAGAGGATAGGATTGCTGGCACGATTGCCTCCATCTCACTGGGTGACAAGAATAGCGATCTGGGCTAGAAGATGTCAAGTTGGTATCAACCTCTCATTCAGAGACCTTTGATCCAGACTCTTACCAAGATGATTAGTTCTGCCTTTAAGTTACCTCCTGCAGAGGTTCCTCAGCCCCCCTGGTCCTCTTTTTGGTCCCTGAGGCCTCCTCAGACCACACAGGATCTCCCATTGCACCCACTGTTGGAACAGGCAGTGTATGCTGATTGGGAACATCCTGACAGGATTTTCATTCCTCCTAAGAGGTTTTCCCCTTTATATCCCACAAATATAATGCTGTGGTATCCAGATAATATCATGTGACCACCACATACACTAGTGTTATTGTTCCCTTTGATAAGGTGTGTGTGTGTGTGTGTGTGTGTGTGTGTGTGTGTGTGTGTGTGTGTGTGTGTGTGTGTGTGTGTGTGTGTGTGCAGGTGCAGATTTTATTTAATTCTCTTCAATGAATGGCACAGGTTTAACTGACAAGATGAGAAGCGACTTCAGCGTCATGAAAGATCTTGCTGTTCACACCCGACTGCCACCAGACCAGAGGGAGCGACAAGTAGGACGATTCCTCAACTACATTCACAAGTATTTGTTTTTTGCTCTTTAGTAACTTTTTTAACCACTTGCCGAACGTCAAACTGTAAATGTACGTACTTTTTTTTTTTTTTTTTGTTATTTTTTTTTATTTCAGGTACTTGTATAGCACCCGTCAATTTACACAGCTCTTTACATATACATTGTACATTCACATCAGTCCCTACCATCAGTGAGCTTGCAATTTAAAGACCCCCTTTCATACATACACATAATAGGGCCAATTTAGACGGGATCCAATTAACCGACCAGCATGTCTTTGGAGTGTGGAAGGAAACTGGAGTACCAGGAGGAAACCCACACAGAGAACATGCAAACTCCAGACAGGTAGTGTTGTGGTTGGGATTTGAACCAGCTACCCTTTTGCTGCTAGGCGGAAGTGTTAACCACTACACCACTGTGCCACCCATAGCATTATTTTGACGTTAAATACCAGGGTTATGGCAGCAGCTAGCTGCCATAGCCATGGTCTCATTATTTACTGCAGGCGGGCAGTTTTCAGATAAGTGGTCTCAGCAGCGGGTCCACCGCAAGATCACTTTTATAGGGCCGCAGGAGAGGTGCGGCAACCCCGCCCCCCCCCGCGCGCTTCCCGGCCCTGCCGGTAACCCGGGAAACCATTTTGGTGCGGCCGATCGTTGGGCTCTATGCCCTTGGAGCCCCTTCTGCCTCCCATCCTTTAAAGCGATGTTTTTTTTTTCCTCTCTTAAAAGCAAAATGTGTGTGTGTGTGTGTGTGTGTGTGTGTGTGTGTGTGTGTGTGTGTGTGTGTGTGTGTGTGTGTGTGTGTGTGTGTGTTTATTTTTTTTACTTTTTTTTTTTTTAATGCAAAAAAAAGAGCGATTTGAAAGGGACATTGTAAAAATAAAAAGTAAAATAAATAAGAACATTAAAGCGCCCTGTCCCTCTGAGCTCACGTGCCGAAGCGAACGCATACACAAGTCGCGCCCACATATGTAAATGGTGTTAAAACCACACATGTGAGGTATCGCCGCAATCATTAGCGTAGGAGCAATAATAATTCTCGCACAAGACCTCCTCTGTAACTCTAAACTGGTAACCTGTAAAAATGTATAAAGCGTCGCCTATCGAGATTCTTAAGTACTGTAGTTTGTTGCCACGAGCGTACGCCATTTTAAAGCATGACCTGTTGGGTATCTATTTACTCGTTGTAACATCTTACAAATTTTATAGAAAAAAGTTGGGCTAACTTTACTATTTTTTTTTTTTTTTTTTGGCTAGAGTGGATAGGGATTAGAACACCTATTAGGTTTTTATTGCTGTCTGTGACCCCCGTTAGGGAGATTCATCCTCTGTTTGTTTGTCCAGTTTTTTTTTTATCATTGAAAGTAAAAGAAAACCCTAAATTTGGCTTGCCCCCAGAATAGTGGGGAAACCTTCCAATAGGGACACTCGTTCTGGTGAAATGGGGGTTCTTTTAATTGAGGGAATTTTATTTCACTTCCTGTTTTTTGGCTATGGGACAGGAAGTGAAGTTAAATCTCCCCAATGAGACGCAGATGGCAAAAATAATAAACCAACAGGCGTTTAAAACCCTCCATTCGATCTTTTAAAAAAAAAAAAAAAAAAAAAAAAGTTTTGCCTATAGTTCTACTTTAACTACTTGACCTGCAGAAGATTTACCCCCCCCCCCCTTATGACCAGGCCATATTTTTGCTAAACGGCACTGCGTTACCTAACCCGCTTCAGCCCCGGAAGAGTCTACCAGGACATGTCAGACAGTTTTGACAAATTTTTTGGGAACATTGGCATTAATACAGCGATCAGTGAGATTAAAAATGCATTGATTACTGTAAAAATGACAGTGAAGGGGTTAACACTAACTCTAACTGAAGGGGGGAGGGGACTGTGCAGGGAAGATAACAGATTGCAGTTCATACTCTGTATGAACAGACGATCTGTCACTTTTCTCCCCTCAGAGAACCGGAAACTGTGTGTTTACACACACAGATGCCGGTTCTCCGTGTCTCAGCGGCGATCACGGCGGTGATCGAGACCGCCGCGTGGGGGTGGGCGGCCGTGTGTGCCCCTAGTGGCCACAGGGCGATGCGACGTTGCATAACGTCATTTCGCCCAGCTGTGCCAGTCTGCTGCAGTACAACTGCGGCGGCTGGTCGGCATGTGGTTAAACTGACAATTGCACACTCTTGCGACACTGTACCCAGATATAATTATTTTTTTTTTTTTTTTTACAAATGGAGCTTTCTTTTGGTGGTATTTGATCCCCCACTGCGTTTTTTTATTTTTTGCACTAGGAAAAAATAAACGCGTCAATTTTGAAAAGAATAATTTTTACTTTCTGCTATAAAAAGCATCCAGTAAAAATGTAAATCCCAATAAGCGTATATTGGTTCGTGCAAGTGTTAGTGTCTACACCAGGGGTGCATAACCAGTGGCCCGCGGAGCCCTCTGATGTGGCCCACGACCTCCTGCTCTGGGATGGTGGTTTGACCAGCCCAGATCGCAGGTTGCCGACCCACCATCCCAGAGCATCAGTGTTGTGAATGAAGCCGGCGGAAGAGAAGGCAAAAAGCTGCAGAGCCGCATAAGCTGATGCTTCCTATATAGCGCCAGCTCCTGTCACAATCGATACCAAATGTACTCTGCCTGGGACAGCAACAGTCAGGGAAAACTGAATGGAAGACTGTTATTAAAGGTGTGTTTGTTACTGAAATCAGTGTATATATGGGCATATCTGTTCTTCAGTGGTTCCTAGGCTGCTATTAAACTAACCCTACACCTGTGGGTTACCTGCACTGAGCCATAGACTTCTGTTATAACTGTGGGTTTGGTGTTCTTTCAGAAAGTGCACTATACCATCAGGATATAATAGAAGTCTATGGCAAAGTGCAGCTAACCTGCAGGAAATCCACAGGTGCACGTGGCGCATCAGTGTGAAAGCAGCCCTAGGACCCAATCGGACCCTCCATTCACCTCTGTCCCTTTACCCCTGCTTACCTTAAATCCGACACGCTAAAAAAAAAAAAAAAACAGAAGGGGAACCGTCCCCTTCTGTCAGATTGAATTGGAGGGCCCATAGAGTAGCATGGGCTGTGTCCATATCCGTTCTGCATATGCAGCGTAGATACAGACCTGTCATCCGACCATTACACTTATTTTGGCCTGCGACCGGTTACCAAGTCGCTTCAATGGCCCTCGCTCTTCAAAAGGTTGGGCACCCCTGGTCTACACTATAGTGTCTATGGTGTGTGTGTGTACGCATGCATACGGAATTTTTTATTTTTCTAGTAATGGCAGCGAACAGTGACTTATAGCGGGACTGTGATATTGCGGCAGACATGCGGCCTCTAACTTGCACTTTTTGGGAACCAGTGGCACCAATACACAGTGATCAGTGCTAAAAATATACACTGTCACTGTACTAAGGACATTGGCTAGGAAGGGGTAAACCTATGGCAATCAAAGGGTTAAATGTGTGCCTAGCCAGTGTTTTGGTGTACTGTGTGAGGTGCTTTGTACTAGGGGAAGTAATCAATTGTGTTCCCTGCGTTTGCATGGGAAGAAAATCTTACTACAGGACAGGGCTTTGCCTTGTTTACATAGGCAGAGCCCTGTCCTGTGTAAACGCATGATGATCGCCAATGGATTACCGCCGGCACCTGGTGAGCAACATTTGCTGTGTTTAACCACTTCCCGCCCATGGTACGTCATTTGACCTCCTGGGCTTTGAGTGGGGATATCTGAATGATGGGTGCAGCTTTTTCAGCAGGTCATTCCCTGCACCGTAAGTACAATCATAGCAGGCTTGATTGTTCTTACAGGCTGCGGGAGGGCCACCCTCCGGTGCTTCTTCCAGAGAAGGAATCGGCCGGTGGCAGAAGTTCGCTATAGAGAGTACCGAGGACCAGATGGTCCCCGGGAGTCTCTGACTCTTGGAGGCCTGGACGTGATGTCATGACGTCATGTGCGGCCTGACAGTTGTAAATGCTGCCGTTTCCTCTGCTGGAAAGCTGAGATTTTTTTTTTTTTCTTTCTTAGGCTTTCCAGCCTGGAGGTGAGATGTGGGGTCTTATTGACCCCCCACATCTCTCCATAAAGAGGACCTGTCATGCCCTATTCCTATTACAAGGGGTGTAATGATCAAAAAAAAAGTGTCAGAAAAATAAAAGGAAAGTTAAAGTAAACAAAAAATAAAATGCATTTAAAGTGCCCCTATCTCCGTGTGCTCGCACGCAGACGCTAACGCATACGGTCGTCGCACCCACATATGTAAAGGGCGTTCAGTCCACACGTGTTATCGCCGCAAATGTTCGCACGAGAGCAACAATAATTTTCCAAGATCTCCTCTGTAACTCTACATGGGTAACCTGTAATTTATTTTTTATTTTTATTTTTTAAAGTCAAGTTTGGCGCCATTCCACGAGTGTGTGCAAATTTAAAGCGTGACATGTTGGGTATCTGTTTACTCGGTGGTGTAACATCTTTCACATTATCCCAAGCTATGGGCTAACTTTTTAGTGTTTTTTTTTTTTTTTTTTTTATTTGGTTATTTTTTTTTTAAAAGCGTTTTGAAAAATTGCTGCGCAAATACCATGTGACATAAATTGCAAAACCCACCATTTTATTCTATAGGGTTTCATAATGTTTAGGGTTCTGGGTAATTTTCTAGCAAAAAAATTATTTTGACATGTAGGAGCGGAGTGCCAGAATTGGCCCAGTATGGAAGTGGTTAATCGCAGCGTGACTGGGTCGCCCGCCCCCCACCCCTACCCAGAAGTGTCAGATCAAGTACTAGGTACACGATCTGGGGCAGCCAACACCGTAATATCTAGATTATACGGCAATCTGTTTGTTTTTGTCGATGAAATTAGCACTCTTTTAGTCGACTAACATACGACTAAAACTAAAATGGTAAATTAGTCAAGACTATGACTAAAACTGAAAATTTTAAGTCAAAATTAACACTGTTCTGATGTCAATAAACTAAGCTTTGTAACTTTGCTGAGTTGCACATTATTACAGTATTGTATGTGTTTTGTCTTTTATGTCTTTAGGGATGAGAGTGTTCAAAAGGAGCTGCGTGACTGGGGCCTTAACTTTGACACCAAGCTTCTGAACTTTACAGGGAGAGTTGCCGTTCCAGAGAAGATTTTGCTGAGCGGCCGAGCTGTAAGTAGCGATAAGACAGGAAATATCTAGATTTCTGCTGAAGGTTCTCTGTGATGACTGTCCAGGGTCTTCTGTCTCTGCGGGTGACTGACCAGGGTCTTCTGTCTCTGCGACGGGTGACTGACCAGGGTCTTCTGTCTCTGCGACGGGTGACTGACCAGGGTCTTCTGTCTCTGCGACGACTGACTGACCAGGGTCTTCTGTCTCTGCGACGACTGACTGACCAGGGTCTTCTGTCTCTGCGACGACTGACTGACCAGGGTCTTCTGTCTCTGCGACGACTGACTGACCAGGGTCTTCTGTCTCTGCGACGACTGACTGACGCTTCTGTCCCTTTTGCAGGTAGACTACAATCCCCAGTTTGCAGACTGGTCCAGGGATATGAGGGGTCCCGTTCTGCTCAGTGCTCCAGTTCTGAACAGCTGGCTGCTGGTTTACCCCCGGAGAAATTATGAAGCAGCCAATGCTCTTTTACAGACTTTGTATAAAGTCACCCAGCAGATGGGGATCCGCATGAATAAAGCTATGATGTAAGTAAATCAAATTTCTCTGCCGCCTAAACATGGCAACCATTTTTGTTGGGCAGCTGCTCCATGAGGGTGTTGTGCTCTTCCCAACCTCTTGCGCTAGCGACAACTCAAAAACTTTTAGATTTTTTATTTATTTTTTTTCATTCACTTTTATCTCGTTGACAACTGTCCCCTGGTCAAATTAGCGTGGTGAAGGTCTGTCCTTATCCTGCTCCTTCCAAAGCCTAAATTTACCTTTTTTACTGTACATACATGCTGATTTTTTTTTCTATCAAAGATTCATATTTTATGTTTTTTTTAGGGTGGAAATAGAGGACAATGTAGGTGCTTATCTACAGGCGTTTCAGCGGGAAATTTCAGAACAAACTGAGATGGTAAGTACAGCTGGTGTGGCGATCTTCCCAGATTTGAAAAGCCAGTTCCAAAAAAATTTGGAGCCATGTAAAGAATAGGATTGTAAAGCTCCTATAAAATATGGAAGCAGAGGCATGGATTGGGGTGGATAATGGATTAAATCAAGTTGAATAAAGTCTGATTACAGACCTCGGATGTAACATCTGTGCCCCGTACGGCGATGTACAGGTGTTGTGTGCATCTCCCTAACAGCAGTCCCATTGTTGTCTATTGGGATACAGCAGCTGCACGGACACAGCAGTTGTGTCCCAATATGACATTCGTGTGAGTGCGGGTCCCAGAACCCACAGACCATTCAATGAAGGATGCCCAAAATGGTAGTTTCTGAAATTGGCCATTAAAAACGCTAACGTTAATCCAATCTTAATGGGTAACTCTACTTTCGTGGGAAAAAAATCTAGCATACACAATTGCAACACAAGTCATATTGTAATTTTAATGTTATTAACCTCTTCTCGCCAGCCGTACGGATATGTGACCTCTTGGCAGGTGGGCTTTAACAAGTTGCATACAGGGCACTTTCACCCCCTTCCTGCCCAGGCCAATTTTCAGCTTTCAGCGCTCTCACACTTTGAATGACAATCGCGCAGTAATGCTACACTGTAACCATGTGACTTTTTTTTTTTTTTTTTATCATTTTCCTCATGCAAATAGAGCTTTCTTTTACAAAAAAAATTTAAATAAAGTTTATCTTGTTTACAAAATTTACTGACAGAAACTAAGTAACTTTTTTCTCCTTCACTGATGTGCGCTGATGAGGCGGCACTGATGATGTGCCACTTGTGGGCACTGATGGGGCCACACTGACTGACATCACTAATGGGCACTGATTGGTGGCACTGGTGGGCACTGATTGCTGACACGGGTGGTGCTTTATTGTAATTGGGGCACTGATGATCAGTCCCCTAATTCCATGTTTCGCTTTCCCTGCGACGAGATGCCGTTGTTCCTGTCTCCTCACCACACTACGTTACTTTGCCCAGCTGTGCCATTCTGCCGACGTATATCTACAGGACCCGGTTGGCATGTGGTTAAGCTTCGATGATAAAAACCTGGAAGCTGACTGGTTTCTGTGCTGAGTTGCACCAGATTTTGCACTCTCCAGCTTTAGTAAATGACCCCCAATGTGCTCCTTTCTACTGCAGGTGCTCTGTTCTAGATTTCTGAAGCGGCTCTCCTTTTATCTCCCTCCTAGGTAGTGTGTGTCCTGTCCAGTATAAACAAGATGAAGTATGATGCAATAAAGAAGTACCTGTGTCTGGACGTGCCCATACCTAGTCAGTGTGTGGTCTCCAGGACCCTGAGCAAACCACAAACTCTCATGTCTGTGTGTACCAAGATTGCCCTTCAGATGAATTGTAAACTTGGAGGGGAGCTTTGGAGCGTAGAGATACCGGTAAGTCATTCCTACTGTATAATGGGAAAATCCTTTTTTTTATTCTTTCTTTATTTATTTTTTTTCCTTCATGAGCTCATTTACATTAGAGCCTCATGCTTATAATGTCACTAGACGTTTTACGCCACACCACTACATCAGGAAGTGCTATGAACACGGTGTGAACTGTAGGGACATGCCATGTCAACAGAGGTCCGCTTTGAAATGTCATGTGCCCCCTCTAAGAATTATAGGCCTCATATTTAACATTCACCATGATGACTCTTTTCACATGAGCGATCTGACCAGGTCCACCTGTCCATGTATCGCTATGGTCCAGCAGAGGTAAACAGTCTTTTTTTTTTTTTTGCCCATTTACACCTGCCTACCTCCCAATTCGGTCCCCAAAAAAAAAAAACTTAAGGGGGATCTGTTTCCCTCCATCTAGGCAGACTGGATCCGAGGGCATTCAGGTGTAAACTGACAGCAGAGTCTGTTTACACACAACTGTCCATAGAGCAGAGCAGTCTGTGTCCATGTCCACTGTGCATAAGCTGAGCGGACACCGACCTGTCATCTGCCTGCTTTGCTCAGGGGGCAGACCCCCTCCTGCTGAGCAAAACAGATTCCTCCCCATGTAAAAGGGGCCTACGTTTTCATTAATGTCCTTCAAGTAGAAAAACAAAATTTTTATCTTTTTGTAGTTCCTTTGGTAACTATCTTAACTTGTCAGCTTGAAAAATAAGGCTTCCTTGTGTCTGTCTAGTTCAGCGTTTTTGGGAATGCTGGTGTTTTTTGGCCAAGATGAATAAAAGCCTCCTGGGTAGCTTTAGGCAAGGGGTATGCTACCTGACTCCACAAGGTCAGGTCAGTTCTCTTGATCAGTCGTCCAACATATAACACATGGCATGCTTTGCGTTTTTTCTTTCTTTATTTTTTGGAAAAGTGGCTACCATTTAATAAAAATCATACCTCCTTCCTTCGTTTTTATCTTATTTAATTATTTTTTATTCCACTACTGGTCTTGCCATCACAGCCTAATGTGGTAGCACATTACACACTGCTGTTAGGCCAACATCACACATGTCATCCTGCCGCTGACAAGTTCTTGCTATGGAGGACACAGAAGGAAGGAGAAACGCTTGTCTACTGGCATGTGTCTCCCTCGCCAGATAGAAATATGAGACTTTGCGCTCATGCGGGCAGCTTACATTTTAGCAGTCCTGTTGCTGATGAAGACATGAAGTGTGACATGGGCCTTTAATATACAAAACCCTTCTCTGCATGTATACATAAGTTGCATCCTTTTTATCCTTTGCAATGAAATGCTTGTTTTACGTGGCATTATATGGATCTAAACACTATGTAATCTTTCATTGTGTTACCCTCCATCTCTTAGTTGCCCATTTTACATGGCAATGGCCAAAAAATCCATATTCAAATATAGCCTTGCAAGTGACTTTGTACAGGAAAAGAAATATTCTTCACAATATTTTTAAAGTGGTTGTAAACCCTTACAAACCACTTTGACCTACAGGTAAGCCTAGATTAAGGCTTACCTGTAGGTCCAATAAATATCTCCTAAACCTACATGGTTTAGGAGATATTTAGAAAAGAAAAGGCACCGCTATCTATGGCGCATGCGCCGTAGACAGCGGCGCGCAGGCGCACTGAGGATGCCGAGATCACGGCGATATGCCGATCTCGTGCGCATGCGCGGGAGTGACGTCATCGCCGCTCCAGCGAATGACAGTGCTGGAGCGGCGAGACCCGGAAGTCACTTCGGGTTTGATGGCGGCGCAGAAGATCGTTGGATGAGGGACGCTTCGGGGGCTTCGTTCTCAGGTAAGTCATTCATAATGAGCTAGTATGCTATGCATACTAGCTCATTATGCCTTTGCCTTGCAGGTTCCATTTATTTTTTTTTATTTTTTTTAAGAGGCTTTACTTCCTCTTTAAATCACCTTTTTTAAGCAGCCTATACTTGTTTTAAAGCTACTAGTGAGCCAATTAAACAGTATTCCCAGTTGAAGGATTTTTTTATTTTATTTTTTTAATGTACACTATATTACCAAAAGTATTGGGGTGCCTGCCTTTTACACAAAATTTAATGGCATCCCAGTCTTGGTCTATAGGTTTCGATTTTGAGTTGGCCCACCCTTTGCAGCTATAACAGCTTCAACTCTTCTGGGAAGGCTGTCCACAAGGTTTAGGCGGGTGTCTATGGGAACGTTTGACTCTGTGCAGGCCAGTCAAGTTCCTCCACCCCAAACTCGCTCATCCATGTCTTTATGGACCTTGCTTTGTGCACTGGTGCGCAGTCATGTTGGAACAAGAAGGGGTCATCCCTAAACTGGTCCCACAAGTCTGGGAGCATGAAATTGTCCAAAATGTCTTGGTATGCTGACGCCTTAAGAGTTCCCTTCACTGGAGCTAAGGGGCCAAACCCAACCCCTGAAAAACAACCCCACACCATAATCCTCTCCACCAAATGATTTGGACCAGTGCACAAAGCAAGGTCCATAGAGACCATGGATGAGTGAGTTTGGGGTGGAGGAACTTAACTGGCCTGCACAGTCCTGACCTCAACCCGATAGAAGACCTTTGGGATGAATTGGAGCGCAGACTGAGTCAGGCCTTCTCATCCACATCAGTGCCTGACCTCACAAATGCGCTTCTGGAAGAATGGTCAAACATCCCCATAGACACACTCCTAAACCTTGTGGACGGCCTTCCCAGAAGAGTTGAAGCTGTTTTAGCTGCAAAGGGTGGGACAACCCAATATTGAACCCTACGGATGAAGACTGGGATGACATTAAATTTCATGTGCGTGTAAAGGCAGGTGTCCCAATACGTTTGGTACTATAGTGTATATCTTTCTCCCTTTTTTATATGATTTCTTTAGTGCTAAATCTGATGTGTAACCGTGCTATGTTAATGTGCCCATATCTCAGGTGAGCCATGTTATACATGTGGAGGACCAAGGATCAATAACTGATGACGATGATCTCAAATTGTACCACACAGAATCGCATGTGATTTGCACAAGAATGCAGTGCGTATCACATGCAATGCGACACATCGCATACGTGTTAGTCCAGCCTTATGGGATGATGATGTAGGAAATGGGATCAGCCCTGCCCAGTTGTCTTTTACTAAGATACAGAATTCCTTCCTGTCTCTTTACCATCTTTACAAAATATAGAGATTTTTTATTTTTTATTTTTTTTGTTCTATAGTCAGATAGGAACTGGGTGGACTGATTAGACTCCTTGTGATAACACTGATTAGCAATTTATTTATTTGCACCTATTGAACAGATATTACAACATGCTTTCAATGGTGTATTTGCCAGACCAGAAAGGAGCAAATAAGAATAGGGTTACATACAATCTGTGGAGAATGCCACTTGTGACCTCACCTGAAGACTCCAGTTGTTTGGCTGTCATTTCAACCTTCTTCAGTACTTTATCACTGACTAATGGCTGGAATTCTTTGTGTTCCTCTCTTGCAGGTGGAGCGCATGATGGTCATTGGGATTGATATCTACCATGACACTGTGGCAGGAAAGCGATCAATTGCTGGTTTTGTCGCCAGCATGAATAAAGGAATGACTCGGTAAGATGATGGCAGTGCCATGGAGCTTTCCAGCTCCAAAGGAGTAGAAATTCAAAGTGCACCTTTTATGCAAGATGGTACTGTGTAAAAGAGGGTAGGACAATGGAGATGTCATGTGAAGTGCATAAATTCACACTTTTTTTCGTTTATACAAGTTATCATGGCTGTGTTTTAGGCTACTTTCACACTGGAGCGGTGGGGGCGCTGGCGGTAAAGCAGCGCTATATTTAGCGCCGCTTTACCGGCGTTTTAGCGGCGCATTGCGGCCGCTCGCTGGGTGTTTTTACCCCCCGCGAGCGGCCGAAAAAGGGTCAATACCGCCCGCAAACCGCCGCTGTAGCGGCGTTTTGCGGGCGGGTTCGGCGCGCTCCCCCATTGTTTTCAATGGGACCGGGCGCTATAGGAGCGGTAAATATACCGCTCCTATAGCGAGCCAAAGATGCGGCTTGCAGGACATTTTTGAGCGTCCTGCAAGCGCACCGCTTCAGTGTGAAAGCCCTCGGGCTTTCACACTGAAGGAACAGCAACAGCTGTTTCGGGTCGGTTTGCAGGCGCTTTTCTTAGCGCAATAGTGCTTGCAAACCGCCCCAGTGTGAAAGGGGCCTTAGAGTTAAGTATCTCTTAACTTCACTTGCTGGGAGGTAAGGGGGGAGAGAGAAGCTACAAGACTGGAGGTTAAATCCCTTGCATTATCTCTGTCTAGAGCTTGGTTTTTGTATAATAACTATGGCTGGTGTTCCTGGCTGCCTTGCAGTCTAAACTTTTAACATTGCCATGGTTAAAATATGAAGGGCAAAAAATATGGAAGGCAACTCGGTAACGGTAAACATAAAGTGGAACCTTTTTAGCCAACCTTTCTTTTTCTATTTTTTTTATTTTTTTTTGTCCATTGAGGGAAACGACTTGATGATCATCCATGCGCTTTACTGCCGCCTACAAGAGAAATGGACACCAGCGATGAAAAACTGAAGGCCTGCCTCCTAAAGGCAATAACCTCCCCCACTTCACACCTGCTCAGCTTTGCTTGGTGTCATTAGGAAAATTTGATGTACCCTATATACTCGATAAGCCGAACCGAATATAAGCCAAGGCACCTAATTTTACCACAAAAGAAATGGGAAAACTTATTGACTCGGGTATAAGCCTAGGGTGAGAAATGCGCAGCTGCTGGAAGTGTAAAAGAGGGTCAACAATGCCCATTTGCAGCCTCACTGTGCCCATTTGCAGCCATCGGTCCCCCGAACTTCAAACTGGTAGTTAAGGGTTTCTATATGCACCCTAGCTGGAGCCAAATTTTGGGGTCTCTAGACTCAAAGGGTTCCGAAATGACATTGCTGCAGATGGACACAGTTGACTGACTTTGGGGCCCTGTATCTCGGGGCCATTCGGTGCTAGGAACCAATAAATGTAGTGCTAGTTCCACCGGGTTTGCACACCAAATTTGGGGTCCCTAGCACCAATTGGCCCCCGAGATATGAGGCCCCAAAGTCGGGTTGGAAAATTTCATTCTCTGCTGCAGATAAGTGCTTGACTCGAGTATAAGCCGAGGGGGCACTTTCAGCACAAAAAATGTGCTGAAAAACTCTACTTATACTCGAGTATATATGGTAGGTTTTTTTTCCTTTCTGCTGAATTTTTCAAAAAAGATTTCATAAATCAACAATTTGGTATGGTCAGGTTGGATCTTGGAAATCCTGGCGGTCTCTCCAGTTGGCCAAGGAGCATGGCTTTTCCCAGTTTTATTATATTAGAAGTATAGTGATGTTTTATCTTGTACTGCAGTTGGCAGTGGCTACTTATCTGAGTTCCAGTTGGCACAGGATTCCACTATCGGGTCAGTAGTGTTCTGAGAATTTCTGGAGGTGGTATTAGGCCCAGAACTGCAGCAGTGGTTTGTTCCTTTCTCTGAAAACTGTTGGTACCTAGCAGGCTTTTTCTTTCTTTCTTTCTTTCTTTCTTTCTTTCTTTCTTTCTTTCTTTCTTTCTTTCTTTCTTTCTTTCTTTCTTTCTTTCTTTCTTTTTCTTTCTTTCTTTCTTTCTTTCTTTCTTTTTTTATCAACATCCAAAGCCGCATGTCAGGTTTAAAATGGTTAGTTGAACTTGAATCTGCCTCGATCTTCTTATGTCTCAACAACATTGAACAGACCACCTTTCAGTTATTCAAGAACTGTTAACATGGGGGATTGTTCCTCTTTCCCCAACAAAATATGTGTGTGTGTGTGTGTGTGTGTGTTTTTTTATTTTTTTTTGCCTTTTTATAAACCTGTTATTTCTGGATCCGAAACAGTCATTCGTCCCATGTTGAACCTTAAGGACCTCAACGCATTTTGCATGTCCCTAATCATTTCAGATAGAATCTATTCAGTCAGATGCCAAAAAAACCTTGATGAAGGATAATAAAGGATTTGTATTTACAAATTCATATCTTTTCTAGATCTGCTTTTTCAATTGTTGTGGGTGACAACCACTGTCAGTTTGCAGCTTTTGCCTTTTGGCCTTGTCTCGGCCCAAAGACACAAAGGTCCTCTTACCAGTTTTGGGCTTTTTTTCACCTTCGAGGTATTCTAGTCGTCGGATATCTGAACAATCTGCTGCAAGAGCAGACCTCCTTGATTTTAGACTCCGATTTTGCAATCACACTGCCCTGCCTTTGAGAATTTCAGATGGATCCTGAACATTATGAAGTCATTTCTAAATAGCATTGCTTGCAATATTTGGGCCTTTTCCTGAAACTGCAGAATCAGGTTCAGGATATCCTATCCTATCTTCGGTCCTCTCTGCGAAGTTGCTTGTGCATGCTGCCATTGATGGTATCCATCTTCTAAGTGAAAAAAAAACGGTGGCTATATTCTGCAAGGAACTCTCCTTGTTTTGCGTAGAGATCGGGTTATGTTGAGGCCCACGACTTCCTTGACTTCAGAACTTTCACCTTCACCATGACATTGGTCAATCCCTTTTTGTTTGGCTCCAGTTCACATAATGGATTTTTTTTCTCCATTGTCTGGTACCACAATAGAGAAGAAATGCCATTCCAATAAGGAGAAATCGGTCTTTCTGGAAAAAGCAGTGGCTGAGAGATTATCACAGTCCACACCACGCATTATAATCTGTCTCTCACTGCTTTTTCGGAAAGACTGATTTTTCCTTATTCCAGATGTACTGAATGAGGGCACTTTAGCTGATCAGGCCACCATCTCTGGTGTCTAAGGCCCCTTTCACATTGGGGCATTTTTCAAGCGCTATATCGCCTGAAAAAATCCGGCCCCTTTCACTCCAATGTGAAAGCCGGAGGGCTTTCACACTGGAGCGGTGCACTAGCTGCACTAGCAGGGCGGTCAAAAAAGTCCTACTAGCAGCATCTTTGGAGCGGTGAATACATATACATGTATAAACCGCTCCTACCCATTGAAATCAATGGGACAGGGATTGACCAAAACCACCGCTAAAACTTATGGGCTTTTAGTATCGGGTTTTAACCTTTCCTGTTAAAGTTGCACTTTACTGGATCTAGTGCTTCTTGTTTTCGGTATTGTGCACCTTTTTTTTTTTTTTTGTATTTTTTTTTGTATTTTTTTGGTTCTACCAGGTGAATATTCAGACCTCCATTTCATGCCAGCTTTGAGCATTGGATCTTTCAGGCAGTCCCTAGCTTTCTGTGGTGTTGGTGTGTTTTTTTTTTTCCCTTGGGCCTGTTTGCCTTTGCTATGTTGCCCAACCCCTCTGTTAGAATTGTTTGGCTGTTGTGACATCTAAAAGCAGTCAAATAATTATTTTCTCCCTTAATGAATGATTTAGAAAATATAATTTTTTTTTTTTTTCTTGGTGTCCATTGGGTGACCATTGAGTCCCTCCTATGTGTGTTTTATTTTCATGTTCTTGGTACTACTTTGTTAGAAAACCTGAGGCATTATGGTTGTAGGCAGGGTCATCCTGTGCTGGGCATTTTTCTTTTCTTTTTTTTTTTTGTGCCAGTGTCCATTTCTCCATAAGGTGACAGTATAACCCGAGAGTATGAGAATTCAAAACATTCCTGTGTCCCTCAATGGACTCAAAGATGTTTTTTTTATTTTTTGTGAGTACAATAAGGTAAGGAGTTATTAGCTTTATTGGATTTTGTATCGCTTCAGACCTCCATTATGGTAATTTCCTTTCTATTCCTGTCTAGTCAACAGGACAGTAAGCAATAGGAACCAGCAGTACAAAAAAAACTAAAATCTCTAAAATTCACCAAACCCATCATTGTGAGAATACCATCTTCTTCCCCCTTTACCATCCCTTTACAGCTGCAGATGCCTTGCAAAAACGTCTGTCTATTCACACAAATACTCCCATCAGTCAGCATTTACTACCACATGTCCGCATTTAACAAAGCTTTATTGTGCTGAACAGCTCATACTCCCCAACAGACTCTGCTCCTTGCTTGATGCAATTTGCCCAACTTCAGGACTCCATTGTAGAGGCCCATGACCCTTCTCAACTGTATACAACATTTTTATAAAAAAATGTGACACTTCCAAAATACATTAAATCTTCATCACAGCAGCTCCCTCCTATGCAGCATTATTTACTACAAATACAGGTGAATGTTAAGCCTACCACTTCATCTACATAATGCTGAATGTGAACAGTGTAGCATCCAATATTTCTAATAATCTAGCTTTTCATTCTATTCCGTTTTTAATACAAGTTTGATGCTCTGTTCCATCCTAGTTGGTTTTCTCGATGTGTGGTCCAGGATAAAAAGCAAGAGATTGTTGATGGTCTTAAGGTCTGCATGCAAGGTAAGATAATCGGATAGATTGACTGAAAACCATAACACAGGGGTTGGCAATCCCCAGCACTCATGTCAAGGCAGGCACAAAATGTCTTTTTCAGTGGCATGCTGTTGTACCTCCTGCACTGAGGACACTTCTCCTCCTGTTTTCTGGTGGCAAATCTGGCTGGTCCTCACCATGGCAACCAGGATGTAGCTGACCAGCCGAGGAAATGCAGAAACCAGAGTGATGGAGGAGCCCAGTAATGGTCCAGAGGGGACAGGCGTGTGTTGGCGTTTTCCTACATTTATCCAGCCTGAGCTAGACAGGGTTTTGGGCTGATCTGATCTCTAAAGGTGCAGGAATTGGGGCTGATCTGACGTCCTGAAGTTCATAAATTTGAGGCCTAAATATAAACCTGATCTGAGTGTGTACCAGGCAATATAAACATGAGTTTAACTTGCCAATATAAGTACTACTTGTGTGTGTTTCTCCTGCCCCCATACCGTCCCAAAAGTCCCCCCCCCCCCCCCAACCAAGTCCCCTTTTTTAAGCTGCCTTTACTTGCTTTTAAAGCTACTAGTGAGCCAATCTGTTGGTATTATTCTCAGTTGAAGGAATTTTTTTTATTCTTTTTTTTTTTTTTTTAATATAAATAATTGGGTTGCCTGCCTTTACACGCACAAACTTTTTAATGGCCTCCCAGTTCATCCATAGGGTTCAATATTGAGTTGGCCCACCCTTTGCAGCTATAACAGTGTCAACTCTTCTGGGAAGGCTGTCCACAAGGTTTAGGGGTGTCTATGGGCATGTTTGACCATTCTTCCAGAAGCGCATTTGTGAGGTCAGGCACTGATATTGGATGAGAAGGCCTGGCTTGCAGTCTCCGCTCAAATTCATTCCAAAGGTGTTCTGTTGGGGTGAGGTCAGGGCTCTGTGCAGGCCAGTCAAGTTCCTCCACCCCAAACTTGCTCATCCATGTCTTTATGGACCTTGCTCAGAGCAACACGCACAAGTGCCCCTATGGAAATTGGCTTCCCATGGGGGCACTGGACAGAGAGGAGGAGCCAGGAGCATCAACGGGGAACCTAAGAAGAGGAGGTTTAGAGTTGCTCTGTGCAATTCTATTGCACAAAGCAGTTAAGTATAGAGATGTTATTTGTAATCACTTTAAAGCATCATTTTTTATTTCCTCGTGCAGTGGGGCTGTGCCCGCAGTGCATGGGTTAACTGCTTTTTTTTTTTTTTTTTTTTTCCAAGGGGTGACTAGAAAGCTGCATACTCACCCAATCTTCTGCTCCAGCAGCAAACAGTACTCCCCCCACGGTCCAGCAGGGACTGTTCTGATGTCTTCACATCCAGAACAGGCCTATGGACATGACGACTTCAGGAACTTTGCACCACACAAGACCGCTAGATTGCAGGGGAGCAGAGGCAGAAAGGACCTGTTATGTACTGGGAGGATTAGATGAGTATATCTCCGCTCTCCAATGCCCTAAACCAGGGATATGCAATTAGCGGACCTCCAGCTGTTGCAAAACTACAAATCCCATCGTGCCTCTACCTCTGGGTGTCATGCTTGTGGCTGTCAGTCTTGCTATGCCTCATGGGACTTGTAGTTCTGCAACAGCTGGAGGTCCGCTAATTGCATAGCCCTGCCCTAGACAAAAACGAGCAGTTGATTTTCTCTTCTGATACCTTTTTACTCCCGACAGCCGCCACTGGACGGGCTGCCACTGCCGGAATCACTTATACGTGATCTGGGTGCACAGATGCCTCCCTGTAGCAGCATACCTCCCAACTTTCTGAGATGGGAATGAGGGACACCTATCAGCAAAAGTATGCAGGCATAGGACACACCCTTTGTCACACCCCTTTAAAGGAGAATTGTAAAAAAAATAAGATTGGTTAAACCCACAAGTGTGTTTGTTTTTTTTTTTTTTTTTTGTTTGTTTTTTGCTTTTTACCACTACTATTCCTTTATATTGGCTTTTGGAATCTACAAATGCAGCAATTTAGAGATCAAATGAAAGGTTTAGCACCACTGGAAAACACTTTTTGATAGATAAAAGGTGCATTTTATATACATCTATATAGATCAGACCAAAATGAAGGACAAATGAGGGATAGAGGGACATTGCTCCAAATCAGGGACAGTTGGGAGGTATGTAGCAGTACAACAGCTATAGGGCGGTCGGCAAGTGGTTAAACCAGCATTTCTTCTGGTATTTTCATATACTTACTATAATGCAATTTTAGTGCTCACAGATGCACCTTACCATAACCCCTGTAACTGCAAGTATTTTCCAGCTGACCTAAAATGTGGCAATATTACACATGGCAAAGTGTCCTTGGCTAAACTCTGATTTTGGTTCTGCTGGAAGAACATCAGTCTAAATGACTGTGAATAATATCAGTGTTTTTTGTTCAGGTGCTCTCCATGCTTGGTTTAAATGCAATGGCTTTCTACCCAACCGTATTATCATTTACCGTGACGGTGTGGGCGATGGTCAGCTAAAGACCCTTGTCAGCTATGAAGTGCCGCAGATTATGGACTGTATCAGGACAGCAGGCAAGGATTACACGTAAGGCTTAGTTTTATTTGCCCTAATAGTTTGTAATAATATTCTAAATGGCATATATTTCCTATTTACCTTGTGTGATCATCTTTTTTTTTATTTTTATTTTATTTTTTTCCCCCTCTCTTAGCCCTAAACTGTCAGTTGTGGTGGTTAAGAAACGGATCAATGCCAGGTTCTTTGCTGTTTTTGGTGGCCGGCTCCAGAATCCTCCTCCTGGAACAATAGTTGATACTGAAGTCACCAGGCCTGAATGGTAACTGACAGGTTCTTTTTTAGAGAAAAGTTTTTTGTATGCATTGATCCTTGTCCTGCTGCGTGACGTTTACCTAGTGAAGTACCGACTGGTTTGTTAAAATTTCTATAGTCTGCAAGATAAAAAAATTTTTAAGCAATAGACCGCATAAGTTGACAATAGAGCAAGCAAATATGCTTTCTTTTTATACGGAAAGTAAACAAAACTTGGACAAGAGTGGCTGTGGTAGATTTGAACTTTGCTAAAGTGTTTGACACACGGCTTTTGTGTAAAGTGAATTCTTAGGAAATTTAGCTTGCATGCTTGGAAAATGTAGCTTGTAAATGGATATAAAACAAAGACCATATTCCGAGAGTAGTGATTAATGACTCGTACTCGTCTATAGTCAGGGGTATCCAAACTTTCTAAACAAAGGGCCGGTTTACTCTCCTTTTTTAAACCTTAGGGGGACCAGACTGAAATCAGTGAGACTAGAAAATGCCCCATGTCAGTGTGAGTTAACCATGCCTCAGGCTTGGTGGTCAATGGGAGTAAAGAAAAATTACTTGGTACCTGTGGTCAGTAGGAGGAATAGTGCCCCGTTGGTATTTTTGGTACTGGTGGGTGTCCCATCATTGGTGTCAGCGAGAGGACTAGTACCCCATTGTTGGTATCAGTGGGAGGCATTATGCCCCACTGTTGGTGTCGGTGGAAGGAATGGTGCTTTATCTGTTGGTATCAGTGGAAGGAATGGTGCTTTGTATCAGTGGGAAGAACAGTGCCATAAGGGCCGGATATAGGCAAGCAAAGGGCCACAGTTTGAAGACCACTGGTCTAAGGTTGTGTACCCAAAGGTTCAGTGTTGAGACCCTTAATATTTAACATTTATAAATGATATTTAAAACAAAGTGTTACTAGACCTACTAATTACCAACAATACAGACCTGATCACGGATGTGGAAATACGGGGCAATTTAGGAAACCGTGATCACAGGTCAGTTGGCTTCAGTATAAACCGCACAAATGGGAAACATAAGGGGATACAAAGACATTAAATTTCAAATGAGCCAACTTCCCCAAACTACGAACCTTGCTAAAATCATAGGAACAAAGAACACGGAGGAGAGATGGGTTTGCTATAAGAGCATATTAAATAAGGGCATTAGCCAGTGCATCCCATTTGGAAATAACTTTTAAAAGAGCGAACAAAAGTCCTCTAAAAGCAAAGGAGAAGGCCTTCAACTAATACAATGCTGAGGGATCATCAGCATTCAGACTTTACAAAGAATGCAACAAGAAATGTAAGGGTGTAATTCGGGCGGCTAAGATGGAACACGAAAGACACATAGCGGAGGAGAGCAAAAAAAATCCCAAGAAATTCTTTTTCAACCTCTCCTACTAATGTAACTATGATTTTAAAAGTCCAATTTCTGTGTTCGCAGATGACCTCAATTAGTAGTTGAATAATGTCCTTACAGGGTGTCTCCAACTCCTCATGCTCAGATTGGACCTCCAATAAATGGATTTTGTTCCCAATTTGGCTATAGGGCCTTACCCCATTTATAATAAAAAAAAAACAAAACAAATGCAGCCCTTTCCCCTTTCTAAGGATTACTGATCACACTTAGGTGAAATGCTGTGGAAATGTTTTCTTATGATTTCCATGTATGCTTCTATATTGTTGTATGGCTCAGCTCCGTTTACAGCTAAAAACATGTTGCCACTTTCCTTAACTGTAAGTCTTCAAAACTTTTCCCTAATAAACATACTGACAGAGGGGAAAAAAGGCAGCCCTTCCGGCAAAAATAACCTACTTGTAATTCTGTCCTAAGCCTTCGCTTTAGGCATCAACACTGCAGATTTGAATTTGCGTTCCTGTGTGTGGCCAAATGGCAGCAACATCCGTCCCCTGAGCAGGAAGTCAAAATACCTGGCCAGCACTATGTTTTACTGGTGAACTCCTGGCAAGCAGCTAAATGTGCATTTAAAATGCACGCATTTATTTTACCTGCCAAAGGGTTTGTAATTCTGTGATTATATGCACACGTACATTTTCCACGTTCAGAAATCCATTTTTTTTATGTTTTTTTCTCTCTTCGCCTTTCAGGACAGCACCTTGGAGAGAGCGCAGCTCCGCCTTTACCCAGGAAACACTGCGTGACAACGCCCCTTTTTAAGATCAGCTGCTTCCACCATGCCTTCAGTTTTAGTGTTTCCTCCGCCATGGTGGAACACTGCTGGGGAACCAGGGGTGCTGCGCTCTCTTTAAGGAAAAAACGAGGGTTTTGGCAGTGCCTCATGCTTACGTTCGCAAAGACCAGCCCAGCACCTTCCCGAACGATGGGTTAGGTGTTCCGGTGTTCCCTTCCTTCGTCGGCTCACAGGAGTAATGGACTGCCGGAGGTTGATCGCCCGTGCGTTCGGGGGGCCGCGGTTGTGCTCAGAAACGAGCGTTCCATGCCAGGCCTCAGCATGGCGGCGCCGAATCCCGGACGGCGGGGGACGCCAGTTTCGGTGGGTGGAGGCCTCCGGCAGGGCGTAGCAGCAATTGGTTCCAGCTGCTGGAACGCAGGAGGAAGGGGCAGGTCCTCTGGCCGGGACTTCCGTTTGTTTGGCACGGTCGGAAAGCCATTCAAAGCGCGCGGACGGCGGCTGCTACGATCGAAATGGAGGACGAATCTTCAGCAGCTATGGCGGATGCAGGCGCCCAGGCTCCCGGCCAGTCCCAGGTAGGAGAGGTACAGAGGGACCTCTTTCCTTTACATCACTGGGTGTTTTTTGTTCATGTATTAAGTTAAACCTGCAGCTGTCTGCTTTGGTGTAAAGGTCCATTAGCAGTTCAGCAGGGATTGAGACTCTGGGCACTTAGGGTGTTTGGCGTTGGGGTCTATTTGTTGTACTCTTTAGTGGCTGCAGTTAAAGAGGACCTGCGGGTTCTTTTATTTCTGTCGTGTCAGAAAGCTACTGCTAAGTCAGAGAGAACTTCAAGAAAATGCCCCTCATGTAAAAATCCTTTAAGGGACTCTTGGTCTAAACCCCTGTGCAGATCTTGCATTGCGGGTTTAGTGAAGGAGGAGTCCTCACAGGGGTGCAAGGAACTCCTGTCTTCAGTGAGAAAAGAAATAGCAGAGGCCCTAGGGACAGTACGCTCCCTTGTGAAAAAACGTGGTCAGAGTTCCAGCCAAGAACAGAGTTCTCAATCCAGTCTCCCTCCGTCCACTTCTGTGCAAGTTGAAAGTGAGTCTGAGGAAGAAAGGGAAAGTATTCCTCCCTCAACGTTTGATTATGATGTTGAGGAAGAGGATGTAGAAGCCAAGGCTTCTAGATATAAACTGTCACTTGAGGAAGTTGATGATTTACTCAAGGCAATTTATACTACACTGGAGATCCAGGAAGAAAAAATTCAGCTGTCAGTACATGACAAAATGTACCAGGGGCTGGAGGAGGTCAAGCATAGTCTTTCCTGTACACAAAGTGTTAACAGACTCCATTAAAGGAGTGGAAGGACAGAGAATGGACAGTCCTTCGCTAAAGCCCTTAAAAGGAGGTTCCCTTTTGAGGAGAAGGGGAGTGTGTTTGGATAGATACTGCCTTCCCTCAAGTGTACAGAAAGACGGGCTTAGCCTTTGAGGATAGGGGAATTCTCAAAGTCGCTATGGACAAAAAAGCAGATGGGCTACTGAAGAAAGCATGGACTCTTCTTTAGCCAATCTGAAACCTGCAATGGCAGCCACAGTGGTGGCCAGAAATTTGGAATGCTGGTCAAACCAACTCAAAAATCAGGTGGTGGCAGGTACCTCCAGGAAAGAATTATTAGAGTCCTTCCCTTCTCTATTAAAAGCCGTCAAATTTATGACTGATGCCTAGGCAGAGTCCATCAAAATGTCTGCCAGGTCATCAGCACTGGTCAATTCCGCAAGGAGAGCCCTCTGGCTTAAAACCTGGTCAGGGGGTTCAGCCTCTAAAGCGAAACTGTGTGAAATTCCCTTTTCAGGGGATTTGGTGTTTGGTCCAGAATTAGAAGGCTGTACTTGATAGGACAGCAGACAAAAAGGAAGCTTTTCCTCAGAAAAAGGACCAAACAAAGAAAATTGGAATCCTCAGAGAGGAAATGACCAGCTCCCAGTAGGCGGGAGGCTTCAGGACTTCTGGTTTAGTTGGGAAGAAACAACAAGAAGTCCATTTGTTCTAGGGATAATCCAGCAGGGTTACCATCTAGAGTTTTTAGAAGACCCCCCAAATCGGTTCTTCATAACAAACTTGCCGAGGGATCAGGAGAAGGCTCTGGTTATGAAGTCCCTTCTTCAAGAGCTGATGCAACAGAATGTCATCTCTCAGGTCCCAGAGGGGCAAGAAGGAAAAGGGGTTTTAGTCCCATATATTCTGGGTAAAGAAACCATCGGGAAAATTCTGCCTGATCCTCAACTTAAAGCTGTTGAATCGGTCCATAAAGTACAAAAAATTCAGGATGGACACGATTTTTTCGGTGAAGAACTTGCTGACCCCCAGGTGTCACATGGCCTCCATCGATTGGAGAGATGCATAGCTCCATATCCCAATAGCACCCTAGTCCCAGAAATTTCTGCGCCTAGCAGTCAATCTGGGAAAGGGGGAGATCTGGCATCTACAGTTCAGAGCCCTGCCATTCCGTCTCTCCTTCTCACCCAGAGTATTCACGAAAGTGATGGCAGAAGCATTGGAACCCCTGAAACTGAAAGGGATCCCAATAGTGCTCTACTTGGGCTATCTGCTATTTTTCGCCGACTCAAAAAGTCAGGTGGAAGTCAATCTTCAAGTGACTCAAGCACATATAAGAGGCTTGGGTTGGCTTCTCAATATTCAGAAGTCCAACGTAAAGCCTGCCCAAAGAGTAAGGTTTCTGGGGTACGAAATAGACTCACTGGATTGGAAGATGGGTCTACCCCAAGAAAGAATAGAAACAGCTCTGAAGGCACTTCAGTCCAATTCAAGGTTCTCAGTATGGCAAGCCATGTCGGCTCTGGGTCTACTGACAGCAGCAATCCCCGCAGTACAGCGGGCCAGACTGCATGCTCGTCCGCTGCAGGCGGACATGTTGACAAATTGGTCTTTCCAGAAATCTCTGGAGGGAAAGTTCGTCATAGGGGTAAGAGCAAAAAGATGACTCTGGTGATGGAGGAACCAGAGAAACATCTCAAAAGGTCTCCACTGGTCCTTCCCAGTAACCCAAAGGCTGACTACAGATGCCAGCGCAGGGGGGGGGAGCCCACCTGGAAGAACAAACTATTCCAGGGGGGTTGGTCCAAGCCAGAAGCGAGTAGGTCATTAAACTGGAGAGAGTTTAAGGCTATTTCATCTGAGTCTTCTGTCCTTCCAGGAACTTCTAAGAAGTCAGCATGTCCAGATTTGGTCGGACAATATGACTGCAGTGTTATACCTAACAAAACAGGGTGGCACAAAAAGCAGAACTTTGTTGGAGTTAACCTGCCAAATACTGAGATGGGCAGAGAACAATTTGGTCTCCCTATCGGCAGTTCCACTTAAAAGGGACGGAAAACGCCTTGGCAGGTCTCCTCAGCAGGAGAAAAATTAAGAGCAGCAGAGTGGTCTCTGAATCAGGATCTATTCGAGACAATAGCCAAGAGGTGGGGTTGTCCTCAGGTGGACCTGGTGACAAAACAAGAAAATGCAAAAATACCAGTGTTCTTCTCCCCCCAGAGAACAGATCAAGCTCTGGGGATAGAGGCTCTGGCCCACAGATGGGGTTTCTATCTGTCCTACGCTTTTCCCCCATTTTCACTGATTCCAAGGGTATTAGCCAAATTCAGACTGAAATCCACGGAACTAATTCTGACAGCTCCTTATTGGCCAAAGAGACCATGGTTTGCAACCCTAATGAACCACTCAGTAAAACCTCCTTGGAAGTTACCTAACAGGTCAGATCTACTGAGTCAGGGCAAGTTTTTTCATCCAGATCAAACGTTTCTCAACCCGGCAGCTTGGTTTCTGAAGAACAAATCCTAAGACAAAAGGGCCTATAAGAAAAACTCATCTCTATCCTTCTTGCAAGTAGGAAGAAGGTGACAGACATTTATTTTAAGGTCTGGAAAGTATATAATACATGGTGTTCCAGAAAGGACTTTTAGTTTGTCTAGTACAATTTCAGTTATAGAATTCCCTCAAGAAGGATTGGAGAAAGGCCTAGTAGCTAGTACGCTCAAGACGCAGGTAGCGGCTTTATTAGGTTTTTTGAAAGAACCCTGGTAAGGGAGCCCCTGATAATTCGTTTTTTCAGAGCTATGGCTAAAGTAAAGCCTAGATCTGTGGTTATTTTTTCCAAATGGGATTTATCTTTGGTTCTTCAAGGGCTAACAAAGCTTCCGTTTGAACCCATAGAAGGATCATCACTTAAGTTTTTAACGTTTAAAACTGTGTTGTTGGTGGCAGTAACATCAGCCTGTAGAGGCAGCGAGTTACAAGCTCTATCAATTAAGGAGCCCTTCATGAGATGCTTACCAGATAGGGTAGTTCTAAAAACAGATCCAGCCTTTCTACTGAAGGTGAGCCCTGCATTTTCACCGGGCACAGGAGTTTATTCTCCCTACATTTTGCCCCTCACCGTCGGGGCCAGGAGAAGAAGCCTTCCATACCCTGGATGTCAGGAGAGATCTTCTTAAGTATCTGGAGATAACAAGGGACTTTAGAAAATCATCCTCACCCTTTGTTCTGATGGAGGGCGCTCACAAGGGATGTAAAGCTTCCAAAAACATCCTTGGAGGATGGCTAAAGCAAGTTATTAAAGGAGCATACGCCTCTCTAGGTTTGGAGCCTCCAGAAGGAATCTTGCCCCATTCGACCAGAGCAGTAGCGGCATCATGGACAGAAAAGGCCGGAGCATCGCCTGAGCAAATTTGTAAGGCTGCCATATGGTCCAGTTTCTCAAACTTTTATAAAGCATTGCCGCATGGATCTGCTCTCAGCCTCAGACCAATCCTTCGGGAGAAAGGTTTTGCAGGCAGTGGTCCCACCCTGAAGTAAGTTTCTTGATTATCCTCTCCAAGGTGCTGTCCTGAAAGGCGAAGAGAGAAAACCTTAGTTAGACTTACCGGTGACGGTATTTCTACGAGCCTTTCAGGACAGCAGCCTACTTCCCTCCCTAGGTTATGATGTATAATGTATAATTATAGGGCATGGTAACTGTCTGCTTATATTTTCCAGCATGTCGGAGGATTTCTCGATAACAACTGAAGGCATGGTGGAAGCAGCTGATCTTAAAAAGGGGCGTTGTCACGCAGTGTTTCCTGGGTAAAGGCGGAGCTGCGCTCTCTCCAAGGTGCTGTCCTGAAAGGCTCGTAGAAATACCGTCACCGGTAAGTCTAACTAAGGTTTTTTTTTTTTTTTTTCTTTCTTTTTTTTTTTTTTTTTTTTTCAGTATCCCAGCTTCCTCAATGAATAATTAATCGGCACCACTGACTCGAGGAATCCACAGATCTTACTAATTGGCAGACATTTTTTCAATCTTTTGACAACAAATCAGTAAAAATATTTGTTTAGCTGTTTGCCTGGAGTTCAGTTTTAGGTAGAGTAGTTCAGCTGTTAACTTTTTTGTTTTCAACTGGCTTTGTAGAATGGCTAGATTATACTGTTTGTTTTTTTTTTTTTTTTTCCAAAAAACTCTTCTGTGGCATCTTCCCTTCAGGTATGACTTCTTCATCATCAGCCAGTCTGTGCGACAAGGCACTGTGTCCCCAACACACTACAATGTTGTGTATGACAGCGGAGGTCTGAAGCCAGATCATATGCAGCGACTGACTTACAAGCTCTGCCACCAGTACTTCAACTGGCCTGTATGTATGATGGAAGCTAATTTCTTAAAGTGTTACTAAACCCTCAACAGTAAAATCAGTCTGTATATGCAGTAAAGCATGCTTGTTATACTCACTGTGAAGGGGTTAATCCCCTGTATTGTGTAAAAAGTTGTTTGATCCTGTCTTCTCTGATCCTCCCCCCCTCCACTGTCCCCAATCCATCTGCTGATGGAACAGAGCCTTGGGGGGGGTGCATGTGATCAGCACAGGGCCAATCAGCTCTGTCCAGACAGAGGGTCAGGGGTCCTGCAGCCTCATAGGACAGTCAGGAGAATGAAAACTCCTGTAAGCTTTAACCAAACTCTGATAGATGTCATAAGACTACTATATATTGCTGATGAGAATTTAGCAGTTTATATTTACTAAAATAGTTGCATTTCCATGTTTTGTGTACTGTGGGAGACCAGATATATTGAATGCAGGGTCCTGGGTTCAGTAATTCTTTAAAGTATAATTTCTCTTATGTTCACTGGAGGATACAGCTATGCTTCGGGTTTAGATCATCCCCTACGGCAGAGGTAGGCAACCTTGGCCCTCCAGCTGTTTTGAAACTACAAGTCCCATGAGACATTGCAAGACCCTAACAATCACAGGCATGACTCCTAGAGGCAGAGACATGATGGGATTTGTAGTTTCACCACAGCTGGAGGGCCGAGGTTGCTTATCCCTGACCTACAGAGTGTAATGCTACCCAAGATTCTGGGGACAACTCAAAAATAAAACCGGTGATCAAGCTTAGTAGTCAGTCTGTTATCTTGGAGTTAGGACTTCCTGTTGGAAATTTTTATTCCTTTTTGTTTTACTTTAAGCATGTTGCTGGCTTTGTGAACAAACAATATAAATTGGTTGCTTGTCAAGTTTCGCTATCGAGTGCATACAGTTCCTTGCTCCATGCAGATTTGCCTGCGATAGCCTTGGCAAGGGGCAGCCTATTTTTTTTTTTTTCTCCTGGGGAAACATATGACCGATTTTTAAATTTCAGACTGTCCTGTCAGATTAGCCATGTCGTGGCCACGTCCAAGTAAATTCACGCTCTTGGCGCAAGGGACTTGGGGGAGCACACATCTGCATCCAGGGTTAGTTGCTGCCTGGCTGGGTTGGAAGAGGTTGGTTAGGAAGCCCAGGAGGAAAGGGAGGGAGATGCCCTTGGTGCACGATAGACTGCTGTGCTCAAGCTGTGCCTTTGCTGCAGAGGGAACAGAGAGACCTTTCACCCACAGATTCCCACTGCAAGTCTTTGGGGGCATCGGAGAAAGCGAGAGCAGGGTTTCCTATCTCTACTACAAGCATCCAGCTGAATCCCAGGGACCGGTGAGAGGGCTCATTGCCTACTCTAAACCCTGTAAGCAGGACATTAAGAATAAGTTCACATTTAAAATGATAATAAATGCATGTTTGTTTTTTGCAGGTAGAATAAATTGCATTTAAAAAAAAAAAAAAAAAAAAAAAAAAAAAAACATTATTTTTAGAAGCCTGGAATGCATTGCACCAGCGATCAGCAGATCGCTGGTTCCATGCAGGTCTCCTGCAGACTGTTGGTTTAAGATGACTGCCCGTACATTGTACAG
The DNA here is from genome assembly GCA_028564925.1 of Lithobates sylvaticus. Taxonomy (NCBI): domain Eukaryota; kingdom Metazoa; phylum Chordata; class Amphibia; order Anura; family Ranidae; genus Lithobates; species Lithobates sylvaticus. Next base: position 593,823,732 of record CM053027.1, read on the forward strand.
ACAGGCAGTTTTACACCAATAGGAAGAATCCATAAACTACCACAGCTACGGTGGTAGTTAATTGAGAACTACATGCCGACAGCCGCAAAGTCTTTCTGGACTTGTAATTTTCCCATTCACAGATCACTATGAATGGATGATGCAGCCAGTCTCCACGATTGGCTAGGGCACCCCAAGGTAGGTAGGAACCACCCCAAGCTGGATGGTACAAGTGCCAGAAATGATTACAAGTTTACCATTTTGAGTCCAAGAGCTATAAGAAGCCAGCAGGTGACTGTGACCAACAGACACCATCTAAGATGTACAGTGCCTCGAAAAAAGTATTCATTACCCTTGAAATTTTCAAAATATTTTCATGTTGCAACCAAAAATGTAAATGTATTATATTGGGGTTTTTATGTGCTAGACCAACACAAAATGGCACATAATTGTGAAGTGGAAGGAAAATTATAGATGGTTTTCCGTTTTTTTTTTTTTTTTTTAAATCTGAAAAGTGTGGCGTGCATTTGTATTCAGCCCCCTTTACTCTGATACCCCTAACTAAAATCTAATGGCACCAATTGCCTTCAGAAGTCACCTAATTAGTAGCTAGAGTCCAACTGTGCGTAATTTAATCTCCGTATAAATACAACTGTTCTGTGAAGCCCTCAGACGTTTGTTAGGGTACATTAGTAAACAAACAGCATCGTGAAGGCCAATGAACACACCACACAGGTCAGGGATAAAGTTGTGGAGAAGTTTAAGGCAGGGTTGGGTTATAAAAAATAAATAAAAAATATATATCCCAAGCTTTGAACATTTCATGGAGCACTGTTCAATTTATCATGCGAAAATGGAAAGCGTATGGCACAGCTTCAAACCTACCAAGACTTGGGCATCCACCTAAACTGACAGGCCGGGCTAGGAAAGCATTAATCAGAGAAGCAACCAAGAGGCCCATGGTAACTCTGGAGAAGCTGCAGAGATCCACAGCTCAGGTGGGAGAATCTGTCCACAGGACAACTATTAGTCCTGTACTCCACAAATCTGTCTTTTTTTTTTTTATGGAAAAGTGGCAAGAAGAAATCCATAACAAGTTCTGTTTGCAGTCTGTGAGAAGCCATGTGGGGGACGCAGCAAACATGTGGAAGAAGCTGCTCTGGTCAGATAAGTTTAACTTTTTGGCCTAAAAGCAAAAAACAAACACTGCACATCACCCTGAACACACCATCCCCCATCCCCAACATGATGGTGGCAGTATCATGTTGTGGGGATGATTTTCTTTAGCAGGGACAGGAAAGGTGGTCAGAGTTAATGGGAAGATGGATGGAGCCAAATACAGGGCGATCTTGGAAGAAAACCTGGTATTCTGCAAAATACTTGAGACTGGGGCAGAGGTTCACCTTCCAGTAGGACAACGACCCTAAACATACAGCCAGAGCTACAATGGAGTGGTTTACATCAAAGAATATTCATGTGTTAGAATGGCCCAGTCAAAGTCCAGACCTAAATCCAGTTAAAAATCTGTGGCAAGACTTGAAAATTGCTGTTCACAGATGCTCTCCATCCAATCTGACAGAGCTTGAGCTATTTTGCAAAGAAGAATGGGCAAAATGGCACTCTCTAGATGTCTAGATAGAAGCTGGTAGAGACATCCCCAAAAAGACTTGCAGCTCTAATTGCAGTGAAAGGAGGTTCTACAAAGTATTGAATCAGGGGGACCGAATACAAATGCACGCCACACTTTTTTTTTTCACATATTTATTTGTAAAATAATTTTGAAAACCATTGATCATTTTCCTTCCACTTCACAATTATGTGCCACTTTGTGTTAGTCTATCACATAAAAATACATTTACGTTTTTGGTTGTAAGTTAGCATGACACAATTTCAAGGGGTATGAGTACTTTTTCAAGGCACTGTAGTTCTCACTTTTGGGTGACCTTTTAACACTAAATTATTTAAAGACTATAATAAAACATGACCTCTGCCCTTTCTCTTTCCAGGGAGTGATTAGAGTGCCAGCTCCTTGCCAGTACGCCCACAAACTGGCCTTCCTGGTTGGCCAGAGCATTCACAAGGAGCCTCACAATTCCCTGGCTAACCTACTCTACTACCTGTAGCCACGGGATGAACACAAGACCACCATTTGTCTGAGACCTCTTATTGGAATTTGGAGCCATTCTTCTGCTGATGTTAGAATGTGTAATTTGGGAAGCATTTAGAAAACAGAAAGTTACTTCATTTTTCTCAAGTTTGTTAGTTTCAGTTGGGTGGTTTGTGTTTACTGTTAAAGCTGCTGCTTACCAAGGGGGCAGCCAGTATGATGACTGAACTTTTGGTCTGCCTATGGAAGAGTTTCTTCCCGGTCTTAAAGGCAATCTGCACTGAGAAACTATGGCGTCTGTCATTGAACTTTCGTGCTTTTTTTTTTTTTTTTTTTTTTAAATGCTCATTGGATCAGCTTAACAGCCCGGGTAGTCTTCGTCGCCAACCTGGAGCCAATTTGCAGATCGGGTGGTCTGACTGTAAAATTGCTGAGGCCAAAGGGAGGCTGCTATCATCTTCAGAAGAAGGGCATTGTGAGCATTGCCATCTAGTGCTAGTTGCCTGGCTTTCTCTGGTCTCAGTACTATAGGGTTACTTAAACATTACCTATTTTACAACTGGGAAATATTCCAAAGATAGCAACATGGCATGCTGTAAGACAGTTTAGCATCACTTCATCGAAAACCAATATTGCACTCGCATTAATGAAGCCTGCATAGAGGAATCAAGTCTATTACCAGCTGCTGGCCATGGATGGACACATGTTCAGTGGTTTGTGAAAACCGCAGTAGTCAGGGCAGACCACCCACCACAGACAAGCTTCCTCAATACTCTTAATCGAGTCTGTAGACGATTTGAAGTTTATTTGTGTGCTGTTGTTGAAATAGTCCTGACTGCTGCTTTTTCCACTCACCACAGACTATATTATTTACTGCTGGCCACCAGAGGGCAATTTTATGTCAGACTTGCATACTTTATTATTATGCAATTTTTTTTTTCTAGTTCAATTGATGGTAAACCTTTATACTATACCTGTGCACTTTCTGTTTTTGTTGAGACTCCTAATGTGCATACTTTAGTTCAAATTCTGTTCCTCGTAGTATTAAATCCATTGACTCCGCATGACAACCAGGCAGCTAGCATTTTCACATGGAGAAGTCGGGCTCCAAATTATTTTGCAGTGCAGGTTCGCTTTAATTGCGGCCAGGTTTTTGGCAAAAAGTGCAAAGGTATGTACTGTTTGTTGAATTTTTTGTTTTGCTCTCCAAGTATCATGAGCTGCTGCTTTTTATATGGAGCAAAAGCCAATCAAATTATAAAGAGGGAGATCTTCATGAAATGTACTATGCAACATCGTAGGCCTTGGCTTAATTGCATTGCTTATTTTTCTGCCAAAAAATATGAAATTTACGTTTTTTTCTTTTGTAATAAGTTATACTTTGTCATTAAAGACTGTTTAAATGCACATTGATGCTTTGTTCATCACGTTTGTTTGGCGTGTGTGTGTGGTTATGGCAAGTCTGAACTAAGGAAAGCGAGAAAGCTTGGCTCATATAATATTTGAGCAACTGCAATGCATCCTTGCAGGGGTTCTAACTTTTCTTTTTCATATGAATTTTAATACCAATTTAGGCAATATTCCAAAAAGTGGCAGTTCCTGAAAACAAAAAAAAAGTAGCTCTGGCCACTCTGCTTTAGAACTCGCCAATCCAGTGCTGCATGTCCTTCAGTCTGTGTACCCAGGGTGTCAAGGCTCCACCTTCTGCTCTGAACGCACCTGAAAATTCTTCAGAGCATGGCATCACATTATGTAGTGCTGCAGTCAGGGTCGTAAATAATTAATTTGACTGGGGGGGGTGGTCAGCCTTGGGTACCCAGAGGAAAATGGGTGTCAAATTGGGTATAGCCAAATTTCGGCAGTAAAAGGGGCTTACATTTTAAGCCTACTCACTGTTCATGGTAAAAAACATTCCACACCCTTGTACGCACAAAAAAGTTGGACCTTCTGGCCTCTGGGATAAACCACAAACTGAACAGGTTTGTGTCTAGATACCAAGATTCTCTAGCAGAAGTGGTGGATGTTCAGGTGTGTCTGTAAGATCAGTACATCCGAGTCTGTGTTTCATCCCCTGCCACTTCCTCCTTGTCAGCTCCACAGGTCCAGATAAAGAGCGTTTCAGTAATCCTCATTGTGCTGGACTTGCCCAGGTGCATGTGGAATGCCAACCTAGCAGGACTCTTGGAAGATGCTCAGCGAGCACTGCCAGATCAGCATGTTCTGCCCCAAGGCCAGATTTGATATCTTGCTTCTCAGTTACTGTTTTTATTGGCAAGGCTGGTAAAAAGTCCAGGTTCTGAAAGGTGGGGCATCTGAGCCTGTATTTCCTCAATACTCGGTTAGAAAGTTTCTTTCCTGTAAAGGTTATCATATTCGGGCTTCCACTCCAGGAGTTTCTCTGTGGGCCAAAGTCTCTCCTTCCTGCACTATCAAAGGTCTGGTTTCTACCCCTTCTTTATTTATTTTTAATATCCTGTGTAGCGGTAACCCCATGGGGGCTGCTGATTGACTCTATACCCCACTGGCTACCCCACCTCTGCAGATCCTCTTACACCTTGGGTTCCATTCTGCAATGTGGTGGCAATAAGAAACTCACATGATATCACTGAACCACTCAGAAAGGTTTACGGAGATAAGTAATGGAACACAATGAAAAATATGAATGAACTCAAGTTATGGTTGACAAGTTATCACATAATGCACATATATAGCACACATACCCTTTCAGGTGATAAGGTTATGTGAACAGGTACACAGGATAGGTACACAATATCTTCAACACGTATATTAAATACCTTCCCACTGAGGCCTCAACACACAGACCAAAATGCAGTATATAATCTTTACATCCAGTAACATTGTAAAATTAAGCATATACACAAATGGCTCCCTCTAGGCTATAATTGGGAGATTAACTTGTGAGTAGAGCAGCAATGCTTGGTAAAAGAAGATGGTGAAAGTTCTTTAGGCTGCATTCACACCTGAGCGTTTTGTCGCCTGAAGCTACAAAACGCTAGAGGGGAAAAAATACATTATTCTCTATGGAGATGGTTCACATCTCCACTCCAAAACGCCTGAAGCCCTACGCCTGAAGCTCAAACAAGTTCCGGACCCTTTTTTTGTCGCTCGAATCGGGCAGATTTGGGTGGTTTTCTTCTTTTTATATCGGTGACCTTTTGCTCTGCACAAAATCACGGCAAAACGCGGTAAAAAACTACGCAAAAAATGCCGCAATTTGTGCGATTTTCTGCCTGGAAATGCTACGCTCAGGTGTGAATGCCTTAAACTCCAGATGTCTTCAGCTAGCCTGATGGTTAAACTGCAGTATATTGTTGTAATCCACAGAGACAAAAGTAAAGAGATTACTGTAGAACAAAAGGTGTGCTGATGATTGCTTAACTGAAGAAATATCACAACTTGTAGATTCCTCTTTACATGTGAGTGCAATACAGTACTGACCTTACAGGGGGAAAGACGAGGCCCCAAAGTCCAGCTGTATGCTGCCTGTGAAGAAGTAGATTCACCACTGTGGAACTACAAATCTCACCAGCAGTCTGTAGAAAGAACTCACTCGGCAATACTGTAATCTCTGCTGAAATGGGTAGGTGCCCTCTCACCACAATAGACCCCAATGACTGTGAGGCTCTGTCCAGAATCCTCTCCTGGTGTGTCTGGTGAAGATGGTGCCGCCACGCCATGCTGCATTCAAGGGTATACCCTTTATCGTAGGGATAGAGAGGGTAAAAAGGGGGAGGGGTATATATATAATATAATGTGTGTGTATAATGTGTGTGTGTATAAACAATAATGTATAAGCGAATGTGAGAGATGATATCACTAAGGGAGCTAGGGAGGAGGTGGAATCCTTATGGGTAGAGCTCTAAAGGGACGAAGCTAAGGGGAAAATAATACTGGGAGTATGCTATAGGCCCCCTAACCTGAGGGAGGAAGGGGAGACAGATCTCCTATCACAATTTGGATTAGCAGCAAGGATGGGAAGTGTTATCATAATGGGGGATTTTAATTATTCAGACCTAGACTGGGCGGAGGGAGCGGCACATTCATCTAAGGCATCTCGCCAGTTCCTAAATGTCTTGCAGGACAATTTTATAGGTCAGATGGTAGGCGCACCAACTAGAAATGAAGCGTTACTGGATCGACTGATTACTAACAATACAGACCTGATCATGGATGTAGAAATACAGGGGGCAATTTAGGTAACAGCGATCACAGGTCAATTGGCTTCAGTATAAATCACAGAAATGGGAACCCTAAGGCGAATACATACACTGAATTTCAAAAGAGCCAACTTCCCTAAACTACAAACCTTGCTAGAAGGCATAAATTAGGATAAAATCTTAGGAACAAAAAACACGGAGGAGAGATGGGTTTGCTTTTAAGAGCATATTAAATAAGGGCATTAGCCAATGCATCCCATTGGGTAATGAATTTAAAAGAGCAAACAAAAGTCCTGCATGGCTTAACTCCAACGTATAAATGCATATAAAAGCAAAGGAGAAGGCCTTCAAAAAAAATACAAGGTTGAGGGATCGTCATCAGCATTCAGACTTTATAAAGAATGCAACAAGAAATGTAAGGGTGCAATAAGGACGGCTAAGATAGAACATAAAAGACACATAGTGGAGGAGAGCAAAAAAATCCCAAGACATTCTTTAAGTATGTAAACAGTAAAAAAGGGAGGAGAGACCATATTGGCCCCATAAAGAATGAGGAAGGACATCTGGTTACAAAGGATGGGGAGATGGCCACGGTATTGAATTTATTCTTCTCCTCAGTCTTCACGAGGGACTCTGGGGGGGGCTTCAGTAACCAAAACTGCAGTGTTTATCCTCATGACACATCACCACAGGAAGCACCTCCATGGTTAACAGAGGACAGAATTAAAATTAGACTTGGGAAACTTAACATTAATCACCAGGACCACCCGAGGGTACTTGGGGAACTCAGTCAAGTAAAGACCATTGTTCCTAATTTTTACTGACTGGCATGGTACCAGCTGATTGGAGAAAAGCCAATGTAGCACCAATATTTTAAAAAGGGCCCAAAATACATCTCTGGGAATTACAGACCAGTTAGCCTAACATCAATAGTATGTAAACTCTTGGAGGGGATAAGGGAGTATATACAAGATTACTGCTAATGATACTGTTCTTATTACCAAAATCAGCATGGATTCATGAAGAATGATTCTTGCCAGCACTCCTGGCTCCTCCTCTTCTCTGTGTGTCATCATAGGAATTCCCATTGTGGCACTCCTGTGGGCTTGATCCTGAGCTGTGCATCTATAGATGCAGACAGAAAGGCTTGGCCTCGCCCCTGCTCTCTTGTCGCAAGATTTGGTTGACAGCAGCGCAAGCTATTGGTTCAAAATTCTATCAATCTGTCCTGTGAGGAGAGCGAGAAAGTTGAGTGAGATACTGTTCTCAAGCACAGTGCTGGATCCAGAATGGGCTCAGGTAAGTATGAGAGGGAGGAAAAGGGGGAGGGTGCTGCGCACAGGTTTTTTTCCTTTATGTAATTAAGGGAAAAAAAAAATACACTTTACAGCAATTTTCAAACACATCCTAACTAAAAGTTTGTGCAAATCCAACTAATTGGGAATATTATATCGTAAAACTATTATTTGGGAGGGACAAAAAAAGCTGTCTACATACTTAAGGCCCGTACACACAATTTGACTTTTTGACCACAAACATGCAAATTAGTTGTTTTGGAGTAACATCCGACCGTGTGTGCGCTCCATCGGACAAACTTTTTTTCAGTTTTCCTCTGACTTTTGTTGGCTGTGCGAACGGACAAACTTTCTGCCAACAAAAGTCAGATGGAGCAAAGTCCGACCGTGTGTACACAAAACCATCGGACTTTTGTACAAAGTACAAACACGCATGCTCGGAACCAATGCAAAAGATCAGACAATAATACAGAAGTTGACCAAAGGTGGCACTGGAGTATTTGAACGTCCTCTTTTGAAGTGTCGTCAGTACGTTGAAACGTCACTACGTTCGTGTTTCTTGCCTAAAAAGTCAGATCGTGTGTATGCAATACAAACTTTGGGCCAACGCCCTTTGTACAAAAATCCACGGGAAAGTTTGTACAAAGTCTGATCGTGTGTATGAGGCTTTAGACTATTTTACCTGCTCACTGGGCAGCCTAATTGCTGGCCATGGAAGAATAACGTCACCTTCATTGGCTGTTTACATTACATTTCTATTGTAATCTTGTTTGTGTACCCTATGCATCGGTTTTTATCCCAAAATTACAAATTCTTTGTCAGATAACACTGTAAATAAGAGTACATTTTTAACCACTTGCCGAGCAGCTGCCGCAATTGTACTGCGGCAACATGGCTCGACTGCGCAAATCGCCCTTATGTTAAGTTGGTAACCTAGATGGCCACTAGGGGGCGCGTGCGCACCGACGGAGGCACGCTAGCTCCCCGAGCTGCTGCGAGTGCCCGGCGGTCTCGATCACCTCCGGGCTCCTGCGATCGCTCGGGGCACACGGAGAACCCGGAACTGTGTGTGTGTGTGAACACACCATTTCCGGATCTCTGAGGGGAGAACAGACAGATCGTCTGTCCATACAGAGTATGAACAGCGATCTGTTAGTTTTCCTGCACAGTCCCCATCCCCCTTCAGTTAGGACACACATCAATCCCTTCACTGCCCCCTAGTTTTAACCCCTTCACTGCCAGTGACATTTTTACAGTAATCGGTGCATTTTTAATCGCACTGATCGCTGTATTAATGCCAATGGTCCCAAAAATGTGTCAAAGTTGTCCGACGTGTCTGCCATAATGTTGCAGTCGTAAAAATCGCTGAATATAAAAAAAAAATAATATTAATAAAAATGCCATACTATCCCCTATTTTGTAGACGCTATAACTTTTGCGCAAACCAATCAATATACATTTATTGTGATTTTTTTTTTGTTGGTACTAGGGGGCAATCAAGGGGTTAACTGTGTTCCATGGGTGTGTTCTAACTGTAGGGGGGATGGGCTACCAGGGACATGACCGAGATCACTGTTCCCGAATCCTGGGAACAGTAGATCTCTGACATGTCACCCGTCAGAACGTGGAATCGCCTTGTTTACAAAGACCTCTGTAATAGGTGATCGCGGGTCGCCAGTGGACGTCGGGTCTGCCCGACCTACGGGCACACTCCCGCAGCGGGAGCGAGCCACCCGCAACTGCGCGAGCCGCCATACAGGTACAGCTATTCGCGCAGGAGAGCCATCCTTTCGCAGTATATCTGCGTGAGCAGGTCGACAAGTGGTTAGGTAACACCTACAGGTATGAGGCTGAATTCTGAACAACTTTTAATATAAATTTATTCCTCAATAGCCACATGATATAAATTCACTTGGTGTGCACCAAATACCTTTTGCAAATCCAAATATTATCTTGTAAATGTAGCAGTGACATTACAACTGCGCTGTACATAGTCTGTGCAGAGAGCAGAGCTGTAGGAAGGGCTCAGTAGCTCCACCCACTACAGGGTCACTGAAGAAAGCTACAGGAGGGGGCATGGACAAGGCCAGTCACCCTGCACAAGAGAGAGCAGCAGTACTGCAAATAACTAGAAGAAATACACAAAGCACATCAAGCTTCAAGTAACAATAAACATTCCACTTGTATTCAAATTTTACTGCCCCCCCCCCCCCCCCCCAATCCAGGCACCCTAAAGCAGCTCCCTTATGGTTGCTCTGCCATTTTTAGTGCTACAGCTCACCTGACCAGCTACTTGGGCTGCTGCTTCATCTATCTGAATTCTGTTGTGCAGTGGACTGCAAGAGGCTGATACTAAGTCAAATACAGTGGCAAGAAAAAAAATATGCGAACCCCCCCAGAATTACCAGATTTTTCTGCCATCCCAACCATAGACAAACAACATGTTCTTAAGCTGGCTACACACAAGCAATTCAAAACACTAAACATTCACAGTGTTGGAAGAAAAAAAAACAAGTGAACCTTTGGAGTTAATGGCTGGTCGAACCTTCTTTTGACAAGTGGTCCTTGGCTCTTGGTCAACTCTTCTGATAATTCTTTCCACTCTTCGGTCAGAAATCTTGCGAGGAGCACTTCTTCATGACTGGTTTATGGGGAAATAATGTTCTTTCCACTTCCGGATTATGTCCCCAACAGTGGTGGGACAGGTGAGTGGGGGGTGGGGGTTCAGTGTTGGGCCAGATGAGGGGGGGGGTTACAGTGGTGGGAGACATGAGCAGGGGGGTTTCAGTGTTGGGCCAGATGAGAAGGGGGTTACAGTGGTGGGAGACATGAGCAGGGGGGTTTCAGTGTTGGGCCAGATGAGAAGGGGGTTACAGTGGTGGGGAGACATGAGCAGGGGGGTTTCAGTGTTGGGGCAGATGTGCAGAGGGTTTCAGTGGTGGGGCAGACGAGAAAGGGGGTTACAGTGGTGGGGCAGATGTGCAGGGTAGTACAGTGGTGGGGCAAATGTGAAGGGTAGTACAGTGGTGGGACAGATGAGCAGGAGGGACAGTGATCTGAGGTGTGAAGGTGCATGAATTGGGGCTGATCTGAGGTGTGAGAGTGCGGGATGTTAATTTCTCACTACTAAAGTAGTTTACAGCATTTACTTTATAAAAAATCCTTTTTGTGTTTGAGAGTGTGAAGTTGAAATTTTTTTTGTTATAAAATCGGCACGCTCAATTTCTTTGAAAACATTTTTCAGGACGCTGTGCTCAAAAGGTGAGCCCCTGAGCTAGAGCTACAATGGAATGGTTTAGCTCAAAGCATATTCATGTGTTAGAATGACGCAATCAAAGTCCAGACCTAAATCCAATTGAGAATCCATGGCAATGCTTGAAAATTGCTGTTTACAGATGCTCTCCACCCAATCTGACAGAGCTTGAGCTATTTTGCAAAGAAGAATGGGCAAAAATTTCACTCTAGATGTGCTAAGCTGGTAGAGACATCCCCAAAATGACTTGCAGCTGTAATTGCAGAGAAAGGGGGTTCTACAAAATATTGACTCAGGAGGGCTGAATACAAATGTACACCACACTTTTCACATATTTATTTATACAAAACATTGAAAACTATTTATCATTTTCCTTCCACTTTTTCCACAATTATGTGCCACTTTGTGTTGGTCTATCACATAAAATCCCAATAAAATACATTTACATTTTTGGTTGTAACATGACAAAATTTGGAAAATTTTAAGCAGTATGAATACTTTTTCAAGCCAATGGTTTTCAAAATCTTTTACCAATAAACATGTGAAAAGTGTGGTGTACATTTGTATTCAGCCCCCCTGAGTCAATACTTTGTAGGACCCCCTTTCACTGCAATTACAGCTGCAAGTCTTTTTGGGGCTGTCTCTACCAGCTTTGCACATCTAGAGGGTGACATTTTTGCCCATTCTTCTTCTCTGCAAAATAGCTTAAGCTCTGTCAGATTGGATGGAGAGCATCTGTTTTTTTTTTTTTTAACAGATAAAGTTTTATTAAGGTACAAGGTAGATAGACACGTACATAGCAATTCAAGAAACAAGAAGACATTGGTACACAATATAAACAACAGAAAGAAAATGTCAGCCATGAACAATGCAAAATAGAGGTTTTCCAGGATTTTCCCCAATTAATTTTAATCTCTGAGAATGAGCCAAATATGTCCAGAATTCAGAGGGCTGCACGGAGGGACAAGGTGATGTCAGCCAAATAAAGTGTCATCTGCATATAACAATAACTTTTCCTCGCACACCCCTACAGTGCTCTCCTTAACCGCACCGTCCGCTCTGGTTGTGGCAGCCGGGGGTTCTATTGCCAGTGCAAACAGCCCAGAGGACAATGGACAGCCCTGCCTATTCCCCCTGCCAAGAGAGAAGGATCGGGACAGAGAATTATTCGTACGTATCCAAACAAGCGGTTCAGAGTATAACATACGGATCCATGTAATAAACATGGGGCCAAACCCACTTTTTTGGAGAACAGCCCAGAGGTAGGTCCATTCCACAGAATCAAATGCCTTTTCGGCATCTAAAGAGACGACCACCCCAGGGCTGTGTTCATCCGCCCTAGCCAGATGTGTAAATAATCTATGGCTATTGATGTCTGTTTACCTGCACCGGCACAAAACCCAGTCTGGGCCAGATGCACCAATGCTGTGATAACTTTTTTGAGGAGCAAGGCCAATACCTTAGCCAGAATCTTGGCATCTACGTTAAATAGCAAAATGGGCCTATAAGAGGAGCACAGATCCGGATCCTTGCCAGGCTTGGGAAAGACAACTATCACGCCTCCCTCATTGACAGAGGCAAAGCCCCTGGGTCTTATATTCGGGCTAGCATCTTATGATAAAGGGGAAGGAGAGAGTCCTAGTAAGTTTTAAAAAATTCCACCGGGAGCCCATTAGGGTTGGGGATTTCCCTGTGTTTGGATTTAACCACATTTTGGATTTACTCTAAAGTGATAGGACTGTCCAACCTATCCCTGTAGGAGGCAGTCAGGCAGGGAAGGTCTATATCCCTCAAGTAGGCAGCCACCTCCTCCTCTGAGCACATCATCTTGGAGGTATAAAGGTCCCTGTAATAAGCTACAAAGCAGTAATTTATTTGGGCCGGGTCTGTCAGCATCCCTCCATCAGAGTCAACAATGCGGGGGATAGAGACAGGTGTAGACTGTTCCTTGGCCAACCAGGCCAGTAGGCGCCCTGTCTTTTCCCCCTGTTCAAAAGTCTGGTGCAGCAGGCGCACAGCCATGGCTTCAGCGCAAAGGAGACCAACCCCCCCCCCCCCCCCCCGCAGTACCTCTTGAATGGCCTGGTATGTCTGCGGGTCCTGTGTGGGTCCTGTGCAGCCTTTACTGTGGAGACCATTTGCTCCGCAGCCACCAAGTCTGTGCTTAGTTCCATTTTTATTATGATCCTCTAAAAGCTGCCCCTAGTGAAGTCCTTAAATGCATCCCAAGAGACAGGAAGAGGAACAGAATCATCCAATTCGTTCCAAAACTGTAAAAGGTCACTGCGGTAAGGCATATCGACTCTCGGATTAGACAACCAAAACTGTGACAGCTGCCACAGACCCTCCGCTGGGGGGGTAGAAATACCCAGACCCAGTGTCACCGGGGGGTGAGCCGAAATGCCCCTAGGAAGAATATCGATACTCCGGATCCTGGTGAGGATCGGTCCTCCCACAAAGATCAAATCTATCCATGAAAATGTTTTGTAGGAGAGTGACAGGTATAAGCTCTCACACCCGGGTTTCTCCACCTCCAAACATCAACCAGGTGGAAGGTATTCACCCAGGCCAGAAGATCAGAGGTAGTAGAAACTACATTAGACATTCTATCCCACCCAGGGTCCGGGACTGTATTAACCACTTCAGCCCCGGAACCAATTGGCAGTCAAAGGACCAGGCCCCTTTTTGCGATTCGGCACTGCAACGCTTTAACTGACAATTGCGCGGTTGTGCGACGTGGCTCCCAAACAAAATTGGCATCCTTTTTTTTCCCACAAATAGAGCTTTCTTTTGGTGGTATTTGATCGCCCCTGCGGTTTTTATTTTTTAGAGCTTTTTGAGCTCTGATAGCGCGAGGAGAAAAAAAAAAAGCCGATCACCGGCGGCAGTGAGAGGGACATCAGTCCCTCTCACTGCAATATGCCCAGGGTCCATGGTGCCCACATTTGCCAAAATAAAGTGCCCACTAGCTCCACCTGTCAGTGCCCACAGTGCCATCAGTCAGTGCCCACAGTGCCATCTGTCAGTGCCCACAGTGCCATATGTCAGTGCCCACAGTGCCAGTGCTGCACATTCAGTGTCACCTACCAGTGCTCATCAGTGCCATCTATCAGTGCCATCTATCGGTGCCACCCATCCGTGCCACCCATCCGTGCCATGTTTAGCAAAAAATAAATACCCCAGCTGTGATTAAATACCACCAAAAGAAAGCTCTATTTGTGGGGAAAAAATTGTAAAAATTTCATTTGGGTACAGTGTTGTATGACCGTGCAATTGTCATTCCAAGTGCGTCAGCGCCGAAAGCTGAAAATTGGTCTGGTCACGAGGGGGTTTAAGTGCAAAGTAATCAGGTGGTTAAAGGGGATAGATTTATGAACCAAAATACTTACACCTCTAGAGAAGTTAGTGTGAGTCGAATGGTAGTGATAACCCACCCAGAGGAATTGATGGAGAGCATCTGTGAACAGCAATTTTAAAGTCTTGCCACAGATTCTCTATTGGATTTAGGTCTGGACTTTGACTGGGCCATTCTAACACATGAATATGCTTTGATCTAAACTATTCCATTGTAGCTCTGATAGTATGTTTAAGATCAATGCCCTGCTGGAAGGTGAACCTTCTCCCCAGTCTCAAGTCTTTTGTAGACTCTAACAGGCTTTCTTCTAAGATTGTCCTGTATTTGGCTCCATCCATCTTCCCATCAACTCTGACCAGCTTTCCTGTCCTGCTGAAAACAAGCATCCCCACAACATGATGCTGCCATCACGGAGGGGATGGTATGTTCAGGGTGAGCTGGAGATCTCTGAAGCTTCTCCAGAGTTCCCATGGGCCTCTTGACTGCTTCTCTGGTTAATGCTCTCCTTGCCCGGCCTGTCAGTTTAGGTGGACGGCCATGTCTTGGTAGGTTTGCAGTTGTGCCATACTCTTTCCATTTTCTGATGATGGATTGAACAGTGTTCAAAGAGAGATGTTCAAAGCTTGGGATTTTTTTTTTTTTATAACCTAACCCTGCTTTAAACTTCTCCACAACTCTTTCCCTGATCTGTCTGGTGTGTTCCTTGTCCTTAGGTGACTTCTGAAGGTAATTGGTTCCACTAGATTTAATTAGGTGGTATCAGAGTAAAGGGGGCTGAATACAAATGCACGCCACACTTTTCAGATATTTATTTGTAAAAAAATGTTGAAAACCATTTTTATAATTTTCCTTCCACTTCACAATTATGTGCCACTTTGTGTTGGTCTATCACATAAAATCCCAATAAAATACATTTACAAGAAGAGAAGAACTGATCGCACACTTGAATTCGAAAGATGCTGTAGAAATGTCTTTATTGTCATGAGCCAGACCAAATTGCAATGATGATCAGTTGATGCGTTTCACACGAAATGCGTCAACTGATCATCATTGCAATTTTGGTCTGGCTCATGACAAGAAAGAAATTTCTTCAGCATCTTTTGGATTCAAGTGTGTGATCAATCTTTTCTTCGCTTCTCTTGATATTGCCGACGGTGATGAGCTGGGATTAGCACCTTGGACCGGGTGTGTCCATTTTTTGCCTGAAGCGGTGTGTGCACCTTTGTTCTGTTTCCAAAATACATTTACACTTTTGGTTGTAACATGACAATAGACATGTGCAATTCGTTTCGTTTTTTTTTTTTCGTGTTTCGTTTTTTTTCGTTATTTTCGTTCATTCGTTTTCGTACGAATGAACGAACGATTCGCTAAAAATTTTTGTGAGTTGAACGAATCCGAAAACAACGAAAATCCGAAAAAACCAAATTAGAAACAACGAATGTACGAAAGAAGAAAATCCGAAAAACTAAAACAGGAACAACGAAAATCAAAATGAACGAAAAAAATTCGTACATTCGTAACTCTTTTTTTTTTGTTGAATTGGTAATTTTCCGTGTCCCTTACAATGGTGCTGCTTAACCTGCCTCGAATGGATTGAACGAAAAAATTCGTAAATTCGTAACTTTTTGATTCGTAATTTTCCGTGTCTCTTACAATGGCGTTGCTTAACGTGCTTCGAATGGATTGAATGAAAAAAATCGTACATTCGTAACTTTTTATTTTTTTTCGATTCGTAATTTTCCGTGTCTCTTACAATGCCGTTGCTTAACGTGCTTCGAATGGATTGAACGAAAAAATTCTTACATTCGTAACTTTTTTTTTTTTTCGATTCATAATTTTCCGTGTCTCTTAAAATGTAATAATAGCATACACATTACATAACATTATGAATTATGCTCCGATTACGAATCTACGAATGCGTCTGAATTTCGAATAAACGAATAAACGAAAATTAACGGAAATACGAATCAACGAAAAAATAACTCTTACGAAAATACGAATCGTTACGAATACAAACACAGACGACTTACGAATTTACGAATCGTTACGAATACGAACACCGACGACTTACGAATTTACGAATCGTTACGAATCAATGGAAACGAAAAAAACAAAACGAAAATAAACTAATTTTTTTGTTGTGCACATGTCTACATGACAAAATGTGGAAAATGTCAAGGGGTATGAATACTTTTTCAAGGCACTGCACCATAGTTTGTGGACTATAACTTTCGTACAGACTAAATTAATATACACTGATTTGGGGCTATTTTTAACAAAGAAATGTAGCAGAATACATTTTTGCCTAAATTTACAAAGAAAAATTATTTATTTGCAAAATTTTATAACAAACAAAGAAAAACGCTTTTTTTTTTTTTTTTCAAAAATTTTTTCATTTAGCAAAAAATAAGGGTGCAGTGTTCAATAACCACGCAATTGTCATTCAATGTGTGACAGCGCTGAAGGCTGAAAATTGGCCTGGGCATGAAGAGGGTAAAAATGCCCGGTATTGAAGTGGTTAAGGTAACAGAGGTCCGGTGATATTCAGTATATATGATGACAGTTTGTCTGCATTGAGTGTTGGGACTCTAATGAAGTCCCAGTCACCTCACATGACCCTGAATGGCCTTTAAATAGAATGGGTGTTTGACCTTTTGTTAACTATTGTGATTAAGTCATTGGTGTTCTTTTTTATTTTTATTTACCATAAACTAGAACAGTACATTACATTTACGGGATGTGAGGATCATTTTCAATTGCCTGGTTCTAGAAATTTAACTGGATGATTCTATTTTTTTTCTCCTTTTGAAATTGTACATAATGACCCACCTCTGGACAATGTATAAGCTCCTTGTTTTGTAAATTCAGCTTTCTCCAATACTTGTATCCATTAATGCAGACCTATACTGAGTTGGCATTCGCCCCCCACCACCAAAAACATCCTGAAACTCATAGACTCTATACAGTGCCAGTCGTGTAACCACAGGCCACCACATTAGTCACATATTACAGGGAGTCCCCCAGTTACGAACCTCTGACTTGTGAACAACTCCTACTTACAAGCGGCAGGTGGCGCCGGCGGGCACATCTGAAAACAGCGGAAAACATCGGAAAACGCTCTTCTGTGCATGTGCGTCCGAATTACGAACAAATCCGACTTAGGAACAAACAGGCAGTCCCTAACCTGTTCGTAACTCGGGGACTGCCTGTATACAGGTTTGAAGGGCTTCTGAAGGGCTGGCCAATCAGTGACTATCTGATAGTGTTAGGAGAGATCCAGGGGCAGACTGACAACTCATGGGGCCCCCGGGCAATAGGAGATTATGGGCCCCCCAGGCAATCAGATTATGGGGCCACACAGTATACAATCACACAGTATACACATACATGTACACCCAGCAGGGGTCAAGTCCTGGGGAAAAAAGTGTGGGAACTCCCACCCAAAATCCACTCGCCCACCAAAAAAAAAAAAAATGATACGCTCATATGCAGGAACGCTTCAAAAGAGGTATTTTTCATCCAATTTTCGTATTGTGTGTTAGTACATAAAAAAAAAACAATCCTCAATAAACATAAATCTGGTAATTCTCTGAATAATCAGCATTCATTCAATTGTGCTTCCATGCAAATGTGAACATCATGTTCTGATCTTTATTGGGGAATGTTATTTTGTATATAGAGTGTTTATGTGGTGAGTTTACACTTTTCATTGAACAGAGTTTGGATAACACAGGGTTAAACGGAAAGGTCATAAATGAACTG
Organism: Lithobates sylvaticus; assembly: GCA_028564925.1. Classification (NCBI taxonomy): domain Eukaryota; kingdom Metazoa; phylum Chordata; class Amphibia; order Anura; family Ranidae; genus Lithobates; species Lithobates sylvaticus. Next base: position 593,841,661 of record CM053027.1, read on the forward strand.
CACATTATCTGGACAGAATGCTTGGGGAAATAGTGATGTGTTCCTGCTTAGGAGATGTATGTTAGCTTGGGGGGGCTGCAAACTCTGCAGGGCTCCAACACACACTCGCTGCTATTCCAACACTTCACATATTTCCACATAAGCTTCCCTCCTGGCATTAAACCTTGCCAGGTATTGTGCTCAGCTTACCACCCCAAACTGATGTTCCTCCCTCACCTCACCTCTCTCCCTGCATGTCCTGTGAGCAGAATAACTGTGCTCCTCCTCTGGGTTCTCTCATCATATGGCACTGAAGATAGAGGAGGGGGGGATTCAGCGGGACACACAGAGCAAGTGCAGGAGACTAGGGGGGGGAGATGAGGAGACAGAAAATCAGGAGGGGACGGCGGGGAGGAGCGCATCACGAGAGGTCTGACTAAATACAATCTCTTAGCAGCAGGGACCTGATCTACCCGTCAGCTAGCTGTGATTGACAGGTAGATCGAAGCGGAAGCTGTCATGGGGCCCCCTACTGGCAATGCCTGAATGGTCAGGTGTGCAGCACTTACTATTGCGAGCTGTGTCGGCAGCCGCTGGTGTAGCAACTGCCAAACAGCTCGCATACTTCAAAGTCTTGCAGGACACGGCTACTAATGGGAACTAAGTTCCTGTTGTGGAAAAAGTACAGGAACTCCGTTCCCATGCGTTCCCACAGGACTTGAGCCCTGACACCCAGTATACACAGACATGTACACACAGTATACACAGACATGTTTCTGTTGGCTGGGAAGGTACTGGAGAGGTGGGGCAGCTATAATCTCAGGATTTTTAGACCAAAAGGATGTCGGTAAGGGACATTTCAGAGACAGATGTAAAACAAACACAGATTTTGACTTACTGTCCCTGGTTTTACTGAGGCTGGCAACCCTGATGGGGCCCCCTAGTGGCCCGGGGGCCCTCGGGCAGTGCCCGAGTGGCCGAATGGTCAGTCCACCCCTGGAGAGATCACATGACCAATGCTATTTTAGAGTATGTATTTTAGTAGCGATCCAGAACGTCAAAGATCTTTTTCTGAATATACATGATCAGATTGTGTAAGAGTAGGTGTTTATGGCTATGGGAGCTAGAGGGGGGGGGTCTAGAAAGAGATTCCCTGTTTTCGGCTTCACACGGGTGTTTAGCCACACTGCGAATCCCCGTGGGAAGAGTCTACTGATTCCTGCAGCTGGGATTGATAGCTGTGTAAAGATAGCCTGTGGTGATGGTGGCTGGACGCACACAAAGTGGCTATCCATAGTTATCAAACAATCCTCTTAGGAGAGCGTCTGCGTTAGATCTGGAGTCATCTGTCAGTTGGCAAAGTCCAGCCAGCCTGACAATCCTCCATACATAGGTGTAGACTGTGTTCCATGCTTACACTCAGGGCCGTCTTTAATACTGATTGGATTCCTGGGCAAAACTTTTCTTGGGCCCCCCCCCCCCCCCCCCCATGCAGTTTTGCTCTCCACCTGCTCTGAGACATACAATAAATAGCAGCTAGACCAAAATCAGTTTACTGAATCAGATCAGGCAGCTATTGCGATTGGTTGCCAGAGGTTACAGTGCATCATTACCGCTCACTGACTGGTTGCTAGAGGTTACAGCACACATTACGGCTCACTGATTAGTTGCTAGAGGTTACAGCACATGATTTCTTCTTGTTGATTGGTTGCTAGAGATTACTGTGGATATGACCTCAGGAGGGCATGATATACATATGAATGTCGCCGGCCGCCACTATCTACTTATGAATGCCAGTAATTTACATGTAAACACAGGGTCTGCAGGTGAGGCATCTGTACACAACAATAGGGCAGAGCTGGGCAGCATTAGTAGCAGCACTTCACACTGAGATATTGGGACACAGCACAGGACTAAAACCTCAAGAGACGAGGGAATTTAAACCAGGATAGTTGGCAAGTATGAGGCAGCTGCTTTGGGCCCCACAATAATGACAGGGCCCAGGGCAGCTGCCCCTTTTGCCCCGCCTTAAAAACCGCCCTGCTTACACTGACAGATAGTGTTCAAGTGTTCAATAAGCGATCAAAAGCACTGCCTTGGTTTTTGTGATCATAGCGTTAAAACCTGTCCGACGTTTCACCCATAATCCCACTCTCACATTGCAGTGTGTATGTATGTGTGTGTATGTATGTATGTATGTATGTATGTGTATATATATATATATATATTATATATATATATATATATATATATATATATATATATACGTATACTCACCAAGGTTCACCTTGCTAGTACTGGGTTGGACCCCCTTTTGCTTCCAGAACTGCCTTAATTCTTCGTGGCAAGATTCAACAATGTGTTGGAAACATTCCTCCGTTCCACCACATCCCAAAGGTGCGGTTTTAGATTGAGATCTGGTGACTGTGGCGGCCATTGGAGTGCAGTGACCTCATTGTCATGTTCAGGAAACCAGTTTGGGATGATTTTGAGCTTTGTGACATGATGCATTATCCTGCTGGAAGGAGCCATCAGAAGACTGACTGGAGTCATAAAGGGATGGACATGGTCAGCAACAATACTCGGGTAGGCCGTGGCGTTTAAATGATGCTCAATTAGTACTAAGGGGTCCAAAGTGTGCCAAGAAAATATCCTCCCCACCATTACAGCACCAGCCTGAACCGTTGACACAAGGCAGGATGGATCCACACTTTCATGTGGTTTGCACCAAATTCTGACCCTCCATCTGAATGTCGCAGCTGAAATGGAGACTCATCAGATCAGGCAACGTTTTTCCAATCTTCTATTGTCCAATTTTTTTTTGAGCCTATGCGGATAGCTCCCTCTTTTTCCTGTTCTTAGCTGACAGGAGTAGCAACCGGTGAGGTCTTCTGCTGCTGCAGCCCATCTACTTCAAGGTTCGATGTGTTGTGTGTTCAGAGATGGTATTCTGCATACCTTGGTTGTAACGAGTGGCTATCTGTGGTACTGTTGCCTTTCTATCATCTCAAACCAATTTGCCCTTTTTCCTCTGACATCAACAAGGCATCTTTGCCCACACAACTGCCGCTCACTGGATACTTTCTCTTTTTCAGACCATTCTCTGTTAACCCGAGAGATGGTTGTGTGTGAAAATCCCAGTAGCTCAGCAGATTTTGAAATACTGTGCCTGTCTGGCACCAACAACCATGCCACGTTCAAAGTCACTTAAATCGCCTTTCTTCCCCATTCTAATGCTCAGTTTTAACTTCAGCAAGTCATTTTCACCCTGTCTAGATGCCTAAATGCATTGAGTTGCTGCCAGGTGATTGGCTGATTAGCAATTTGTGTTACCAGGCAATTGAACAGGTGTACCTATTAAAGTGTCCGGTAGGTGTGTGTGTTTATATATATATATATATATATATATATAATCACATAGGATATACAAATCATGCATCTGCTTAAACAAATGTGCATCTCATAGGCAGGGTCGTGTAGTATGTGACAGCTGACACATTCATTGATGCCACTGCCCCAGGTCATACAAGGCCAGGTCATCTGAGGACACCTCGATTCCTATGCCTGGGCTAAACCATTGCAGGGATATAAAGGAAGATTTTGAGTTCATGTTTTCAAAGCATCTTTTTTAAGAAGCTTTGTAGTTTGATACAAAATTATAAATACTCATACAAATGTCAACAAATAATTTGTCAATGTTTGAGCTCTGTATCAATATTATCATACCAAGTTTGAGATATGACTGTGTATAATGGTATCATCCTGCATACAAAAGAGTCTGGGAACCCATTTGGTGCTCTGACTGGGTTCAACAGCCCAGTAAATGCAATAGATTTTAAACCGGAACGGTTATCTTTTCTTCATTTCCTTATTATGGTAAAATATTGGGTTGGGGGGTGTTGTGATTAAAAAAAAAAATTAAAAAAAAAATACATCAATCATAACATTATGACCAAAAGTAGGCGCTAGCACTTCTACAACTTGTGTACAATAACCTGTGATCAAATAAATCAAAATGTCCTTCAATATAATATAGAGTTCAACTTTGTTATAAGTCTCCAATCATCGTGACCTTGTGAAATCATATACACTGATCCAAAAAATTAAAGAAACACTTTTTAATCAAAGTATAGCATCAATTAAACTTCTGGGATATTGATCTGGTCAGTTAGGTAGCAGAGGGGGTTGCTAATTTCATTAACAGCAAAGCAGCTGAAACTGATTAACAACAGGTGCACTAGATGGGCAACAATGAGACGACCTCCAAAACAGGAATGGTTTTACGAGTGGAGGCCACTGATAATTTTCCCCCTACATGAGGCAATACCTGGAGCCTATAGAGGTTGCACAGGCAGTCTAACTCCTCCAGGATGGCACATCAATACGTGCCATTTCCAGAAGGTTTGCTGTGTCTCTCAGCACAGTCTCAAGAGCATGGGGGAGATTCCGGGAGACAGGTACTCTAGGAGAGCTGGACATGGCCTGGTATCTGGTCCTTTGTGCCAGGAGGAACAGGATGAGCACTGCCAGAGCCCTACAAAATGACCTCCAGCAGGCCACTGGTGTGAATGTCTCTGACTAAACAATCAGAAAAAGGCTTCATGAGGATGGCCTGAGGGCCCGACATCCTCTAGTGGGCCCTGTGCTCATAGCCTGGCACCGTGGAGCTCGATTGGCATTTGCCATTGAACACCAGAATGGGCAGGTTCGCCACTGGCACCCTGTGCTTTTCACAGATGAGAGCAGGTTCACCCTGAGCACATGTGACAGACGTAAAAGGGTCTGGAGCACCCGTGGAGAATGTTATGCTGCCTGTAACATTGTTCAGCATGACCGGTTTGGTGGTGGGTCAGTGATGGTCTGGGGAGGCATATCAAAGGAGGGACACACAGACCTCTACCGACTAGACAATGGCACCCTGACTGCCATTAGGTATTGCGATACAATCCTTGGACCCATTGTCAGACCCTACGCTGGTGCAGTGGGTCCTAGGTTCCTCCTGGTGCATGTTAATGCCTGCCGAGAGTATGCAGCCAGTTCCCGGAACTATGAAGGAATTGATACCATTGAATGGCCCCCACGCTCGCCTGACCTAAATCCAATAGAACCCCTCTGGGGCATTATGCTTCGCTCCATCCAACGCCACCAGGTTGCACCTCAGTCTGTTCAGGAGCTCAATGATGCCCTGGTCCAGATCTGGGAGGAAATTCCCCCAGGACACAATTTGTCATCTTATTAGGAGCATGCCCCGATGTTGGCATGCATACAAGCACGTGGAGGCCATACAAACAATTTTGAGTTGCTGCAATGAAATTTCAGCAAAATGGACTAGCCTGCTGTATCATTTTTTCACTTTGTTTTTTGGGGTGTCTTTGAATTCAGCCCTCTGTAGGTTGATAATTTTCATTTCCATCAAACGATGTGGCATCCTTTCGTTCCTAACACATTACCCAGTCCATAGCATTATAGATATCAAGCAATTTTTTCCCCATTGAGATCTGATGTGTTTTTAGTGTTCCTTTAATTTTTTTGAGCAGTGTATAAAGTGACCTTTCTTCTTAATGTGAAAAAGTGCTCTTCCACATTCCCAGGTGAAATTTGCACTCACCAGACGGTTGCGGCCAACAGAGCAGCCAACAAGCCTTGTTGTATGTTATATCTTGTACACAACGGGCAACATTACAATGAATGCAACCTACTACACTGCGGGGGTAGGCAACCTAGTGTGCCGAAAAATGTTTTATAAAAAAAAAAAACGTTAACTTCACACTCTCAATCACGAAAGGGAATACTTATACATGCTGTAAACTACTTGAGTAATGATGAGAAATTAACATCCTGCATGTTCACGCCTCAGCTCAGCCTTTTTCGTATACCTCCAGTCCTCAGATCAGCCCCAATTCATGCACCTTCACACCTCAGATCACTGTACCCCCCCCATGCACATCTGCCCCACCACTGTACCCCCTTACTCATCTGCTCCACCAGTGTACCCCCTTGCTCATCTGCCCCACCAATGTAACCCACTTTCTTATGTGCCCTACCACTGTATCTCCCTGCTCCACTGCTGTACCCCCTGCGCTTCTGTTTTACAGCTGAACCCCCTCATCTGACCTAACACTGAACCCATCTACCCCACCACTACAACCCCCTTTCTCATCTGCCCCACCACTGTATCCCCCTGCACATCTGCCCCACTACTGTAACCCACCCCCGAACATCTGCCCCACCACTGAACCTCCTTGCCTATCTGCCCTACCGCTGTACCCTCATCTCATCTATGATATGCGCAATATGCAGAGCACTACAAGGAAGCAGAGATAAGACACAGCTACCTGTTCTGGCATACTCATTCCCGCTCATCCGCCCACATGCTTGTATATGATATATATGATGTATGTGATGTATGTGATGTTACATACAAGCGAATGGATGCGCAGTGATAAGCTCAGGTCAGGGGCATTTTCTGAAAGCAGTGGGCCTGTGTGCAAGATCATAATTTGCTCCCTCCCAGCTGAGAAAATGTGCAGTGTGGTGGGCTTAAAGGGGTGCAGAGTGCAGGGGTTCAGTAGTACGTGATGCAAAGGTTCAGGAGTAAGGGAGGCAGAGTTCAGGGGTTGGGAGTAGGTGAGGCAGAGGTCAGAAGTAGTAGATGACACAGAGCTGAGGGGGTCAGTAGTAAGTGACACACACACACACACACACACACACTCGCTCTAACTATATATATTTCAACAAAGAAGAAGTCCATTCTTTCTGAGATTGGTAGTGGCAACCAAGCAAGTCATCTTCCACCAGATGGTGTGTGTCACTAGCAGGACTGTGATTGACTTCAGCAGTGGTCAATCACAGTCCTCCTCTTTCTGGAGACAGATACTTAGCCCCTTAGAAGAACTGCACCCAATTTCTTCCCCATCACAAGAGCTGATGATCGCAGCTACAGCAAAGTTAGGGAACCAAACAACGTCTCCCATCTTGTACAATGTATGGGGACACAGTGCCTCCGCATCAGTGTGGCCTCGGTGCAGGAAATTCTGAGATTGGAATGCATTAGTGCGGCAGAAGCTGAGTCTCACTGACACTTCCCTGTGCTGCTCTGCTGATGAGGAGAGAGCCGCGTGCCGACAAGAGGTTTCACGTGCTACTTGTGGCACCCCTGCCGGGGGTTGCCTACCCCTGTACTGCAGCAAAACTAACATTTGCCACGAAAAAAAGTGTGTACAACCACTTAAAGTGGAAGCTCAACCTAAGACCGTGTTCACACTGCAGCATGCTCCGGCTCACAGCAGTCCTGTGCGTCTCCATTCACAGTTTCAGGTCCGATTTCAGCCCGCATTTTTGGCTGAATTCGGACCTGAAACAGACCAAAAGACGCACAGGACTCCTGCGCAAATCTCACTGGAGCCACTGCAGTGATGTGTGAACCGGCTCCATAGAGAGCCTGTCACAATCTCCTGTTATGCGAATTGGATTGCGGGGAAAGCTGCATCCAATTCGCAATAGTGTGAACCCAGCCTAAAACTAAAATCTCTAAATCTAGTTGTATCCACAATCTAAGTCTATCTAAGTATGTAGGATGCAGAATAATGTAATAATGGTTATTTAATTGAATTTATACACGACAATGTAATGAGATTTTAACACTATGTATATGGCTTGAGGTGCCTCTCAAATGGTTGTATGGACTTTTGTAAAAATCATAAAAAAAATAAAGGAGTTAAAAAAAAGTCTATCTAACCCTGTAAAGCAAAATATCGCTATACATACCTTTTCTGAAGGTGATCCGGTACGATCTTCCAACATGACAATGACCCAAAGCACACAGCAAAAATGACCACACAGTGATTAAAGGAGAAAAAGTTGAATGTCCTTGCATGGCCTAGTCAAAGCCTAGACTTAAACCTCATTGAAAATCTGTGGAATGAATTGAAGACTGCAGTCCACAAAATGGTCACCATCAAATTTAACTAAACTTCAGTTCTGCAAAGAAGAGTGGGCAAATATTGCAAAATCTAGATGTGCAAAGTTAGTAGAGACATATCCCAACAGACTAAAGGCAATTAAAGCAAAAGGTGGTTCAACAAAATACTGACACAAGGGGGTGATCCTTTTTCCAAATCAGATTCTGTTTTTTGAATTTATACTGGATTTAATTTTTATACTAGTAATGCCAGTGATAAGCGACTTTGGGGGGCAATCTGACACTTTGTGGGAACTGACACTGACATCTCCAGTGACATTAATACAGTGATCAGTGCTAATAATATACACTGTCACTGTACTAATGACAGTGGCTGGGAAGGGGTTAACATTTAGGGGCAATCAAAGGGTTAATTGTGTACCTAACAATGTTTACTGCGTGTGCTATGTGCTGTTTTTACCAAGCAATGTGACAGTTTTTACTCCCTGCAAAAGAAATGTCACCTCGCTGCTGTCTGTAGAGAGCTCTGACCCAAGCTGACCTACACTGACCTACCCGACCCACACTGACCATTACACTTACCTACCTGACCCACACTGGCCTACCTGATCATTACACTGACCCACACTGACCTACCTGACCATTACCACTGACCTACCTGACCCACACTGATCATTACACTGACCTACTTGACACACACTGACCATTACACTTACCTACCTGACCAACAGTAGCCTAACTGATCATTACACTGACCTACCTGACCATTACCACTGACCTACCTGACCCACACTGACCTACCTGACCATTACACTGACCTACCTGACCATTACACTGACCTACCTGACCATTATACTGACCTACCTGACCCACACTGACCTACCTGAACAAAAGCTGACCAACCTGATCCACATTGACCTACCTGACACACATTGACTTACCTGACCCACACTCACCTACACTGACAGTTACACCTTTGGATATCCCTGAGACACACTGGGACCACCAGGATGCCGGATCACCTGCCCTAATTTCCACATGATATATATTAAGGAAGCCTAGTGTGCATCAACACAGCCAATACCCCTGGGAGAAGTTTGTACAGATAGACATAGAAGATGTATGCATTTAAACAAAGGTAAGTTTTATTGGGGCAATAGGCCCAAAGGAAATAAAATAAATAAAGATACAAATTTGCTTAGAATCAAAATATACATGGAACAGCATGTGACCATAAACATGTACATATAATGCAGTATTTGCAAAATAACTTGCGATGTAACAGTGGTCTTTAGGAAAATGCCGACATGTTTCGGACGGAGGTCCTTTTTCAAAGGCAGTTAAAGTTCCTGTGATTTCACAATTATACTGTGTAAAACAGAGTAAAACCATTAGTATACATATTGTGCTGTTATCAAAGTGAGAGCTTGTCATTTACCGTTAAATGGTCATGGTACTCTATGGCAAAGCATTGGGGGGGGGGGGGGTCCCGGCATTAATAGGGTACCAGAGTATGGTCTTGGAGTAGTCACAGAATATAAGTGATCTATGCTGTTTTAAAAGCAAAGGGCTGCTGGGCACTCGAATGGCTGCAAGATCTCAAGCCAGGCGCCGTGAGGTTGCCATGGCTAGGTGTACCTTGGCCAGAGTAGGTAGGAGGCTGGAAGAGTGGAAGGGAAAATGAGGTAGTATTAGACTAAAGTAAGTATCTGAGTAAAAGAAGTTTTTGGGTATTGGTAGTAAGATATAAAGAGTAATTTACCTTGTTGGCAGAAGTCCTATGTGGAGGTACGTCAGATCAATGGCAGGAGATGAATGGGAGACCCGCATGACCAATACCCTACAACATTTTGAGTCCAATGAATACATTGAAACACAACTCAAATTTGTTTTTCTTAACCTTACACATACTGTCCAAAAAAAAGCTTCTCTTTTTTGGCACATCAAATCTTTTAAGGACTACATTGCCCACGGCATTAACCCTTTTGGCCTTAGGGTACAAATTTTTCCCACGTTTCAGGACATCCGCCCGGACTTCAAACATGCCTGGGAGAATGTCCTTAAACAGTGCTCGATTGACTTAATGAAATTACTGATTCAAGAATATGAGACACAAATGTCCCTCCTTGATGCCAAACTTGCATCAATTAACACCCAACTGACCCAATTCTTGGATCACCCACTGTACAAAACTTTAGACCTTCAATTAAAAACACGCTTTGACAAATTTAATCATGATACCTTGTCACAGAAGGACAAAAAATTCTTCCGCGACAAAAAGGCATTTCATGAGGAACGTGCATACAAATGGAACGAAGCCAATCGTGCAGCACGCCCACCGGCCCCTGCACGCTTCGTTTCCAAACCAGTGCCTCCCAAGTCCACTGCTGATAGAAACACCACATCTTCACATGCACCATCTAGACCCAACTCTACACGGGGCCCACGTAACCCCAAAAGAGGCCGCACACCCAACCTATCCAGTGACGAGGTCTCCGATTTTGAGGGACCGACCGACTACTCACCGGCTAGACACCCGTCGGCCGCTTCCTCAATCTCGAAGACCTCCAGATCACACTCCTTACCCTCCTCCTCCCAACACCCTGATTTTTTAGATTTGATGCGTGCATCACAAAAAATCCCACACAACAATGTTTACAAACCCAAAAGAACACCAAGATAAACACCCCCTCATGCAATATCATAAATCTATCTACTCACTCACTCACTAATCATGAAATCACAGTCCTGGAAAAGGGACTCACCTTTTGTCCTGTATCTCACCTCGATAAATTCACTGTCATCAAAGACATTCACCTATTTGTCCGTAAGCTATTATTACATAGCATCTACACCCCCAATCCCTTTTCAGACTCCCTTTTACACACCGCATCGGAGACCACCGCTCTCCAACAGCTAACCGAGCTTTTGGAGGAAAGCGACAACTCCAATTTAATAGACACTTTGGATTTGGATACTATCTTAGCATACGCTGAGGAAGACCCTCCCACCCAATCCCTCCCACCCCAAAAAATCACCATCAAAAAGAAATCTAGTTTTTTCCCACCTCCGAGCACCAACCCACGTGCAGCACTTTTTCTACAGGCAGTGACACGGGAAATCCGTAATTTAAAAATTCACCCTAATCGTTCCAAGGTAAGAAATCTTTCATACAATCAACACCTCGCTCTGCAAAATTTAAAAACCAACCCCTTGATAATTATAAAACCTGCCGACAAAGGCGGAAATATAGTTATCCTTGACAGATCTGACTATACCAAAATGTGCCAGGATATCCTGCAAAACAAGGAATGGTACAAAAAGATCCCTACATCCTTTATTTCTCTAGCACAACAACAACTATACACACTCATAGACTCCGCTTTCACCCAAGGGGTACTCGACAAACATACTAGTGAATATGTCAGAACCAAATTCCCCCGAACAGCTACTTTCTATGCACTTCCTAAGGTGCACAAAAACCTGCCTAGACCACCAGGTAGGCCCATAGTCTCCGGCAGAGGCTCTCTTACTGATAACCTTAGCCGATATATTGATAAATTACTCCAACCACTAGTAACACAACTACCATCCTATATACGTGATACCACACACCTCTTACAAGGGCTCTCTTCCCTCGCAGTCGGTCCCGGCACCCTCCTTGTTGCGATCGACGTCGAGGCACTATATAGCTCGATTCCCCACTCCTTGGGACTCTCGGCCATCCAACACATACTTGCTACCACCTCTCTATACCCCACTGACCTTTCTGCATTTATTGTTAATGCCCTCAATTTTATTCTAAACCACAATTTTTTCTCATTTGACGGTTCCCACTACCTCCAAGTACAGGGCGTAGCCATGGGCACTTGTTGCGCACCGGCTTACGCCAATCTGTACTTGGGGGAGTGGGAACGCCTACTCTTCGCAGACTCCTCTGCCACCATTTATACCAAACATGTTGTGACCTTCCGTCGCTACATCGACGATATTTTTATTGTTTGGCAGGGACCTACTCAAACCCTACAAGATTTTCTGACCTATCTCAATACTTCTAACCAACTTTACCTTAAATTTACCATGACCTTTAGCCCCACATCTATTTGCTTTTTAGACCTCACTCTTATAAAAGACCAGGAGGGACACATTCAAAGCAATTTATACCGCAAACCTACTGCAGGAAACACCATCCTAGCTGCCTCAAGTTTTCACCCCGAACCCCTCCTTAATTCCATTCCATATGCTCAATACCTCCGTGCCCGCCGCAACTGTTCGACCGAGGCCTCTTTCGAACATGAGGCCTCCGTCCTACGTAACAGGCTCTGAGCACGTGGATACTCACATACAGTTCTCAAAATCGCATACAAAAAAGCAAAATCAAATACACGTACCTCTTTACTTTTCCCTCTCAAACCCAGGGAAACCAACACCCCTCTGAGAATTATTACCAACTACTGTGAACAACACTCCTCAATCATTCAGATTTTGACGAAACATTGGCATATATTGACCACAGACCATTCTTTGTCCCCCTTTGTTCCCACACATCCATTACTTACCTATAGACGAGCCCCTTCTCTCCGTGATAAGTTAATAAGAAGTGATTATACTCCAGCCCACAAACTGTATAGACAGTCAAAAGGTACTTTCCCCTGTGGGAACTGCAAATATTGTAGATATCTATCCAAATCCAACAGATCTAATATCTTACCCAATGGACAACAATTTTTCCTCCAACATTTTGTAAATTGCCGCTCGATTGGCATTGTATATCTACTCGAATGCGAATGCGGTTGTTTTTATGTTGGAAAGACCAAATTACCCTTTTGGAAACGTATTTATCGCCATACCCTCAGTATTAACCAAAAAGACCCTGATCTACCTTTAGGGCGACACTGTGCAATTGTCCATCAAGACTCAACCCCCCAAATTGTGTTTAAAACACTTGACCACATTCCCCCACCCAACCGGGGTGGTGACTACAACAAAGCTCTGCTACAAAGTGAGCTTAGATGGATATTTCACCTCAATGCAACATCTCCCCCTGGCCTCAATGAGGCATTTAATTTCAAGCCTTACCTTGAAGGCTTTGAATCTGGGGTATGTGAACTTGACCTCTAACCTTTTTAGAGTCGAATACAGGCCTCCACCCAAACCCCCAACTCCCGGGTCTCACTTTGCCATCCACTCCAATATATATCATTCCAGCTTTATATGACAGTTTTCCTACATTAGGATATTATCCTTAACTTTGTCATTTTTTGTGGCCATTATAACACTGTTATCCAAGCTGTATAATTACATGTTTATCTCTTTATATGTATAACTATTACATTTGGTTGTCAACGTACATGTCATATTAATGTATTATTTAATATCTTCCGACAGGGGGTGCTCACTCCGTCTACTTGCGTCTGGACTCACTTGCAATACATTGCTAACCGTTGCCTAAACCCAATGCACGGTACTACTACTCACTATACCTCTAATCCCAATTTGGCTTTCCCTGTTTGGACTCGATTTCTGGCTGCCCGGCGCGGGTAAGACAGCGCGCATGCGCGGACTTCGTTCCGCGCATGCGCACGCTCTATCCCCTTGAGGCGCACGTCTCCACCCTGCGCCCTCCGCTTGCGCTCCAGCGGGCGGGGAGGGGACACTCTGCCCGCGTCGGTGACGCAGCGACGCCATGCGCGGCCCCGCCCCCTGAGTGCGGGACGACGCATGGCGCCGCCGCCCCAGAGATCTCCCTGGGAATACACACAGCCTTCGTGCTGTCACTCCCCAATACCTTGCCCTGCCCATTAGCCCTCAGCTGAGCACGCCGATCTCACGTGGCGGCACACACACCTGTTAGCATTTACTCACCCCATATAAACCAGAGCAATGGCGGGAACAGTCACACCACTCTCCTGCCGGTGCTCTGACGTACCTCCACATCGGACTTCTGCCAACAAGGTAAATTACTCTTTATATCTTACTACCAATACCCAAAAACTTCTTTTACTCAGATACTTACTTTAGTCTAATACTACCTCATTTTCCCTTCCACTCTTCCAGCCTCCTACCTACTCTGGCCAAGGTACACCTAGCCATGGCAACCTCCGGCGCCTGGCTTGAGATCTTGTAGCCATTCGAGTGCCCAGCAGCCCTTTGCTTTTAAAACAGCATAGATCACTTATATTCTGTGACTAATCCAAGACCATACTCTGGTACCCTATTAATGCCGGGACCCCCCCCAATGCTTTGCAAGTGAGTACCATGACCATTTAACGGTAAATGACAGGCTCTCACTTTGATAACAGCACAATATGTATACTAATGGTTTTACTCTGTTTTACACAGTATAATTGTGAAATCACAGGAACTTTAACTGCCTTTGAAAAAGGACCTCCGTCCGAAACATGTTGGCATTTTCCTAAAGACCACTGTTACATCGCAAGTTATTTTGCAAATACTGCATTATATGTACATGTTTATGGTCACATGCTGTTCCATGTATATTTTGATTCTAAGCAAATTTGTATCTTTATTTATTTTATTTCCTTTGGGCCTATTGCCCCAATAAAACTTACCTTTGTTTAAATGCATACATCTTCTATGTCTATCTGTACAAGCTTCTCCCAGGGGTATTGGCTGTGCTGATGCACACTAGGCCTCCTTAATATATATTCTTTCACATTAGAGAAGCGATAGACTATTTCCTACCAACTACTTGCCCAAATATTTTTTCTTTTAATTTCCACATGATGTGCTCCTTTTCATCAACCCTTTTGTAAGTGTATTTAACCCCTTTTGGCTGACCTACCTGAACAGAAACAGACCTACCTGACCCGCACTGATCATTACACTGACCTACCTAACCCACACTGACCTACACTGACCTACCTGACCCACACTGGCCTACCTGATCATTACACTGACCTACCTAACCCACACTGACCTACACTGACCTACCTGACCCACACTGGCCTACCTGATCATTACACTGACCTACCTGTCCCACACTGACCTACCTGACCCACACTGATCATTAGACTGACCCACACTGACCTACACTGACCTACCTGACACACACTGAACATTACACTTACCTACCTGACCAACACTGGCCTACCTGATCATTACACTGACCCACACTGACCTACCTGACCATTACACTGACCTACCTGACCCACACTGACCTATATGACCCTCACTGACCCACACTGAACTACCTGAACAAAAACTGACAACCTGATCCACACTGATCATTACACTGACCCACATTGACCTACCTGACACACACTGACTTACCTGACCCACACTGACCTACACTGACCTATCTGACCCACACTGACAGTTACACCTTTGGATATCCCTGAGACACACTGGGACCACCAGGATGCCGGATCACCTGCCCTAATTTACACATGATGTGCTCCTTTTCATCAACCCTTTTGTAAGTGTTTTTAACCCCTTTTGGCTGACCTACCTGAACAGAAACGGACCTACCTGACCCGCACTGATCATTACACTGACCTACCTGACCTACCTGATCTTTACACTGACCTACCTGACCCACACTGACCTACCTGACCCACACTGATTATTACACTGACCCACATTGACCTACCTGACCCACACTGACCTACCTGACATACATTGACCATTAGACTTACCTACCTGACCAACACTGGCCTACTTGATCATTATACTGACCCACACTGACCTACCTGACTATTAACACTGACCATTACACCGACCTACCTGACCATTACACCAACCTACCTGACCATTACACTGACCTACCTGACCATTACACTGACTTATATGACCCTCACTGACCTGACACACACTGACCTACCTGAACAAAAACTGACCAACCTGATCCACACTGATCATTACCCTGACCCACATTGACCTACCTGACACACACTGACTTACCTGACCCACACTGACCTATCTGACCCACACTGACAGTTACACCTTTGGATATCCCTGAGACACACTGGGACCACCAGGATGCCGGATCACCTGCCCTAATTTCCACATGATGTGCTCCTTTTCATCAACCCTTTTGTAAGTGTTTTTAACCCTTTTTGGGATATTAAGTTTGTATTTCTGCACTTAGAGGCGCCTTCGTTCTGTTTATCTCATTACCAGAGTCTGCTCTCCTCTTCAAGTGCTGCCTTAAAGTGTATGAAGATTTCTTTCCATTTCACATAGACTATTATCTGCTCAGTCCTGATACTCAGAGCGCGCCCGTGCACACACTTTTTAGCCAGTCTTTCTTTGACAACCCCTTTTAAAGTGCATATATTTTGTGCTTAGCTGTGCCACCTTCAATATCAACAAAAGCAGAAAGGAGGGCATAAGGCATGTCAAATGCGCTATAGAAAATTCTGCCAGGGGATAGCGTGTGGCTGTTTCAAGAGAATACTTGAATAATAGAATACATGTGAAACAAGCCTCTGCATTTCAGCTACATTGAAACATCTGGATTCAGACAACCGAGCGGGTTTTTTCTGAGATGAACAGAGGTCTGAGTCTGGCCCAAAAGACTGTCTCTTCCCTTTGTCCAAAAAGACAGTGTCTTGTTTTGATTGGGAACAAACTTGCCACTCTGTCAGCCAACCGATTTTTAATGCAGCTGGGTAACAAAACTGTAAGTGATGGAGATAGAGGGTAAACATCTCAGTCGTTTTGGTGCCCCAGTGGTAGGTCTACAGCTTGGAATTCTGGAGTGGTAGAACTCAGTAGGCATTGCGCAGGGATTCTCGTTCACTGCTGAATGAATCTCGGGCCAAGTAAACAGATTAAAGGGGATTTATCAATTCATACACAAGCTTGCAACACAAAAACTGAATTACAAACGTCAATACAGGCGAACGGGTCACATGTTGTTGCTGATATAATGCCAAGTGTCTCCAAATGGCCTCATAGACATGAGATGGCAGCAAAGAGACACTCCATTTAAAAAAAAAAAAAAAAAAAAAAGCATAAATGTTTGCCTCCAGGTAGTTCATACCTCTCAATTTTCTGAGATGAGTAAGAAGCACAAAGTATTTAGGTGAAGGACACACCGCCGTGTCATGGCCCGAGTTCCAGGAATCATGTAAGTGAGTTATTAATGTAGCGGGGTCGTACCCCTTTTAGGGGAAGAGACTACATCCCCCATAATCCCCCAGGCTCCCGGGCTGCTTGTTTCCGCCCGAGAGGCTGCTGGGGGAGGTTATAAAAAGGAAGAGCGGAGACCGCCTCTTCCTCTTGGGACACTTCCTCTTCTGAGGCCTGACAGGACTGGCCTGCCTCTGCTGACGGAGCTTGTGATGCGGAGACTACAGCCAGTGGAGACACCTGTGCGGACCGGAGCTGAAGGCCTGAAGCCTGGGCCTTGCAGCAGATGGAGAGAGACTCTCATACCTCAGAGTCAGCAGCAGCGGAGCGGAGACTCTTCCCTACAGACGGTCGGTCGGAGCTGAGGACCGGAGCGCAGGGGCTGTGACTGAGGAGACCAGAGCCGCCATTAGAGGGACCGGAGCGGAGGACGGTACCCCAGGATTGGTGAGAGAGCCGGAAGGCTCATCCTGCATTGATACACACGTTTTATGCCTATTGAACTGCCTAGGCGCAATTTACCTCAGAGCAGCAATGTTACTTTCTGTGGATTACAAAGACACCATTTAAAGCTACATGTGCACCACCTCTACAGATTCATTGCCGGTGAAGAACACTGTACTAGTACAAGGACTGAGCTCTATTACTAGGGATCAGGCCTGGTCCATTAGGTAGGCGCAGATAGATTTATTGCACCTCAGGGGTGCATACCATGCGGTCGCCACACTTGGCGCTCCGTTCCCCATTGCTAATTGATACATATATGTGTACATGTTAAAGTGCATATTGCAGGGACCTGCTAAAGTATTGTAAGTCATATGTTTAAATGCATGTTACTATTTCTTTTCCTTACTGACAAAGTAAAGCCAGTTATTCTTATCTCAGCAGTCTGCTTGTGAGTTCATACCCATTACACTTAGAGTATAAGTGATATTTTTATGTGCATAGATACATACCCCTTTACTAACTGTGCCAGAGCGGGTAGAGCAAATTGCCGGGGGTTGGTGGAGCTGTACTCAGGGACCCAAAACAAACCAGCGGCTCTCTTAACTGGGGGTAGCGCTACACGTGGGGGCTCGTAATCCGGGATCCTGAGTCAGCGGGAAAAGCCGCCAGAAGGTACCGGCATGGACCCGATAGAAGTGGGACGGTGGTCCGCAACATGGGCCGCTGACCCAGCCGCAGCAGCAGTCATTGAACTGCCAGGGATGTGGCAGAGAGAGGCAGTCAAGCAGCTCATAATGTCATTATCCCCATGCCAGAAGTCATGGATAATGGACATGAGAAATGATGCTGGGTACACATACGCCTTAATAGAATGGAAGGAAGAGACTCCAGAGCAGTTCAGGAGCCAAAGCATACAAGCACCGAATGGTCAGGCCTACCAAGTGCTGCATGCGCTGCCGCGCAAGGGAGAAGGTTCTCCTATGAAAGCCATTCTATCCCCAAAGAAGGAAGAGCAGAAGGGCGCGGAAAGTCCCGCACAGACTACTCTTAGTGCAGAACTGTGTGCTGTCCTAGGGGAAATAGTGACTCAGTGCAGAAGAGACCCCGGCAGTGGCGGTGCGTGCATAGAGGGCGCAGGAGCGCCGCCCCCCCTCTCCTGCACCGCTCTATCACCAATAGATAGATTCATGCATTGCATGAATCTATCTATTGTCCACCGCTGCCGCCCCCTATTCAGGTGTCCGGCCCCTGATCGGGCGCCGGGCATCTGAATTACAGTGGGGGGGGTGTTGCTGGAAGCGCCCCTATTAGAGCTGTAAGCTCTAATAGGGGACCCTATTAGAGCAGTGTGCTCTAATAGGCTTCCCTAAGTGTAAACAGCGGGCGCACGGCTGTGCGTTCGCTGATTACACAGTATTGTGTTAGGGAAGCGAATACATCGCTTCCCTAACACAGACCCGCCTCTCAGCCAATCAGGTTGCCAGGTCTGTTACCTGTCACCTGATTGGCTGAAGTCACAGGCGCTGTGATTGGACGCTAGGCGTCCAATCACAGCAGAAGAAGACAGGAGGAGCGCGGGAGAAGACATCCGACGGAGACACCGCTCGTCGCCTGACGCCGTCACCAGCTGCACACCGGGACAAGGTAAGTGCAGAGGGCAGGCAGGGGGCACAGTGGCAGCACTTTAGGGGCACAGTGGCAGCACTTTAGGGGCACAGTGGCAGCACTTTAGGGGCACAGTGGCAGCACTTTTGGGGCACAATGGCAGCACTTAAGGGGCACAATGGCAGAACTTGGGGCACAATGGCAGAACTTGGGGCACAGTGGCAGCACTTAAGGGGCACAATGGCAGAACTTGGGGCACACTGGCAGCACTTAAGGGGCACAATGGCAGAACTTGGGGCACAATGGCAGAACTTGGGGCACAGTGGCAGCACTTGGGGCACAGTGGCAGCACTTGGGGCACAGTGGCAGCACTTAAGGGGCACAGTGGCAGAACTTGGGGCACAGTGGCAGAACTTGGGGCACAATGGCAGAACTTGGGGCACAGTGGCAGAACTTTGGGCACAGTGGCAGAACTTGGGGCACAGTGGCAGCGTTTGATGGGCACAGTGGCAGCGTTTGATGGGCACAGTGGCAGCGTTTGATGGGCACAGTGGCAGCACGTGGGGCACAGTGGCAGCGTTTAATGGGCACAGTGGCAGCGTTTAATGGGCACAGTGGCAGCGTTTGATGGCACAGTGAGGCTGTTTGTTTGCGCCCCCCCAAAAATTTTGAGCACCAGCCGCCACTGGACCCCGGGGATTACCCAATGTCGGGATACAGGAAACTCCGGATGTTTTCAGGGAGGACGCCTGTACCCTCGGGAGAAGAGGGATTTGAAGAGTGGTTAGATGGTGCCACGCAGGCCTTAGAAGAATGGGAGGTCTCAGAAGGCAGAAAGAAGCAAAGGATTGTTGAGAGCCTAAAAGGACCTGCCCTAGAGGCCATACGCAATCTGAAGACAAGCAAAAAGGATTGCACTGCCCAGGACTACATAGACATCCTGGAAGGTCTGTTTGGTGGGACAGAAAAAGTCACAGAACTTACCTATCAACTGGAACACTGTTACCAGAAGACAGGGGAGAAGCTGTCAGAGTACATGGGACGCATAGACAAGATCCTGCATAGGATTATCCTGAAGAAGGGGATAGATCCAGGGAAGGTAGATGAAGCCCGTGCCCAGCAGGTAATGAGGGGAGCCCAACCCCTGGACCCTGTCGCACTAGTACTACGTACCCGGCAGGATGGGAAGAGCCTGGACTACCCTGATCTCATTCGAATGGTCAGAGAAGAAGAGGCCATGTTGGAAGAGAAACGGGAAAAGCAAGTGATGGGGTCTACCAAACTTCCAGTGGCCACAGTCAACTCAGCCTTAACCCCTGAAAGAGACACAGAGGTAGATGCCCTGAAGTTGCAGATGTCCCAGATGATGGAGATACTGACATCTCTTGTGGCGAAAGAGACGCCCAGTCCCAAGAAAGAAACAAGCAGGAGGGAATTGTTTCCAGCTGTTTCAGCACCAGCATCCTCACCTGACTACGGTGAGATGATCTGCTTTAATTGTGGAGGAATTGGTCATATTGCAGCTGTATGTGCCAGTCCCAAGAAGAAGAAAACAGAAAGCCGCCAGCCGGCGGGAAACGCCAAAGGGCCCCGGTGAAGGAGTCAACCGGGTGCCCATCACCTTCAGTGAGCTCCAAGAAGCATAACAGGAAGAGAAAGCGAGGAGATCAAACCCCTAAAAAGGGGCCCAGGGATCCTCAACCAAGGTGCACTCCAGAGAAAGGGGGCAAGACCCCTCCGAAGAGACACAGCACTCCTAAACGTGAACTCTTCAAAGTGAGAGATAACAATGTCCCTCAACGGGTTCACACTCCCACTAAGAGGGAGAAAATTAATGCATACCAGGCTCAAGAAAGGAGCAAGCGCAAATCCAGTGAAAAGGAAAAGAGTCCAAAGAAGAGGACAGCATCAACTCGGCCCTACCCAGAGGAGCTAGTTGGTCCATCCCCTACTGTACCTATCCAGGTGGAAGGAGTGTACACGAAGGCCCTCTTAGACACTGGAGCACAAGTGACCCTATTGTACAGGGACTTCTATGACAGATACCTGAGTCATCTGCCAATACAGAAGATAGAAGAGTTGGAGATAAGGGGATTGGGAACGCAGAGTTTCCCCTATGATGGCTACCTATCCATACGGTTGACGTTTGACCCATCCGTAGCTGGGAAGTCTGAAGTGTTCGACACCTTAGCAGTGGTGTGTCCCTGCCCACCAGGAACCAGCAAGACGTCCCTGATTATAGGGACGAACACGGACCTAGTCAGAAGGCTTCTGACCCCCCTGGTGAAGAAAGAGAATCTTTCAACTCCCAAGATCCATCCCATGCTGAAGGCAGCCTACCAGCGGTTGGTCCTAGAGCAGAAGACCCCAAGTGAGGGGATAGGAAGGGTATGGAGGCTTGGAAAAGAAGGAGCAGTGTTACAGCCTGGAGAGGTGACCTGCATGAGAGCCACGGTGAAACTTACTTGGGAGCAGCCTGGCCCCTTTGTAATGTTGGAGCCCGACCCAATGGAGGGTCACTCAGGTCTGGAGGTGATACCAGAAGTAATTTCACTGAAGGACCTGAAGAAGGCTAGAGGAAGAGTCCCTGTCAGTGTGAGGAACCCCACGGAGCAGCCTGTGGAGATCCCTGCCAGGATGCTTCTGGGACAGGTGAGTCCCGCTGTCCCAGTTGGCTGGTCAGAAGTGAAGGGGACGGGTGAAGGAGAAGATGTCTGGAAGAAACTCTCCATGGAAAACCCTAACCTACCTGGAGCTTGGAAAGAGAGAGCCAAGGCCCAGCTGACCAGATGGGAGAAGATTTTCTCTAAAGATGAGTTTGATGTGGGGTGTGCGAGAAGTGCCACCCATCGAATCCGCATGCAAGAGGACAAGCCATTCAGAGAGAGAGTGAGGCGAGTCCCGCTAGCAGATCTGGAGGATCTGAGGGAGCAGCTTGCGGAATTGAGGAAGACGGGAGTGATTAGGGAGTCCAGAAGCCCCTATGCCTCCCCAATAGTGGTAGTCAGGAAGAAGAATGGGTCATTGAGGCTCTGCATTGACTACAGAACTCTCAACAGGAGGACCATTCCTGACCAGTACACCACGCCAAGGATAGAAGATGCCTTGCAGAGTTTATCTGGAGCTAAGTGGTTCAGTGTGATGGACCTCAAGAGTGGGTATTACCAAATCCCCATGCATCCAGAAGATAGAGAAAAGACTGCCTTCATAACCCCAGTAGGATTCTTTGAGTTCAACAGGATGCCTCAGGGCCTATCTGGAGCTCCTGCTACGTTTCAACGCCTAATGGAAAACGTAGTCCTTGTGTATCTGGACGATGTCATTGTCTTTGGAAAGACTTTGGAAGAGCATGAAGCCAGATTGGAGAAAGTACTGAAGAGGCTCAGTGAAGAGGGACTTAAACTTTCTCCAGAGAAGTGTCGGTTCTATCAGTCCTCTGTGAACTATCTGGGACACATAGTGTCTGAAAAAGGAGTGGCTACAGACCCTGAGAAGTTGGAGGCAGTTACTTCGTGGCCAAGGCCCACAACAGTTACAGAACTCCGGTCTTTCTTGGGGTTCTGCTCCTACTACCGCAGGTTTGTGGATGGGTTTGCCCGCATTGCCAAACCCCTCAACGAGCTGCTCAAGACAGAAGGAGAGGAAGATGGATTGGGGCCTAGGAGGCCTAGTGAGTCGGTCCAAGACCAATGGAACTCAAGGTGTGAAGAGGCTTTCAGAACCTTGAAGAGAAGTCTCACCACAGCCCCAGTTTTGGCCTACGCTGATCCCACTAGACCATATGAGCTACATGTTGATGCCAGCCATGAGGGCCTAGGTGGAGTACTCTACCAGGAGTATGAAGACCAGCTACGACCAGTGGCTTATGTGAGCCGGAGCCTGACCCCTTCCGAGAAGAACTATCCCACCCACAAGTTGGAGTTCTTAGCCCTCAAATGGGCAGTTGTTGACAAACTGAGAGACTATTTGTATGGGGCCGAGTTTACTGTAAAGACAGATAACAACCCCTTGACCTATCTATTCACCACCGCCAAGCTGGATGCAACTGGACACAGATGGTTGGCGGCGTTGTCTGGATTCAATTTCAGTCTCAAGTACAGACCAGGGGCTGGAAATAGGGATGCAGATGCCCTGTCCCGAAGATCCCATGTCATAGCTGATGATTGGGAAGACTGGACCCAAGTGGCACCAGATGGAGTGCGAGCCCTTTGTCAGGGGGCTGAACTCCAAGCCAGAGGAGGATCCAGATCGGAAGAGGTAGGAGTTACCACAGTGGGAGTCCCGAAGTGTTACTGTGGGGTAACTCAACTAGAAGAAGAGTGTCTACCGAAGCTGTCCAAGAAGGAGCTAAGGTGTGACCAATTGGAAGACCCCATGGGGAAATTGGTCCTGGAAGCCCTGGAAGACAAGAGTCCAGAGGGACTTCGCCTTCACCCTTCTAAAGAAGCTTGCCTACTGAGGAGAGAGTTGGACAAGTTACAGGTGCATCAGGGGGTAGTCTACCGAAGGGGCCCCTCTGATGGCCCAGAAGACAAGTGGCAGTTGTTTCTCCCAGAGAAGCATCGAGAGACTGTGCTGATTGCCCTACATGACCAGCATGGTCACTTGGGAGCAGAGAGAACCTTCCAACTTGTCAGAGACCGGTTTTATTGGCCCTGCATGAGGACCGAAGTGGAGGAGTATTGCCATTCCTGTGCAAGATGCATTCAGAGAAAGACTTTACCCCATCAAGCTGCCCCAATGGGCCACCTACAGAGTCAAGGCCCAATGGATCTGGTATGCATTGATTTTCTCTGCCTTGAACCCGATTTGAGCGGATTGGGAAATGTTCTGGTGGTAACCGACCATTTCACTCGTTATGCTCAGGCTTTCCCAACCAAGGACCAGAAGGCCTCTACAGTAGCCAAGGTACTTTTGGAGAAGTACTTTGTTCACTATGGACTACCACAGAGAATCCATTCAGACCAAGGAAGGGACTTTGAGAGTCGCCTGATCAGGAAGCTACTAGATTCTCTGGGAGTAGAGAAGACTAGAACTACACCCTATCACCCTCAAGGTGATGCCCAGCCTGAAAGGTTCAACAGGACCCTATTGAACATGTTGGGAACTTTGGAAACAGAGAAGAAGCAACATTGGAGTCAACACATATCAGTTCTGGTGCATGCTTACAATTGCACCACAAGTGATGTGACAGGTTTTTCCCCTTACCGACTTATGTTTGGGAGAGAAGCAAGACTGCCAGTGGATTTGGCCTTCGGCATTTCTTTAGACCATGCCTCTGCTGCCTCCCACAAAGGATATGTGGACAGACTGAGGCACAGTCTGAAGATAGCCTATGAGAAAGCTCAAGCGGCCTCCGACCAGAGGGGGGCCCGAAACAAGCGGAACTTTGATTTGAAAGTTAGAGTACAGGACCTACAGCCTGGGGACCGTGTACTGTTACGCAACCTAGGGATCCCTGGAAAACACAAGATTGCTGATAGATGGAGATCAGAGCCATATATCATCTGTAGGAAACTTCCAGGATTGCCTGTCTACAAATTGAAGCCAGAAGGAAGAGTGGGGCCATTGAAGACCTGGCATAGGAATCACTTGCTTCCACTCACTGAAGCAGTCAGAATACCTCCAGCAAGAGACGTACCTGAATCTGTTTCCATTCTGGATACCCCCAGGCCTAACACTCGGTCTCAAACATCCCAAGTTAGGGGTGGACAGGACCCCCAACCAGAAGAAGAAAGAGGAGAACTTGAATGGCTATGGCCTTCCTCAACTCCAGGAAATTCCGCCATAGATCTTCCACCTACTGAAGATGTGGAAGATAACACATTGAACCCAGAAGCCACAGAGTTTGTGCCATTCAGTGTTGTGCCTGAGTGCTGGGAAGATATCCCTGGTCTCTACCCAGAACAAGAAGTAGATGTTCCAGAACCAGAGATGTTGCCAGAATGTGTTCCTGAAGAAGTTCCAAGAGAACAGAGAGCTCGCAGAGTTGTGAAGCCTCCCAAGAAGTTAACTTACCCCAAGATGGGAGAAAGTTCAGAGGACTCTGTTACCACAGCAAGGAGAAGTGCTGAAAGCCCTGACCCATCCACTGGTCATTTGGTGGAGGGCAACCCCTGCTCACTCTCTGGCACAGTTAAACAGGTCGCCCACACTGAAGTGACCTGTAGACAGGACAGCTCCCCATCTTATGCCAATTGGTGGGAAGCTCCTCTGTCCAAATTATGTGAAAATGTTGTTCCCGAGAACGCTTGTAGTTTGAACACTGTCTTTGGGGACCAAAGATTCAAAGTGGGGGGAGTGTGTAGCGGGGTCGTACCCCTTTTAGGGGAAGAGACTACATCCCCCATAATCCCCCAGGCTCCCGGGCTGCTTGTTTCCGCCCGAGAGGCTGCTGGGGGAGGTTATAAAAAGGAAGAGCGGAGACCGCCTCTTCCTCTTGGGACACTTCCTCTTCTGAGGCCTGACAGGACTGGCCTGCCTCTGCTGACGGAGCTTGTGACGCGGAGACTACAGCCAGTGGAGACACCTGTGCGGACCGGAGCTGAAGGCCTGAAGCCTGGGCCTTGCAGCAGATGGAGAGAGACTCTCATACCTCAGAGTCAGCAGCAGCGGAGCGGAGACTCTTCCCTACAGACGGTCGGTCGGAGCTGAGGACCGGAGCGCAGGGGCTGTGACTGAGGAGACCAGAGCCGCCATTAGAGGGACCGGAGCGGAGGACGGTACCCCAGGATTGGTGAGAGAGCCGGAAGGCTCATCCTGCATTGATACACACGTTTTATGCCTATTGAACTGCCTAGGCGCAATTTACCTCAGAGCAGCAATGTTACTTTCTGTGGATTACAAAGACACCATTTAAAGCTACATGTGCACCACCTCTACAGATTCATTGCCGTGAAGAACACTGTACTAGTACAAGGACTGAGCTCTATTACTAGGGATCAGGCCTGGTCTTTTCTAAATTGCCCTGTATTTCCACATCCGTGATCAGGTCTGTACTGTTGGTAATCAGTAGATCCAGTAACGCTTTATTTCTAGTTGAGTTGTACCTTGATATATCGCGGTCCTTTTACCCTGCATGGTCCCGACGCACTTACAAACACATACACATGTAGGCACAGGAAGAACATGCAAACTCCAGGCAGATGGTGTCATGGTTGGGATTTTACCCAGCAACCCTATTGCTGCTAGGTGAGAGTGCTAACCACTACACCACTGATGCGTCTACCATCTGACCCATTAGGAACTGGCGAGCCTTAGATAAATGCGCGGTTCCCTCCGCCCAGTCTGGATGTCTGGATAATTAAAATCCCCCATTATGATAACACTTCCCATCCTTGCTGCTAATCCAAATTGTGATAGGAGATCCATCTCCCCCTCTTCCCTCAGGTTAGGGGGCCTATAGCATACTCCCAGTATTATTTTCCCCTTAGCTTCATCCCTTTGGCGCTCTAACCATAAGGATTCCACCTCCTCCCTAGCTCCCTTAGTGATGTCATCTCTCACATTCACTTGTACATTATTCTTGATATACAGGCATACCCCTCCCCTTTTTTACCCTCTCTATCCCTGCGATAAAGGGTATAACCTTGACTGGTTTCCAGAAAATCATGAGAGCTGTTGAACCAAGTCTCTGAAATTCCCACAAAATCCAAATCCTCCTTGTACAACAGTATCTCTAGTTCACCCATTTAGGCCGCCACGTAGTTTAGACCGGTCGCATACTATCCTCTTATTGGGTGTTCCGAGATGACAACTAGGACTTGTTACTATACTTACCTTGGGTTTATGTGCTTCAGTCAACTGCCACTAATGCCACCAATACTACCCTCTGGACTATGTTCCGCAATGACTATCTCTACCTCTGGACCCTCCCCCGTCACCTAGTTTAAAAACCCCTCTAACTTTTTGGCCATCTTTACTCCCAGCAGATCTGCACCCTCCTCATTTAGGTGCAGTCCGTCCCTTCTATAGTACTGGTGACAGACTGAGAAGTTGGCAAAGTCCTCCAGGAACCCAAACTCCTCCTTACTACACCAGCTCCTCAGCCACTTATTTACTTCTCTAATCTCCCTCCTGTCTTTCTTGTGTGGCTTGATGTACCAGCAGTATTCCTGAGAATACTACCTTGGAGGTCCTTTTCCTCAATCTAGCTCCCAAGTCCCTAAAATCATTCTTTAGGACACTCCATCTGCCTCTGACTTTGTCATTGGTGCTAACGTGCACCATGACAGCCGGTCTTCCCCAGCCCCTCCCAGTAATATGTCCACCAGATCCGTGATGTGACGAACCCAAGCACCCGGTAGACAGCATACAGTTTGGCGCTTCAGATCTTTGTCACAGATTGCCCTCTCTGTCCTTCTAAGAATTGAGTCTATCCTTTCTGTCTATCCTTTCCCTTCACTTCCCCCACTCTCACTGGAGGAGTTCGTCCCCTGGCAGCTAGGAGAGTCCCTCAGCGGCAGTGCTGGTCCCTGACCGGTTTCACCAATGTCACTCAATGGAGCGTACTTATTGGGATTCTCCAGCCCAGGATCGGCCTCCCTGGCACTTCCCCCTCTACCCTTCCTGTCACCCATCTACTCTTTTCTGGTGCCTGCACCTCTTTGTCTCCACCGCCTCTGTGCTTGCCCCTGCCGGCACCTGCCGGGTACATTCCCGGCTCTCCTTTAGTATGGAGGGTCTTCTCAGTGCTGACAGTTGCTTCCCTAGATACAAAACTTGGGCTTCCAGGGAAACAATGTGCTTACATTTTTCATAGCAGTATTCGCCCTCGATCAGATAATCAAGGAACGCATACATGCCGCAAGTAGTACACCGAGTCACATCTCCACACCCACCGGGCATCGTACCTACCAATTTAATGAGGATTGGGATTATACCCTGTCCAAATTACCTAACATCTAAGCTTCCTGACACTACTACTCAACAATACAGGAACTCAACAAGACAATACACAGGTACTTGCAGACTACATGCACTCGCAGACCCATGTGCACTCGCAGCCAACGTGCACCCGCAGCCCACGTGCACTCGCAGCCCATGTGTACTAGCAGCCTACGTGCATTTGCAGACCACGTGCACTCACAATGCACAGGTACTAACGATCCACACACTACTCAGACACCACTCAGGTACTCACACTACACAGGTACTTTGAACCCTGTTATAACCTCCTGTTTTAAACTCTGGTTTTTAACTTACCACTTAGTCCAGTTCCACTTGGTTCCAGCAAGCTCAAAAAGAGTGCTACAGAGAAGTTATATAGGCCTCAAGCACCTGTGACCAATTAAGCACTCCCCTTAATTAGTAGGCTGAGGGAAGGAAAAAAAAAAAGACTGTTTAAAAAGTGAGGGTGTTAAAAAGCTGCAAGGAAACCCCCCCCCCCTCCCCCCCAAAAAAAAACTAAAAATGCAACACAGCAACAGGGCCGGACTGGGAATAAAATCCAGCCCTGGAAAAAAATTTCATACCAGCCCCACAGCATTATTATACCAGCGCAACAGCATAACGTCATTATTTCCTGGTTCATGAAAGGGAAAACCATAAATTTTAAAGCACATTTGAAGAGTGTATCATATATAGATAAGACAGATATGAAATCACATAGGGCTTATATATATATATATATATATATATATATATAGAGAGAGAGAGAGAGAGAGAGAGAGTGCTGGGGGGGAGCTTAAGAGAGCACTGGTGGGGGAGACAAAAAGAACAGGGGTGGAGAGCACAGGGGTGGAGAGCACTGGGGTGGGGGCTGGAGAGAACCGGGGGCAGAAAGAACAGGGGTGGGAAGCACAGGGGGCTGGAGAGCACTGTGGGGGTGGGGAGCACGGGGGGGGGGGCTGGAGAGCACTGTGGGGGGTGGGGAGCACTGGGGTGGGAGCTGGAGAGCACCGGGGGCAGAAAGAACAGGGGTGGGGAGCACGGGGGGGCTGGACAGCACTGTGGGGGGGCTGGAGAGCACTGGGGTGGGGCCTGGAGAGCCCCGGGGGCAGAAAGAACAGGGGTGGAGAGCACTGGGGTGGGAGCTGGAGAGCACGGGGGCAGAAAGAACAGGGGTGGGAAGCACGGGGGGGGCTGGACAGCACTGTGTGGGGCTGGAGAGCACTGTGGGGGGTGGAGAGCACTGTGGGGGGAGCTGGAGAGCACCGGGGGCAGAAAGAACAGGGGTGGGGAGCACGGGGGGGCTGGAGAGCACCGGGGGCAGAAAGAACAGGGGTGGAGAGCACTGGGGTGGGGGCTGGAGAGCACCGGGGGCAGAAAGAACAGGGGTGGGAAGCATGGGGGGCTGGACAGCACTGTGTGGGGGTGGGGAGCACGGGGGGCTAGAGAGCACTGTGGGGGGTGGGGAGCACTGGGGTGGGAGCTGGAGAGCACCAGGGGCAGAAAGAACAGGGGTGGGGAGCACGTGGGGGCTGGACAGCACTGTGGGGGGGGCTGGAGAGCACCGGGGGCAGAAAGAACAGGGGTGGGGAGCACGGGGGGGCTGAACAGCACTGTGGGGGGGTGGAGAGCACTGGGGTGGGGGCTGGAGACTCATGGGGAGAGCTGGAGAGCACCGGGGGCAGAAAGAACAGGGGTGGAGAGCACTGGGGGGGCGCTGGAGAGCACTGTGGAGGGGGGCTGGAGAGCACTGTTGGGGTGGGGAGCACGGGGGGCTGGAGAGCACTGTGGGGGTGAAGAGCACTGGGGTGGAGCTGGAGACTGATGGGGGAGAGCTGGAGAGCACTGTGGGGGGTGGGAAGCAGGGGGGGGGGCTGGAGAGCACTGTGGTGGGTGGGAAGCAGGGGGGGGCTGGAGAGCACTGTGGTGGGTGGGAAGCAGGGGGGGGCTGGAGAGCACTGTGGTGGGTGGGAAGCAGGGGGGGGGCTGGAGAGCACTGTGGTGGGTGGGAAGCAGGGGGAGGGGGCTGGAGAGCACTGTGGTGGGTGGGAAGCAGGGGGGGGGCTGGAGAGCACTGTGGTGGGTGGGAAGCAGGGGGGGGCTGGAGAGCACTGTGGTGGGTGGGAAGCAGGGGGGGGGGGCTGGAGAGCACTGTGGTGGGTGGGAAGCAGGGGGGGGGCTGGAGAGCACTGTGGTGGGTGGGAAGCAGGGGGGGGCTGGAGAGCACTGTGGTGGGTGGGAAGCAGGGGGGGGCTGGAGAGCACTGTGGTGGGTGGGAAGCAGGGGGGGGTGGCTGGAGAGCACTGTGGTGGGTGGGAAGCAGGGGGGGGGGCTGGAGAGCACTGTGGTGGGTGGGAAGCAGGGGGGGGGCTGGAGAGCACTGTGGTGGGTGGGAAGCAGGGGGGGGGGCTGGAGAGCACTGTGGTGGGTGGGAAGCAGGGGGGGGGCTGGAGAGCACTGTGGTGGGTGGGAAGCAGGGGAGGGGGGGCTGGAGAGCACTGTGGTGGGTGGGAAGCAGGGGAGGGGGGGGGGGGCTGGAGAGCACTGTGGTGGGTGGGAAGCAGGGGAGGGGGGGCTGGAGAGGGATGGGGAGCGCTAGAGAGCAGGGAAGGCAGAAAGAACAAGGATTGAGAGAACTGTGGGGGGGGGGGGCTAGAGAGTGTGGTGGGGGAGGAGAGCACTGGGGGGAGGACAAGGAGAAGGGGGGGCAGTAAAAGAAGTTGGATAGGAGGAGAAGCAGTGGGGCTGCATATAGAGGAGATGAGCTTTCTATATTCCTCCATGCAGCCGCTGAATGCTTGATTCTCCTCCTCCAAGCATTCAGCGGCTGCATGGAGGAATATAGAAAGCTCATTTGCTCTTTATGCCGCCCCCCTGCCGATCCCCTATCCAGGCACACATATATGGCTGTACTCACAGCCATCTCTCCTCCTGTGATCTCGGAGCTGGCCGGGTCTGTGTTCTGCGGCCGCGCACCGCGCTGTAACACGGTCCAGCCCCCATCGACCGGCTCGGTCTAGGGGGGCGGGACCGTGTTACAGCGCGGTGCGTGGCCGCAGCACACAGACTCGGCCAGCTCCGTGATCACAGGAGCAGAAGAAAGGGGATTAAGGGGAGCACCGCAGCCGCAAAGCGGCCCCAGGGCAGGCAGCCTACCGGGAAATATCCCGGTATCCCGGCGGTAGGCCAGTCCGGCCCTGCACAGCAAACACCAGCATTCAAAAGAAAAACTTGTTCACACTCTCCACTCAAGGTTCCCACAGTTCAGCTTCTAACCAGCAATTTAGAAATCGGATGAAAGGTTTAGCCCTGGGAAACACTTTTTGATAGATAAGTAATGCATTTTAGATACAGTATACAGTATATATATATATATATTATATATATATATATACAAATGAGGAGGAAAGAGGAACATTTGTTCCAAATCAGGGAAGTCCCTCGATATCAGGGACAGTCCCTAGAAATGGGGGAGGTGAGCAGTAAAGCAGAGGGTCTTTACTGCTCTGGCAGCTGTCTGCTGCCGGCTACAGTAGGGGACAATGTGGTGTGTGCTTCAGCACATAAGATAGCTCCCTGTGCACAGTGAAATCCCTTCTTTCTGAGATTGGTAGTGGCAACCAAGAGACTCATCTTCCTCCAGATGGTGGGCAGGGCTAGCAGGACTGTGATTGGCTTTGGCAGTGGCTTGTGTGTTTCCTCCTGGAAACGGGGACCGCCCCCCTAGCAAAACTGCACCCAATCTCTTCCCCATCACAAGAGCTGACGATCGCAGCTACAACAAAGTTAGATAACCAATCAACGTTTCCCATCGTTTACAATGTGTGGGGGCACAGTGCCCTCCCCCAGTGCAGGTGCGGCGTGGGGAATTGTGAGATTTCAATGCATTAGTGTCTCACTGACACTTCCGTGCACTGCTCTGCTCTTGGGGACGGAGTCGAGTGCCGGCAAAAGAGGCTTTGCATGCCGGGGGTTGCCTTCCCCCCGTCATATACAGTTGTGCTCAAAGGTTTACATACCCTGGCAGAATTTATGATTTCTTGCCCATTTTACAGAGAATATGAATGATAACCCCTAAACTTTTCTTTAACTCATGGTTAGTGTTTGACTGAAGCCATTTATTATCAATCAACTGTGTTTACTCTTTTTAAATCATAATGACAACAGAAACTACCTAAATGACCCTGATCAAAAGTTTACATACCCAGTTCTTAATACCGTGTATTGCCCCCTTTAACATCAATGACAGCTTGAAGTCTTTTGTGGTATTTGTGGATGAGGCTCTTTATCTTCTCAGATGGTAAAGCTGCCCATTCCTCTTGGGAAAAAGCCTCCAGTTCCTGTAAATTCTTGGGCTGTCTTGCATGAGCTGCACGTTTGAGATCTCCCCAGAGTGGCTCAATGATATAGAGAGTCCCGGAGCAGAAGGAGAGAAAAGCATTGGCGTAGGGACTCCATGACAGGTGGGGACAGCACAGTCATGTTTGTGTAGAGAAAAAGTTGGCCCCTTTAAGAAAAGGGGAGGGGCCGAAGCAGGGGAGGCACTTGGTTAGGAAGTTAGGAAGAAGAAAGGTGAGTGAGGTCATCAGTGAGCGACGGAGGAGAAGATTCCCACCCACCCTCCCGAGTATGGTCAATTATGATAGGGGCTGTAAGGACAGCCCGGGCAGTGGTTGGGTCTTTGGAGGAAGAGAATATGGTAGTTATATGCATATATAACATGGTTGGTACCCATCTGTGGTATGGGGGATAACATGGTTGGTACCCATCTGTGGGATGGGGGTTAACATGGTTGGTACCCATCTGTGGGATGGGGGTTAACATGGTTGGTACCCATCTGTGGGATGGGGTTAACATGGTTGGTACCCATCTGTGGGATGGGGTTAACATGGTTGGTACCCATCTGTGGGATGGGGGTTATCATGGTTGGTACCCATCTGTGGGATGTGGGTTAACATGGTTGGTACCCATCTGTGGGATGGGTTAACATGGTTGGTACCCATCTGTGGATGGGGGTTATCAGGTACCTTCCGGTTAACGAGGGGTTAACCAGGAAGGGGTTAAAGGTAGGTCACTGCGAAAGTTGAGTACTGTCTCCGGGTCTGGGGGCTTGCGACCGGAGGGCTAAAGTTTAAAGAAGTTTGGCGCAGTGACCAGTGGGGTGGGGTTCCCTGAGAAGACCCCAAAAGTACATAAAGTTGGTTAAGAGTTATTTAAAATGTTTTTTATTTAATTTTAAGGTAATTGTTAATAAAAGGCCGTCAAGGCCATTTACTCCAAAATCTTGTCATGTCATTTATGGGGGGATTTGGAGGGGTTAGATATTATGTTTAATGTATGGCTTAAGGGACTGTGGGTTAGGTCCTTCACATGTCATGAGGTCAGGAGACTGAGACGGCCTCTCCAGAACCTTCATTTTATTCTGCTGTAGCCAATGACAGGTCGACTTGGCCTTGTGTTTTGGATCATCGTCATGTTGGAATGTCCAAGTACATCCCATGCGCAGCTTCCTGGCTGATGAATGCAAATGTTCCTCCAGTATTTTTTGATAACATACTGCATTCATCTTGTCATCAATTTTGACCAAATTTTCTGTGCCTTTGTAGCTCACACATCCCCAAAACATCAGCGATCCACCTCCGTACCTTTCATCATAGGCCTTGTTGACTCCTCTCCAGATGTAGCGTTTATGGTTGTGGCCAAAAAGCTCAATTTTGGTCTCATCACTCCTAATGACTTTGTGCCAGAAGGTTTGAGGCTTGTCTCTGTGCTGTTTGGCGTATTGTAAGTGGGATATAGGGATGGGCCCGGTGTTCGATTCAAACCCACGTTCGAATCGAGCACCGGGCGTTCGCCCGCTCGGCGAGCCCAGAACTATTTGGGCCGTTCGCATCACATTCGTGTGATGCGAGCGGCCCACAATGCATTGCGGCCGGCGCAGTGCATTGCTGGCTGATGATTGGCCAAGCATGCACTGTGACCCCGCATGCTTGGCCAATCACAGCGCCGGCAGCGAGGAGAGCAATAATTTGGCTACAGGCAGGACGCCTGTAGCCAATTAAAGCTCAGGGGCTTTAATACACGCCCCACTGTATAAAAGGCCGCCGCGCCGTCGGCCCAGGGCACATGTGTTCCGGCTTTGATAGAGTGAATAGGCAGTCTGCTGATTGATTCATTCATTGCTAAACCATTGCTGATTCATTCAATACTGATCATTTCTGCTGATTGCACTGCTGAGTGTGACATCATCTGCTGCTGGGGATTAGTCTGGTGTGTGCGTGCTGTGTTAGTACAGCATTGCAGTAGCACCAATCGCAGTGCTGTTAGCACAGCATTGCACCCTAACTTTCTGTCCCAACCTTCCGTCCCAACCTTCTGTCCCATCCCAGGCAGGCAGGCAGGGATTTATAGAAGGCTAGTGTATGTGTGTGTGTCAGCACACATAGGAGCTAGTGTGTGTGTGTCAGACTCAGCACACATAGGAGGCTAGTGTGTGTGTGTGTGTGTGTGTGTGTGTCAGCACACATAGGAGCTAGTGTGTGTGTCAGCACACATAGGAGCTAGTGCACCAATTGCAGTGCTGTTAGTACAGCATTGCACCCTAACTTCCTGTCCCAACCTTCTGTCCCATCCCAGGCAGGCAGGCAGGGATTTATAGGAGGCTAGTGTGTGTGTGTGTCAGCACACATAGGAGCTAGTGTGTGTGTGTCAGACTCAGCACACATAGGAGCTATAGTGTGTTGTCAGCACACATAGGAGCTATAGTGTGTTGTCAGCACACATAGGAGCTATAGTGTGTTGTCACTCAGCACACATAGGAGCTATAGTGTGTTGTCAGCACACATAGGAGCTATATTTTTTTGTCAGCACACATAGGAGCTATAGTGTGTTGTCAGCACACATAGGAGCTATAGTGTTTTTTCAGCACACATAGGAGCTATAGTGTTTGTGTCAGCACACATAGGAGCTATAGTGTTTGTGTCAGCACACATAGGAGCTATAGTGTGTTGTCAGCACACATAGGAGCTATAGTGTGTTGTCAGCACACATAGGAGCTATAGTGTTTGTGTCAGCACACATAGGAGCTATAGTGTGTTGTCAGCACACATAGGAGCTATAGTGATTGTGTCAGCACACATAGGAGCTATAGTGTGTTGTCAGCACACATAGGAGCTATAGTGTGTTGTCAGCACACATAGGAGCTATAGTGTGTTGTCAGCACACATAGGAGCTATATTTTTTTGTCAGCACACATAGGAGCTAGTGTGTTGTCAGCACACATAGGAGCTATAGTGTGTTGTCAGCACACATAGGAGCTATAGTGTGTTGTCAGCACACATAGGAGCTAGTGTGTGTGTCAGCACACATAGGAGCTAGTGTGTGTGTGTGTCAGCCCAGTTCTTGTCATCTCTTGTCATACAATGCCTGGAAGACCGCCAAGGAGAGGCAGACAGTCCCGAGGCAAGAGCACAGGGCAAGCAGGCTCTGTTTCTAGAGACAACAGTGCTGGTCGTGGACGTGGTCGTGCATCGTCATCAGCACGTGGCCATGGGACACGCTTGTCCTTGTTTTCGGCAGCTGGACATGTTGAGCCGCATCATGCCGAAGGCTTGGTAGAATGGATGACCAAGCCCTCCTCATCCTCCTCATCCTCTCTCACCCAGGCTCAGGGTACTGGCAGAGCAGCTGCCAACGCGTACTCAATGGCATCATCAGGCACCCCTTCCCTAGACCCACCATGTCCTCCTGAGGAGTCTCCCGAACTGTTTGAGCACAGTGTTGGGTACATGCTCCAGGAGGATGCCCAACGATTTGAAAGCTCGGATGATGATACCCAGCTTGAGTAAGGCAGTAGTGTGCGCGCAGAGAGAGGGGATGCTGAAGGACAGCAATCTGGCAGTCATGTTCCACCAGCTGCAGCTTACTGCCAGGTTTGCTCTAGTGGTGAAGAGGGAGGGGATGATGAGGTCACTGACTCCACGTGGGTGCCTGAAGGGAGAGAGGAGGAGGAGGAGGAGGAGGAGGAGGCGGCGGCACATGTCCAACGAGGCAGGATGCCCTCCGGAGGCCAGCTAGAGGCCAGCACACCAACTGAATCACACCGCAGAGCTCCGCCTGTGCAGGGCGCTGCCTCTGCACGTTATCACAAAAGTTCTTTGGTGTGGGCCTTTTTTGAGACGAGTACATCAGATCGCACCACTGCTATTTGCAATATTTGTCTCAAGCGTATCTCGCGTGGCCAAAAACATCAGCCGCTTGGGCACCACAAGCATGACCAGACATATGTCGACCTGCCATGCAGCTCGTTGGCAAGCGCACATTAAAGACCCACACCAAAGAACAAAGCGGACCTCTCCTTGCTCCTCATCAGCTGGGCTCTCCATCCCCACTATATCTTCAGTCCTCTCTGAAAGCTGCTCTGAGAGGACTGAAGGTGTAGAATTAGGTGTGCCACAACCAAGTACTTGCAGTACACCGACGTCCGATTGTAGCAGGCAAATTTCCCTGCCCCAGCTGCTGGACCGTCGAAAGAAGTATACTCCCAGCCATCCACATGCCCAGTGGTTGAATACTAGCTTGGCTAAATTGCTAGCACTTCAACTGCTGCCTTTTTCAGTTGGTAGACTCGGCCCCCTTCCGTGAGTTTGTTCAATGTGCGGTTCATCAGTGGCAGGTTCCTAAACGCCACTTTTTCTCATGGAAGGCGATTCCGTCTCTCTACCGGCATGTGGAAGGCAATGTCCATGCCTCGTTGGACAGGGCGGTCAGCGGTAAGGTGCATATTACCGCTGACTCATGGTCCAGCAGGCATGGACAGGGACGTTATCTGTCTTTCACGGCCCATTGGGTCACTCTATTGGCAGCTGGGAGGGATGCAGGACAAGGTGCAGTAGTGTTGGAGGTTGTTCCGCCACCACGCCTCCAAAATGCTACTACT
The DNA here is from genome assembly GCA_028564925.1 of Lithobates sylvaticus. Taxonomy (NCBI): domain Eukaryota; kingdom Metazoa; phylum Chordata; class Amphibia; order Anura; family Ranidae; genus Lithobates; species Lithobates sylvaticus. The sequence goes on from CM053027.1 coordinate 593,878,536, forward strand.
GGTTGTGACACACCTCTCTCCTCCACCCTCTCCTCTTCTTCTTCCTCCATGGCCTCTTTGAGTGCTCTGTCCTCGGAACCAGCGGTGCTCCGTAGGCGTACAAGGGGCTACGCGAGTACGCAGGCAAAAAGATGCCATGCCGTGCTTGCACTGGTGTGCTTGGGGGACAGGAGCCACACTGGGGCAGAGGTTCTGGCAGCTCTGCAGGGGCAGGCCGAGAGGTGGTTGACGCCACGCCAGCTTAAGCAGGAATGGTGGTTTCTGACAATGGCACCAACCTCCTCTCCGCCCTGCGACAGGGGCAGCTCACCCATGTGCCCTGTATGGCTCACGTCCTCAACCTGGTGGTGCAGCGGTTCTTGGGCAGGTACCCAGGCTTACAGGATGTCCTGAGGCAGGCCAGGAAAGTCTGTGTGCATTTCCGCCGATCGTATAATGCCAGTGCTCGGCTGGCTGAACTGCAAAAGGAATTGAACCTGCCCAAGAACCGCCTAATATGTGGAACAGGTGGAACTCAACGTTGGCCATGCTGCAGCGACTGCACACGCAGCAGAGGGCCATCAATGAGTACCTTTGCGACTTGCGACTCCAAACTCTATCGATATCGCACTGCATCCTCGCCTTCATATTGGATACCTCATCAATGCTGGACAAAACTTATATCCACTGCCGATTCTTGTTCCTTGGTATCCCTTAGGCTAGCTATTATAGGCTGCACATGCGATTTTGTACTGTACTAATCTTTCCTGATTAAGATGTATATGTTTTTAGATGTATACGGTTTTTTATGTATGTTGTTTTCCTTTAATAAATTTTGATATTATAATACAGTGTACAGTGCCTAAAAAGTCCATAAGTCCCTCCCTTCCCTTTTTCTACCTTTGCGACTACGGCACCAGGACAGGGTCAGGGAGCTTGGCTTTTTTCCCCCACGCCAGTGGAGCATGATCAGGGATGCATGCACTGTCCTGTCACCATTTGAGGAGGTCACGAGGATGGTGAGCAGTGACAGTGCATGCATCAGTGACACTGTACCTCTTGTCCACCTGTTGGAGCATACGCTGCGTGGGATAATGGACAGGGCACTTGAGGCAGAACAGAGGCAGGAAGAGGAGGACTTCCTTGCCTCTCAAGGCCCCCTTTATCCAGACAGTGTTCCTTCTGTCCCACCCATCACACAGTAAGAGGATGAGGAGGAGGAGGAGGAGGATTGTGTGAGCATGGAGGTGGAGCCTGGCACTCAGGATCAGCAGCAGCAGTCTTTTAGGGATGATGTACAGTCCCAACAAACCAGTGGACTTGTACGTGGCTGGGAGGAGGTGGCTGGCGATCATGTCGTCCTCAGTGACCCAGAAGACTCCGGACCGAATGCCTCAGCTAACCTACGTTGCATGGCCTCCCTGATCCTGCAAAGCCTACGGAAGGATCCTCGTATTCTTCGGATCAAGGAGAGGGACCATTACTGGCTGGCCACTCTCCTTGATCCACGGTACAAGGGTAAGGTTGCGGACCTTATCTTGCCGTCGCAGAGGGAGCAGAGGATGAGACATCTCAGGGAGGCCTTGCAGAAAGGTCTGTGCAACGCGTTCCCAGAAACTGGGAGGTTACAAACTCCTGGTCCTGGACGACGAGTTGCTGAGGCTTCGGTCAGTAGCAGAAGGAGCGGTGGGGAAGGTGGACGTCTGACCGATGCGTTCAGACAATTTTTTAGTCCGCAGCCCCAAGGTATGATCGGTTCCAGCAACCATCGCCAGCGCCTGATATACATGGTGCAGGAATACCTAGGGGCAAGGTCAGACTTGGACACCTTTCCCACCGAAAATCCTCTGGCTTACTGGGTCTTGAGGATGGATCACTGGCCAGAGCTTGCACAGTATGCAATTGAGCTACTGGCCTGTCCTGCATCCAGCGTTCTTTCCGAACGCACATTCAGTGCTGCTGGAGGATTTGTCACCGATCACAGGGTGCGCCTGTCCACCGACTCGGTTGATCGACTGACCTTCATAAAGATGAATCAGTCTTGGATCACCACCAGCTACCAGGCACCTGAAGCGGATATAACTGTATAATTTATAATGTCACATCCCTTCAAGACTGCCTATGCTGATGCTGAGTGACTATCCTGTTATGTTCATTGACTATCCTCTTCCTCCTCCTCAATGATCCATTCCTTGATAGCTTGGAAGAACATTTTTGTTTCTGGGTGCCACCACACCAGTGCCTAAGGCACAATTTTTCAGCCCCTGTATAACAGGGGCGTGTAATTACAATTTTTTAAAAAAAATGCTTTGCAACAGGTCTGACTGCTGTGCTCCAAGTACAGTATCTGTGAGGGGTTGCAGTGTTGTGGCACCAGCACCATTGCCTAAGGCACAATTTTTCAGCCCCTGTATAACAGGGGCGTGTAATTACAATTTTTAAAAAAAAATGCTTTGCAACAGGTCTGACTGCTGTGCTCCAAGTACAGTATCTGTGAGGGGTTGCAGTGTTGTGGCACCAGCACCGTTGCCTAAGGCACAATTTTTCAGCCCCTGTTTAACAGGGGCGTGTAATTACAACCTTGATCTAATAGTTCACAGCAGGCCCATTCCTGCGCCCACCAAGAGTAACTGTGAGGGCTTACAGTCTTGTGGCAACACCGTCCACCACCACCACCACCACCACCACCAAAGGCCCAATTTTTCTGCCCTGTTCAACAGGTGCATGCAATTACAAATCTTGATCTAATAATTCACAGCAGGGCCAATTCCTGTGCCCACCAAGAGTAACTGTGAGGGCTTACAGTCTTGTGGCAACACCGTCCACCACCACCACCACCACCAAAGGCCCAATTTTTCTGCCCTGTTCAACAGGTGCATGCAATTACAAATCTTGATCTAATAATTCACAGCAGGGCCCATTCCTGCGCCCACCAAGAGTAACTGTGAGGGCTTACAGTTTTGTGGCAACACCAACATATCTAATGGGGCAAATTTCTGCATTCTGCTGTATATACGGCAGGCCCCTACTTTCAAACATCCAACTTACAAACGACTCCTACTTGCAAACGGAAGGAGAAAACAGGAAGTGAGAGGAAATCTACCCCTAGGAAGGAAAATTCCATCCTGTTACATTTAATTTGGGGAAAAAGGTATCTCCTCTATACTGATGCTTTATCACCAATCCTTGTTTCAATTAAAACCCCACTTTTCCAAAAACATTTGTCATTGGGACAGAAAGTGAGGTGAAATGTTCTGAACAGATGTGCAAAGACAGCAAATGTTACAGGGGTGATAACCCCTCCCTATGTTCTCCAAAAAGCTTAAAAATAGATTTTTTTTGGATGGAGCTACACTTCAAAATGTACCTGTTCAGATTCTACTTAAGAACAAACCTACAGTCCCTCTCTTGTTTGCATCACCTATATACTGCTTTTCAGAGTATATAGGGTTGTAGGTATAGGGGTTTTATTTTGGGTGCGGGGTCCCCCTTAATATCCATACAAGACTGAAGTACGCGCTAAAATACTTATATCTATGTATTAATTTGTCTAGTCCCTATAATGTTATTAGTCTGTTAAACCTATGAGCGCATGCTACTGTTAATATCACAATAATACGAGGTTAGCTATGAAGCCAAACACACGGCTAGGAATAATCAAATATTATTTATTTCCCAATAATCAAGAATGCTAACATAAAGTATTAAAAGACATTACAATATCACAAAGCTTACAATCAAATCATATAATATAAGAATATCAAAGATACTTATCACAGGGCCCTCCTTGTGGTCTCGAAAGATGGCCGCCAGACCATGAGGTGACTAGAGACATCCTCTCCTGACCCCATTCCCAGCAAAACAGGAAAAGGAGCTCTCTGCGAATTCCTTTTACCAAGCTCACTCATTCAAACTCCCACACCCACTCAAAGTCACCCCCCCTTTGCCTTTCAGGTATCCATAGCGACCTTATAGTAACCGTCTAATTACACATGTCACAGCAGGTGGGCTACAAAGCTTTTGGTGTGTCTTCCAGCCTGGCTACATTCCAATCCAGGGAATGCCTTCTGTCCTCAAAGATATTGGGAATGTGATATTACATGAGTTCATATTGAACCCAACATATGCCGCTTTGCGACTGAAAATCGCATAAAAACCCTTCTTCAGACACGGTTCCTATTGAACAGTCCATAACTGTTTTGTCCCTGACATGCGTTTCCAAACCAGTATCCATAGAACAGTCCTTTAAACGTCTTAACGTGTTGTATTTTTACAACGTGTCCCTGACATGCGTTTCCAAACCAGTATCCATAGAACAGTCCTTTAAATGTCTTAACGTGTTGTATTTTTACAACGTGTGCAGAAACAGCTCCTATGGAACAGTCCATTGTGGTCTTACCATGTTATGCTTCCCAACACGTGCCGCTTTGCCACTGAGTAACACATCCTTCTTCAGCGACAGCTTCCATGTCACCAGTATGTATCTTTGGTATCTTCTCCTTTCCGGTATCTTCAGGACGGATGCAGTACAGGCAAGGGGTGTCCATTCATTCACCATTCACCAGTATACATTCAGAGCAACATATCAAACAGCTCTCAAACACTGATCTATTATCTAGATAAGTCTTGAGGAGGGCCTTATTACCATAATATAAATCAACTTCTTATCACACTATATACATATATCTGTATCCCATCCCTTTATGCACCCCGCTCCCAATCCTATAACCCTTTACTGTACATATGGGTCGGGATTAGGCAGGCTTGCTCACAGCGGTATTGCAGGGCTCTGACTTGGCAGCAAGGTCTCTAATTTGAACACAGAGACCCTACCGTCAATTCGTCCCTCAACTTGCATAGACAAATGGGAGGTCCTTCTATATAAATACCGAGTCTAATATCACACATATAAATCTGCAAAAATGATTAAACAAAAAAAAAAACACACTTCCATCCCTGTGCCTGGATTTCAGAGACCATGCCCAGGGTATACCATGCACCTCTACCTATGGTTAGGTTCAAGGAACCTTCCAGTTTTATGACTAGCGTTACATCGGTGTTCTTTAGGACAAAGAAATAAACTCGTCTATGTCCCAAACGACACCCAGGTGCTTCCTCCCCAGCAATGATCCCTGAAATAACTTCCCAACATTTTTATGTTCACCACCATGATGTATTGACCCGGCATACAAAGGACATCATGGTCAGGCTTCCGACCGAGGGAAGTATCAACCTGCTTCCATCTCCTCTGATCACATGTGGGTGATTTAGCCTCAAATGCGACAAGATAGAATCCCCAATCAGTAAGCCATTGATGCCACCAAATATACAGACCAAGTCCGCACTTCTGTATATGGGATCATACAGCCCAACACCTTTCACCATCCAAACTGGTACAGCCCATCCAGGCATTCGACCACCATTTTGGATTAGTGTAAGCGACGTGTTGTGGCAGAGTCTTACTGAGCGGTGATGTTAACTCATCAGGCCACTGCCCTTTAAACAGAGATTGCCCAATCAGCTTGATGCTGGTTGACACTTCCGCCCGTCACTGCGTGTACGCTAGAGCCCATAACCGATTTCTATCCTGTACCCTCACACCCTCCACCAACCTCTCAATATGGTTCACCAAATCTGGAGCTAATTTACCCTGGGTATTTTGTGAATGTTATTAAGGATGCCACCAATCTCTCTGAGTGACAAAGTCCCGCTCAAGCTATGGCTGAGAGTTTGTTCCTCAGGATACCGATGTCTACTCCATTACCAACACCCATCCCAGCTCCTATTCCCCCAATATAGTGCTGAATACATGCCTCCTCTTGTGGTTACTCCTCAGAGATAAGCATCCTGCATGCACCTTATTCCGTGTCCGCACATCTCTGGGAGTAAGTCACTGGTACGATGACAGCACTTGATTCAGCGTATACTCAGCAAATATAGGGTAATAAAACCACTGTGAGATGTCGCCGCACCATGTGGTGAAGGCATATTGTACTCTGGTAGTCAGCGTTTGCTCCCTTTATCTATCGGAGCATGCTCCTGTGTGTATACACTGGCATTCCCTGTGCAGGGTTTCAACTTCTCAGGTGAGACCTCAACCAGGCGCATCTCCCCCAGACAAGGAAATGTTCACCCCATTGATGTGTCACCTGACACCCTCTAGTCCGGCCAACAGACACCTTATTATGTATAAGTGCTCGCCTCCTGGGTACCTGCACCATATAAACTCCGTTACGTCAATACATGTCATACATTACACAACTTTCCTTATTTCAACTCCTCCCTCCAACAAAAAAAAAAAACATATATATTTTACATTTCCATGTTCTGATGGATTGGATGTGTTATATTCCTTTCCCAACCTCCAACCCATTGTACGTATATTAATAACACGTTTGCATTCATCAGGAGAGAGTCCAGCAAAAAAAAATGTTTCAAGTCTTATTGATAGGCACAGTCTTTCAGATTCAGCACCAGATCGTCCATAGGAAAAGAAAAGTGTTAAAGTGAATCTTTTTGTTTGTCCCGTCTCTCCTGATATTTAGTGGAATAAATTTGGGGCGTGGTATGGCACAGACAAACTGCCAACCAGATGATCATCTGTCATCCATTTTTCCAGAACCTTTCCAATCTCGCTCCACCAGGATTCTGGAATTGAAAAACAAGAGCAGAATCAAATTCTTATCCATAATATCTGCTTGCTTATTATATTTACTCCTATTTCCTATTTACTTAGTATTCCTGGCTTCTGCAACTTGATCAAACTATCAAAACAACCATGACCTCTTTAGGCAGACTCCACTCTAAAATGAATCCGCATGGTATGATCAAAAATTAAAAAAAAACGAACGTCACTGTTGTTTCTCAAAAATTCTCAATCTAAAAACGCAAAAATTTATCTTTATCTTACGATCTATGCACTAACTTTATCTTACGATCTATGCACTAATTCCCCTTTCAGGTGTATAAAGCCTAAACCTTTTGGAGCTTTTTACACCTGAACAAAACAACAATAAAATAGCTGACTAAGCCAATACCCAAAAAAACAAAAAAAAATATGTTTTTTTCTTTTCTTCCAAAAAAAACAAAAATTTAAAAAAAGAATAAACATTAAAAGTCTGGCCATTATCACCCAAGAACAACATGACAAGACAACCACCATACAACAATGACAAACACTCAACTTTTAATTAAAGACATCCATGGATTTTCTCCTGAGAAGAGTACATGTTTCTTTTTTTTATCTGAAAGACAATAAGTTAATGGGAAAAACAACACAAACAAAACAAACAAAACAAACAAAACATTTGTAACTTCATCACAACATTTGCTACCTCATTTGTAACTCTTTAGTTTTGTCAGATTATTGTTTATATATTTTCATTGTTTGCAAACAATTACTAATTAATGAGCTCATGGTACCATGTGATAATCGATTATGCATTTACAATAACCTAACCCCCGTGTTGGTCTCACTTTGACGGACCTGCAAACAAAACACAAATGTTTAGTATCCCAAACCTGTTCTCTCCCTGGTCTCTGGAAAAGGAACACAAAGACAATGATTAAACACGATTATCATGACAATTGACTTTAAGTGCCCCAAGTCTCTTTTCATTAATTGTACTGCTAGGGGAACACCGAGTTGTAGTATAAACAACTAACCTAAAAAAATAAAAATTACAACCATTAAAACTAAAACAGAAATTAATAAAAAAAAAAAAAAAAATTGAAAAATGAAAAATTGAAAGAAAAAAAAAAATTAATAAAAAAAAACAAAATATGAAAAAAAATAATTCATAAAGAAAAAAAAAAATAATAAAGAAATAAAAACATTAAAAATTAACAATTAATAATAAAAAAAAATGGAAAAAAAAAATAAAAAAATTAATAATAAAGAAAATTAAAAAACCTAATAAAAATTCATTAAATTACTAAACATTAAACCTTATAAAAAAAAATTACAAAAATACTTAAAACCTTATTCATAGGAAGGAAGCTTTGATCAGAGTATTTTTAACATACTTGCAGCTGACTAAGTGCTGCCAGCATTGCTTCCCCCAGTGCTATGTTTGAATAACCATTCGGCTACTTCCATTTTGATTTTATGCAACTGTCCTACATATTGCTTTTCGGTTTGTAGACTCCGTAATTGGGTCTTAACGGGGAATTGGGTTTGCTTACTATTGGCTCCGTGCTTTGGATTGCTACCCCACCTGGCCGAATAACATTCATAATGCCTTGGGGTAGTCTTCCGGTATGATCTTTTTTTGATATCGTTATTCGCCCAACAATACTTTGCGATGTGACCTCCCCTTTTACACAAACAACATTTTAGCTCTGGTTTCTCTGCATAGGCCCTTTTTTTAACATCTTGTGCTGGAAATTCGCATTGCTGGATAATATTACTGTGATTGGAATTAACAGACTTTACACTTTCATCGTCTGAGGAGTCATCAGAAGTTTCCATTTCAACTCCTGAATCACTTTCAAGCGCAGTTATCACGTTTGTATTTACGTCTCCAGCATCAATTCCCATCATAGTAATATGATTTGCAGCAACAATAGTATATGGGTCCTCTTTATGTTCCACTTCTACTTCTGTACACTGAGCATGTGCGGAGGGTACCTCCACCATTGCATCTTCGGCTATTGTAGGTTTGGAGGATAAATCCATTATGGCTGCCTGTGTACCCTGTAACTCCTCCTTAAGCATTGCGATAACCTGCAAATTCTCAGCCTCCCTTTGATTCAAAAAGACGATGCAACCTTCTCTTAACTCACACGTTTTTCCTAATTCCTCCAATCTCTGTTCTAATTCGCATTTTTCCGTCACTAATTGTTCAATCTGACTACGCACTTGTGCATCTGCATTTTCAACCCTAATTAATATATCTTTTGTTATATTTTGTAGCTGCTGCATGAATTGCTTCCTTTCATCTATCCATTCTGATTCCTTCCGTTCAGAAATGTCTCTAATTTTTAAAAACATGCACATCAAATTTGCTAATCTCTGTTTTCTGCCTTTTCTTGATTTATTACTTATAAGGCTGTTATGTGTATTACATTGTGTCAAAAGTTCATAAAATTGTTGTGTCAACCCACCTTCTTGTGTCGATTGAAATGTAATAGCCCCATGTTTAGCGATGAATAGCTCGATGGCCTCCATTGATATGCTAACTAGCAACTAGCTACACTGAACAGTTGTTAAGACAATACACACACAGATGAACAAACAGATAAGCAACCCCCCCACAGAGATTCAGATAAAAGCTGTTCAAGGTCTAGTTTTTCACCTGTAGTCCCACACAGAAAACCCAAAAACAAAACACAACACAAAAAAAAAAAAAATACAAAAAATCCGTTTAAACTACGAACTTTTCCAGAAAAGACACTCTTAATGCTGTCTCCTCTTAAATTGCAGGCCACAGTGAACTCCTATTGGAACCGAGAGCTATCACACTCACATGGGTAACAAAAAAACTAAAAATATATAAAAAAAATTAAAATAATTCCCACTTTTTTTTTTTCCTCAGCGCTGTGTGGTTTTGTCCTGTCAATTTATCGATTATATAATATAACCCCAGGGGTGATCATCCCCTTTACTCGCCAGTCACAATGACCGGTTACCTGGCCAAACTTACAAACATTTAACATACATACATATATCAGCCACAGCTCTCACCAGGTTCTACGCGTCCGCTTCACCGATGAGATCTTTCACAGAATTTTTATGATCATCCAAGCGTGGTTTCAGAATTCGCGAGCCAGCGCCAATCTTGTCCACACGAGAGACGATTTCCAGTTCTGGGTGTCTTTGATTACCAGGACTCAAAACAAAAATACATTAGTTTGTGGATTCTGTGTAAAAATACATTCTACACGCCTTTGGGGTGCCATATGAAGTACGCGCTAAAATACTTATATCTATGTATTAATTTGTCTAGTCCCTATAATGTTATTAGTCTGTTAAACCTATGAGCGCATGCTACTGTTAATATCACAATAATACGAGGTTAGCTATGAAGCCAAACACACGGCTAGGAATAATCAAATATTATTTATTTCCCAATAATCAAGAATGCTAACATAAAGTATTAAAAGACATTACAATATCACAAAGCTTACAATCAAATCATATAATATAAGAATATCAAAGATACTTATCACAGGGCCCTCCTTGTGGTCTCGAAAGATGGCCGCCAGACCATGAGGTGACTAGAGACATCCTCTCCTGACCCCATTCCCAGCAAAACAGGAAAAGGAGCTCTCTGCGAATTCCTTTTACCAAGCTCACTCATTCAAACTCCCACACCCACTCAAAGTCACCCCCCCTTTGCCTTTCAGGTATCCATAGCGACCTTATAGTAACCGTCTAATTACACATGTCACAGCAGGTGGGCTACAAAGCTTTTGGTGTGTCTTCCAGCCTGGCTACATTCCAATCCAGGGAATGCCTTCTGTCCTCAAAGATATTGGGAATGTGATATTACATGAGTTCATATTGAACCCAACAAAGACCCAAAGGGGCTGGGGTGGGGGGGGGGGGTAGATGGGGTAGCCATGCCATTTTTCTCAAGGATTTTCAGCCATATGGCCAGGATAAGACATGACATTAAAGCCGCAAGTGGTTTTAAATGGCTTCTTTTTTTCCTTTACAAAAGTCATATTGTGCAGGGCCAGTTCTAAACACGGGAAACACATGCCACTTCACAGGCATACTTTAGACACACCACAGGTACCATATTTAAAGGAATATTTCACTTATTTTTTTTCACTTTATGCATCATTAAAATGACTGCTCCCGAAAAAAACGTTAGTTTTTTAAAAGTTCTTTTTGCATTGATATATGTCCCCTGGGGCAGGACCCGGGTCCCCAAAACTGTTTTATGACATTAACATGCATATTGGCCGTTATAATTAGCAATTTTGATTTCGAACGTTCGCGTCCATTGTAACGAATAGGGTTCGAAAATTCGTGCAAACTTTCGGTCCGTTCGAAGGTTCTGGTGCGAACCGAACCCGGGGGTGTTCGGCTCATCCCTAGTGGGATACTTTGTGGCATTTGCGTATTAATGGCTTTCTTCTAGCGACTGGACCATGCAGCCCATCTTTCTTCAAGTGCCTCCTCATTGTGCATCTTGAAACAGCCACACCACATGTTTTCAGAGAGTCCTGTATTTCACCTGAAGTTATTTGTGGGTTTTTCTTTGCATCCCGAACAATTTTCCTGGCAGTTGTGGCTGAAATTTTAGTTGGTCTACCTGACCTGGTTTGGTTTCAACAGAAACCCTCATTGCTTCTTGATTAGAGTTTGAACACTGCTGATTGGCATTCTCAATTCCCTGGATATCTTTTTATATCCCTTTCCTGTTTTATACAGTTCAACTTCCTTTTCCCGCGGATCCTTTGACAATTCTTTTGCTTTCCAGAAATCTATTTGTGGGGAAAAAAAGGGTGTCAAGTTTATTTGGGTGCAGCGTCGTACGACCACACAATTGTCAGTTAAAGTAACGCAGTGCTGTATCTCAAAAAATGTCCTGGTCAGGAAGGGGGGGGGGGGGTAAATCTTCCAGGGCTGAATAGGTTAAATCAGCTGCTGAAAGTGCTTAAAAAAGGTAGGGTTTAATATTACTTTAAGGCTTGTTTTCTCTTGGAATGTAGTGTACCATTCACTGAAGCCTCAGGTAAACTTGCAGTTGGGGGACGGTAAAACCGCGCATTTAAGCTGCTGTTTTACCACCCCTCAACCCCCTTATCCTGCATAGGCAGCAGCTGGGAGTGTACATATGCCCTTCCCCATCGCCACATTCAGAAGACATTACTGGCTGCTGAACACAACCCATATAACTGAACAGGGGTGTCCCACAACTGCGGTGGGTTAAAGCAGGTGGTGAGGCGGCAATACAATGCCTCCTCACCACCTGTAAAGAGCACCTCTAGTGTAAACAAGGCCTGACAGTATACAGGTATATGATGGTGTATACAGTCAGTTATGAGGAGCAAATGGGACCATCGTCGTGCAAAAGCCAGCAAACTCCTATATTTCAACATACAACCTCACCTGTGTTTGGAATGGGTTTACAGTTGATCCCAGTATATATACTGGACTTGGCTTGCTGATTGCATGATTCATCTGCGGGTTGCAGCAAGCATGAACCCCCCCCCCCAAAAAAAAAACCACATTTAACCCTTTAATGACCACCCAGAGTAGACCTGTGCCCTGATTTGCTGGGTTTATTAAAGTGGGAAACGGATCTGTTTTCACTGCAGGCACCTAATCATGTGGCAGGGAGCGATCGCTGTTTTTTTTCCATATATTTTTTTTTTTTTTTTTTTTAGGTTGGTCACATGATGCTGTCAGCACATCCAGAAATAGCAGCTTGCACATTATGCCAGAGGTTTATTAAATATTTGCACAGGTATTACCATAGCAATCATGTTGATCTCCTTTTAATTATCCCTCCAACGTGATTAGACGGTTATAACTGCTCCCCTCACTTTTTTTTTTGCCATCTGTGTCCCATTGCGAAGATTTTCCTTCACTTCCTGTCCCATAGCCAAACAGGAAGTGAGGGTAAATCCATCTAAAGGGAAGGGAATCCATGGTAGTCACCCCAACTAGTGTCCCCATTGAAAGATTTCCCTTCTATTCCTGTTTTTTTAGTAAATCTCCCCCATTGCTTCTTTGTGTATCTTACTGTTTCTTCATCTACAGATCAAAGGGATGAACTTCGATCTGCAGATGAAGTCAGTTTTAAGCAACCTGTCAAGTAAGAAAAAAAAAAGAAAAAGGAAAAAGGGAATTGTCAAAGACCGTCTCCTGTAATTTTTACAATTTTTGTCACTTTTTTGGTGAAATGGTAGGGGTACTTTTGTACCCCCTTACCATTTCACACAGGGGGGGGGCCGGGATCTGGGGGTCCCCTTGTTAAAGGGGGCTTCCAGATTCGATAAGCCCCCCTCCCGCAGACCCCCACAACCAATGGCCAGGGTTGTGGGGAAGAGGCCCTTGTCCTCATCAACATGGGGACAAGGTGTTTTGAGGGGTCACAGACCCCCACAGCACCCTCCGAATGTTGAGGGCATGTGGCCTGGTATGGTTCAGGAGGGAGGGGGGGCGCTCTCGTCCCCCCCTCTTTTCCTGCGGCCCTGCCAGGTTGCGTGCTCGGATAAGGGTCTGGTATGGATTTTGAGTGGGGCCCCACGCCATTTTTTTTTTTGGCCGGGGTTCCCCTTAAAATCCATCCCAGACCTCAAGGGTCTGGGATGGATTTTAATGGGGGACCCCACGCCATTTTTTTTTTTTGGCCGAGGTTCCCCTTAATATCCATAGCAGACCTGAAGGGCCTGGTAATTGAATTTGGGGGGACCCCACGTTTTTTTTTTTTTTGTTTTTATCAATTACTTTTTTTTTTATCAATGACTTTCAATGAATGACTGTTCTCTGTGTTACGGGAGCCGACAATTCATTAGCCGCGAGTGATTTTAAATAGCTTTTTTTCCTGCAAAAAATGACACTTTGTGCAGGGACAGTTCTAAGCACGGGAAACATGCGCCCCTTCACAGGCATACTATAGACACCCCCCAGGTACGAAATTTAAAGGAATATTACACTTTTATTGTTTCACTTTAAGCATTATTAAAATCACTGCTCCTGAAAAAAACGGCCGTTTTAAAAAAAAATTTAGCATTGATAAAGTCCCCTGGGGCAGGACCCAGGTCCCCAAACACTTTTTTTATGACAATAACATGCATATTAGCCTTATTACAATCTAAAAGTATATGTTTGGAAAAGTATTTGGGGGACTGTAAATTCGCTTTAACTCCTTATTCTCCTTTTCCCTTTAATTATTATTTTCCTGCTGGTTTTTTGTTTTTGTTCACTTCTATTTTTATAAACCTATTAATAATTAAAACTTTTTGTTTTGCTTGATTCGTTAATATTTTTACACCTTTAACATATATGTACTTTTACTTTTCAATCCTTTGTACGATTTCAGACAGCTGAACTGTAAACAAAACAGTTGCGGTAGGTATCGGCGAGTACTAAAAAAAAAAGTATCGGTGCATCCCTAGTTATTACTCGTCAGGTTTTTTTCCCCCATATGTGTTCCATTGGGGGAGATTTCCGTAGCCAAAACAGGAAATGAGAGGAAATCCCTCCAAAGTGAGGGAATCCCTGGTTGTCACCAGAACTAGTGTCCCCATTGGAAGATTTCCCTCTACTCCTATTCTAGTGACAACCAACGTTTTGAGATTTTCTTTCACTTTCATTGCTAATACTAAACAGGGAAAATAGGAAGGCTGACTCTCCCTAATGGGAGCACAGATAACCATAAAAACCCGGCAGGGGGTCTAATCCCTCTTCACTCTAGCCCCAATTTATTTTTTTTAATTGCCTATCGTTCTATTTTAACCGCTTCCAGACCGCCCAATGCACATTTACTGTGGCAGGGCGGCCTGGCTGTGGGAAACAACGTACCTGTACATTGCGTCTTCTTCCTGGGTGCGTGCGCCGCCGGTGTCCCGCACCCACTGCGATTGGACACAGCAGGAGCCAATCAGCAGGTCCGGGGGATGCGATGTCCGCCGGGACCCGCCGATCTTTGACAGGAGAGGCAGAATGGTAGTTTGTCTATGTAAACAAGGCAGATTGCCATTCTGTCAGAGAGATGGAGATCTTGTGTTTCTGCTAAGCAGGAACACAGATCTATGTTTTCCTCCAGTTAAGCCACCCCTTACACAGTTATAAAGCACTCCCTAGGAGCACACTTACCCTTTGATTGCCCCTGATGTTAACCCCTTTCCTGCCAGTGTCATTAGTACAGTGACAGTGCATTTTTTTAGCACTGATCACTGTATTAGTTACACTGGTCCCCAAAAAGTGTCACTTATGCTGCGTTCACATGATCGGACTATCCGGCGGACTTGATCCGCCAGACAATCCGCCCGTGTGTGGGCTCCGGCGGACTAGTTTTTCTTCCCAAAAGTCCGGCGGACTTAGAAAGAAGTCTTGACTCAAAATTATTGCTGAGTCCGGCGGACAATACGGCCGTCGGTGTGCTAGTCCGCCGGACTTTTCAAATGAATGGACTTGCCCACACACGGAGTAAAGTCCGTTTCATTTTGAACGTGACTCCAGGTAGATGGGACTAGCGAAGGAAGTCAAATGTCGCCGCCTCCATCGGCGAGATTGACACCTTGCTAGCCCTGTCACCTGGTATGGATTTAAAGGGAACCCTTACGCTGAAAAAACGGCGTGGGGGTCCCCCCAAAGTCCATACCAGACCCATATCCAAGCACACAGCCTGGCTGGTCAGGAAAGGGGGTGGGGACGAGCGAGCGCCCCCCCTCCTGAGCCTTACCAGGCCGTGTGCCCTCAACACGGGGGGGGGTGCTTTGGTGAAGGGGGGGCCCTGCGGCCTCCCCACCCCAAAGCACCTTGTCCCCATGTTGATGAGGGCAAGGGCCTCTTCCTGGCAACCCTGGCCGTTAGTTATCGGGGTCTGCGGGCGGGGGGCTTATCAGAATCCGGGAGCCCCCTTTAATAAGGGGGCCCCCAGATCCCGGCCCCCCACCCTATGTGAATGAGTATGGGGTACATGGTACCCCTACCCATTCACCTGAGGGAAAAAGTGTTAATAAAAAAAACACAACACAGGTTTTTAAAGTAGTTTATTAGACAGCTCCGGGGGGTCTTCTTCCGACTTCAGGGGTCTTCTCGCCGGGCACCTCCGCTATCTTCTGCTCTTTTACCGCTCTTCTACTAGCGGAGGAGCCCGGCTTTCTCATACATCGCTGCCGTCCGGGGGTGTTCTTCTGACTTCGGGGCCTTGTCCCACTCTTTGTTTCTTCTGCCGGGCCTCCGCTATCTTCTTGCAGCTCTTTTACTAGCGTTGGCCCGGTCTTCTGGTTTGTCGCTGTGGCCGCCTTCTTCATCTTTTCTTCTTCTTCCTTCCGATGTTGACACAACGCTCTCTTCAGTCACAATGCCAGGGACGCGTTGCGCGGCGACTTATATAGGGGTAAGGGGCGGGGTCACTGGGTGATGTCACATGGTGACCCCACCCCTTATGATGTCACAGTCCCGGGGGGGGGTGCTGGGACTGTGATATCATAAGGGGCTCCCGGATTCCGATAAGCCCCCCCGCCCCCAGACCCTGACAACCAAAGGCCAGGGTTGTTGGGAAGAGGCCCTTGTCCTTATCAACATGGGGACAAGGTGTTTTGGGGTGGGGGGCCGCAGGGCCCCCCCTTCCCCAAAGCACCTCCCCATGTTGAGGACGCGCGGCCTGGTACGGCTCAGGAGGGGGGGCGCTTGCTCGTCCCCACCCCCTTTCCTGACCGGCCGGACTGTGTGCTCGGATTAGGGTCTGGTATGGACTTTGGGGGGACCCCCACACCGTTTTTTTTTTTTTCGGCGTAGGGGTTCCCCTTTAAATCCATACCAGGCAACGGGGCTAGCAAGGTGTCAATCTCGCCGATGGAGGCAGCGACATTGGCTTCCTTCGCTAGTCCCGTCTACCTGGAGTCACGTTCAAAAGGAACGGACTTTACTCCGTGTGTGGGCAAGTCCATTCATTTCAAAAGTCCGGCGGACCTCCGCCACAAGTCAGACAGATTGTCTGCCGGAAAAGTCCGGTCGTGTGTGGGTGTGTGTGGGCAAGTCCGTTTGTTCGGAAAGTCCGGCGGACCTCCGCTGGAAGGTCTGGGGGATTGTCCACGGGACAAAGTCCGCTGGATCGCGTGTACGCGGGCTTAGGGGTTGATTTACTAAGGCAAATCCACTGTGCACTGCAAGTGCACTTGGAAGCGCAGTCGCTGTAGATCTGGGGGGAAGTTCTGAAATGAGGTGAATCTTTGCTGATTTTATCATCCAATCATGTGCGAGCCAAATGCAGTTTTTTTATTTTCCTTGCATGTTCCCTGCTTTTTTTCTATTACAAGAGATGTTTACATTCCTTGTAATAGGAATAAAAGTGACACTTTTTTTTTTTTTTTTTTTTTTTTAAAGAACAGTAAAAAAATAAAAATAAAAGGTAAAATAAATAAGAAAAATGTATATTAAACGCGTCCCGTCCCGACGAGCTTGCGTGCATACATGAGTAGCGCCCGCATATGATGTGTGTTCAAACCACACATGTGAGGTATCGCCTCGATCAGTAGTGCGAGAGCAATAATTCTCGTACTAGACTTCCTCTGTAACTCAAAACATGCTACCTGTAGAATTTTTTAAACGTCGCCTATGGAGATTTTTAAGGGTAAAAGTTTGTCGCCATTCCACGAGCGGGCGCAATTTTGAAGCGTGACATGTTGGGTATCAATTTACTTGATGTAACATTATCTTTCACAATATTAAAAAGACCGCTGCGCAAATACGGTGTGACAGAAAGTATTGTAACGACCGCCATTTTATTCTCTATGGCAGTGATGGCGAACCTTGGCACCCCAGATGTTTTGGAACTACATTTCCCATGATGCTCATAGACTCTGCAGTGAAGTTGAGCATCATGGGAAATGTAGTTCCAAAACATCTGGGGTGCCAAGGCTCGCCATCACTGCTCTGGGGTGTTATAAAAAAAAAATGTATAATGTTTGGGGTTTCTAGCAAAAAAAAATCTCAGAAAGAAGCTCGGTCCTTAAAGTGGTTGTGCACACATTTCATTTAGTAAATCTCTTTGCCTTCCAAATCAGGCAAAGAGTACTAAATGAAGTGTGTTTTTTTTTTTTTTTCCACTTACCTTGTAATCGCTGACGTTCTTTCCTCTGTCTCTGTGTCTATGTCAGTGCGGACATCTTCCGAAATCTCGCGAGATGTCGGCAGAGAACGTGAGCTGCACTTTGCCGTTACTGCGCACGCGCGAGATCGGCGCAGTAACGGCGGCGCATGCTGGGCCATCTGAAGTGCCTGTGTGGTTTCACATGCCCACAGGCAAGATGGCAACCAGCAGGAAGTATTTTTATAATTTATTTTAGATGACGAAAACCGGCAGCAATGAGATAGTGAATTGGAACATGTGAGTACTTAAAAAACATCTTGTAATCCATTGCATTCCACAAAAAAAAAAAAAAAAAACGACAGACAGTGCAGAACCGCTTTAAGTGGTTAAACTTTGAGAATAAAACCTGGAAGCTGATTGGTTTCTATGCAGAGCTGCACCAGATTCTGAGTGCTCCAGTTTTTAGTACATCAACCCCAATGTCTATTCCAGCTGGTGAGAACAGAGGCAGCACAGATAACATCCACACTAACAATGGAGAGAAAGATCCAGCCCTGCGGGGCGGCCGTACACTGGCAGGACACAAGGAGGGGGTTCCTGTGTATAGCTGTGCTAGGCGCTGTGAGTGTCAGGATTCTGCAGCCAGTAGGAAGTCAGCAAAGTTTTGGGAGGTTCCCCATACGCAGAATAGAAGAGAGGAAAATCTAGCAGTCTCCCATCACAGCACAGACACCAGCTGAGTGTCAAAGTCAGCAGAGCTGTGTGACAGCCACCCAGGACCCCATCCACAGCCACCCAGGACCCCATCCACATCTCCAGGCCACCGATAGGAAGGAGCCCCCCAGCAGCTGAGGACCAGGATCACCGACAAGGCTCCATACACTGCCACCGGTAAGTGTCCCTATCCAGGAGGTAGCAGGCTCAATCATCACCCATCAGATTATTATATCTCTGTGCGCCTGAGTTCTCGGGCTTAGATGACATGCTGCAGCTATTTCCAGGGAGTCTCACTTGTGCTGCTGCATTTTTAATTTTTTTTGCAATATGGCGAATGAAGCAATAAGGGTGGCGGAGGAGGCACCTAGAACTCTTCTGGTGAACTAAGTGTGGGAAATGATTGTAGTTCTGTTCAGCCCCCTTCATACCATCCTTACTGCAGCTCTTCCCATGTCACCCACCCATAGCTCCCAACTGTCCTGATTTCGAGGGACTGTCCCTGGTTTGGAGCAATGTCCCTCTGTCCCTCGTTCCTCCTCATTTGTCCCTCATTTTGGTCTGATCTATATAGTTGTATATAAAATGCACTTTTTATCTATCAAAAAGTGTTCCCCAGTGCTAAACCTTTCATCTGATTTCTAAATTGCTGCATTTGTAAATTCCAAAAGCCAGTATAAAGGAATAGAAGTGGTAAGAAAAAGCACTTGTGGGTTTAACCAAACTTGTTTTTTTTAATACAATTCTCCTTTAAGGGGGCGTGGCAAGGGGGTGTGTCTTATGCCTGCATACTTTTGCTGATAGGTGTCCCTCATTCCCATCTCAAAAAGTTGGGAGGTATGCACCCACCTGTTCATTATAGAACTGAAGAGTTTCATTACATACGGTAGCTGAGACCCCCCCCCCCCCCCCCACCCGTGCCCTCCTCAGCTCTTCCAGCTCCCAGTGCCTGAAACATGTTAGATGACATCCTTGCGCTATGCAACTGAGCATATTGCAGTCTGGTTACTGCAAGTAAATAACATTGTTCAGGTGTTTTTTTTAATATATTTATTCATTGATTATAGAACTGATCTAAATGGTGTTTTTCGGCTCGGTTCACACCTGTGCGTTTTTTTTTTTTTTTAACGCTTTTTGCAGAAACGCACTACAGTCCTTAACCACTTCAGGATTTACCCCCTTCCTGACCAGAGCACTTTTTCGGCACTGCGTCGCTTTAACTGACAATTCGCGTGGTCGTGCGACGTTGCACCCAAACAAAATTGAGGTCCTTTTTTTCCCCACAAATAGAGCTTTCTTTTGGTGGTATTTTATCACCTCTGTGGTTTTTTATTTTTGTGCTATAAACAAAAAAAAGAGCGCCAATTTTGAAAAAAAATCAATATTTTTTTACTTTTTGCTATAATAAATATCCCCCAAAAAATATATAAAAACTAATTTTTTCCTCAGTTTAGACAGATATGTATTCTTCTACATAGTTTTGGTAAAAATCGCAATAAGCATATATTGATTGGTTTTGCGCAAAAGTTATAGAGTCTACAAAATAGGGGATAGATTTATGGCATTTTTATTATTCAATTTTTTCTTATTAGTAATGGTGGCGATCTGCGATTTTTTATTGTGACTGTGACAATTATGGCGGACCCGTCGGACACTTTTGACACTATTTTGGGACCATTGTCATTTGTACAGCGATCATAAAAATGCACTGATTACTGTGTAAATGACACTGGCAGGGAAGGGGTTAACACAAGGGGGCGATCAAGGGGTTAAGTGTGTTCTAGGGAGTGATTCTAACTGTGGGGGGGGGGGGGATAGGCTACCACTGACATGACAGCAATCACTGTTCCCCATGACAGGGAGCAGTAAATCTCTGTCATGTCACAAGGCAGAACAGGGAAATGCCTTGTTTACATAGGCATCTCCCCGCTCTGTCGCTCTATGACACGATCGCGGGACACCGGCGGACATTGAGTCGGTGGGACCCACGGGCATGGTCAAGCTGTACGTGGCGGGTGCGCGCGCCCACTAGCCCTGTAAATTAAAGGGGACGTACAGGTACACCCACTTGCCCACCGCTGCCATTGTGCCGACGTATATCGGCGTGCGGCGGTCGGCAAGTGGTTATAGAACATAAGAGTTTCATTACATACAGTAGCTGAGGCGTCATCCACCCAGGCATTGCAGATCTCAGGACTGGATGGGCAGGTATAGAAATCCTTTGGCAGGTAAAATACAGTAGCTGTTTGCTTGAAGCTTTAGCAGTATTGCATGATGGCTGCATTCATTTTCTGCACCCTTTAATTTTCCACACATGTAAACACCCATGCGATGTGATTCTGGCAATCGCACTGCGTTTTGCAATCTGTTTTGGGGTGTCGTTAATCTAACATCGACACCTGTAGAGACGCCGTGCGATTGCAATGCTGTGCGGGAAACGCACAGGATTTGCTGCATTTCCCGCATCGCATAAAAGTGTGAACCGGGACTCCGTGGAGAAGCTGCAAAAAAGGATGTAGTGCGTTTTTGCCACGATTTGCTTTCTTTTTTAAATCTAGCCAACAACAAATTGGCCAAAAAATAATAAAAAAAAAAAAAAAAAAGCGTGAAAAAAGCATCAAAAACACACGTGCAAAAAACACAAAATGCATCGCAAAAAGCGATGCAGATACGGATCGAAAACAAACTTCATAGGTGTGAACCGAGCCTTAAAGCAGTTGTGTACCAAGTATGTAAAGGGCAGATCCTGCAATCAGCCCTCATCCCTTCAGCCATGTGTAGTCTCACCAGGACTCACAGTTGGTTCAACCGTGCCTCTTCAATGATCAATGTAACAGCTTGCTACATTGATAGAAACATAACTATTTTGTGGTGTTGTATGGAGATCTGATAACTGGCTTGTCCTGTGATCTGTTTTTTTTTCTGCAGAAACCTGTTTGATAAAATTATTTTCTATTTAAAGCTGAACTGAAGGAATTAGACAAAATCTACCCTTGCATTGACCCCCCCCCCCCCGCAATGGTTTAGTCCAGGGGTGCAGGGATATGGAGTTTCTCTAAGACGCTCTCAGCCGTGGTTGCCTCCTCTACGTAAAATGCAGGGTTAACAGCGCTGCACTCTAGGTGATGATGCCAAAGGAACCGCCCAGAGCCAGGGCTAGAAAACGGCGTTGGACCATACGGTTCGATGGACAGGGCAAGCAATGCAGCTTATCCCTGCACCTGTAGACTAAATGAGCATTTAACCCTTGCAGCATGGGGCGGGGCGGCCGGCGCCCCTGCCGGGGGTGGGGGCGGCCCCGTGGGGGGGGGGGCCGGCCCCCCGGGCGCCCAAAAGGGCCCGGGGCCCCGGTTGGGGGGCGGAGGCCGGGGGGGGGCCCCCCCCCCCCCCGGCCCCCAGGGGCGCCCGGGGGGCGGGGGGCCCGGACCGGGGGTCGGCTGCCCCGGGCTCCCGCTCCACCCTTTTGGGGTAATTTCTGATTCCCTTTTTAATCGTATTTTTAAAAGGTTTTGGATGCCGGCCCCGTTACATTTTTTCTAGTTTTGGTAAATTTTTTGCGGGTAAGTTAAAAACCCTCGGCCAAAAAAAGGGTTTTTATTAAAAAAAATTTTAATCCTTTGCTGGGGGGGAGGGGGTTTGCCCTTTTTTTTAAACCTTGTAAAAAATTGGGGTTTTTTAAAAAAATGAGGAATTTAAAAGATCAGTTTTTTTCATTTAAAATTTTTTAAAAGAAATAAAGAAAAATTTAAATTTTTTTATAAGAAAAAAGCGCAATAAAAAAATGTAAAAATGTGCGGGTTCCTCTTAAAATCTATACTAGAGCAGAAGGGTCTGGTTCGACTGGCATCAGATTTGTTTACATTTATTATAATTATTATACATTGTATATAATATTTACTGAAAGATTGTCTAAAATATTAATAATAGTAATAATAATAAATAAGAAAAACTTCTTCTTCTTCTTCTTATTATTCTTATTATTATTATTATTATTATTGTTATGTTCTTGAAATGTTGCCCAGAGGAATAAAAATAATCATACAGTACTTCCTGCGGTACCTTTTCTCAGCCACAAGATGTCCTCAGTGTTCCAGATTAAATAACACCCAAAGTTACTCAACCTGGAAGACTGAGGACATACTAAAGCAGGGATCCTCAAACTACGGCCCTCCAGCTGTTGCGGAACTACACATCCCATGAGGCAATGTAAAACTCTGACATTCACAGACATGACTAGGCATGATGGGAATTGTAGTTCCTGAACAACTGGAGGGCCATAGTTTGAAGACCCCTGTACTAAAGCGAAACTATACTAAAATACACGAATGGACTTTCCGCCAACAAAACCGTGGAATTTTGCCTGAAGGGCGTTGGCCCAAACTTGTCTTGCATACACACGGCCACACAATTGTTGGCCAACAATTACGAACGTAGTGATGTACTAGATGTACTACTTAGTTTTTCAGCTCTTTAGCGCCACCCTTTAGGGCTCCTTCTGCTAATTTCGTGTTAGTAGAAGTTTGGTGAGTGTTGATTTGTGCTTTTCATTTCGTGCTTTTCATTTCGCGCTTTTCAGTTCGTTTCTGAACGGCCGTTCGTCAACCAGACATATTGCGGAATCGGAGGAGATAACGTGTTATTTATTATTGGCCTTGGAGTTATTGCTTTGACATAATTTTTCTGGTTGAATAATGATTTGATTTGGTACATTTTCTATATTTTTGGATGCATAGAATGCACTTTTTGGTTAAGTTCTATTGGCAGATAGCATGTCTAATTTTATTTTTTTAATGCACAATAAAAAAAATTGTGGAGAATAATACTTGGCTATGTGTTTTACTTCAAATGACAGTTTGGGAGTAGGCAGTTACATTTTAAAAAATACAATGTAAAATTTATAAGGGGCACCAACATAGTTGTATCTTTTGATCTTAAAAACTACAGGATAATGGTGTTGTGGTAACTTGCCCAAAAAAAAAAAAGCATAATAATATTATTGTTGATATCAGTAGGAAAAAAAGAGCCTTTGAAAATACGTTTGCAATAACTCCATCAGTATCACCAGCAAAGCAGATTCATTATTATCCCATTAAAGAAGAAGAGAATGTGCGCTGCATTTGGAGATTTCATAATATGCCACGCCATCAATGTTAATTCTCTATTACGATCGCTAGTTTACAAGACCGACCACTTCTGCCTCCGAGCATGCGTGTTTGTACTTTGGACTTTTGTATACACGATCAGAAAGTCCGACAACACACATTTGTCTGCAGAAAATTTGAGAACCGGCTAGCCAACTTTTGTTGGCGGAAAGTCCGACAACAATTGTCCAATGGAGCATACACACGGTCGGACTTACCGCCAACAGCCTGACATCGAACATTTCCCGTCGGAAAGTCCGATCGTGTGTACGAGGCTTTAGAGTGCAGGGCGTCACTACGGCAGGATGCATTCACAGTGTAATAATGCAAAGTCAGCACCGCTTTCTGCTTCACTGCATAAAAACAATCCAAACAGGACCCTGCATGTCATGTGATTGGCTTGTAGACAAGTGAACAGATATGGTTGAGGGGGGAAGCCCAGAGTTGGGTTTTACAGTCTAAACTAAAATTTTAACTTAAAATTAAATCTAAAATAGTGATTCTCTCTTCCACCGGACTGTAGCATCGGAGGAGCAAAGGTGAATGCAGCCAGCCTACATTGCCTACTGTAAAGGGGACCTGTTACTTGCAAAGTACAGGTTTGCTTGAACCTGATGTACTGTATATCTGGAGTTTTCAAACTAGTTATACTGAAACTTTGCTTTCTTTGCTTTAGCTTTGAATATCTGAGAATGGTTAGAATCTCTGTTAATTGTGTATTGCTGTCTGTGTATCAGGAGATCTGTCTTCATTTCCTGTTTTGATCACCTGAACAGGAAGTAAAGGGATTTTACCCCCAACTAGGATACAGGTGGCACAGACAAGGTGTTGGAAACATTCCTCAGAGATTGTGGTCCATAGTAATATGATAACATCACATTCCGAACATCCCAAAGGTGCTCTACTGGATTGAGATCTGGTGCCTGCGGAGGCCATTGGACTACAGTGACCTCATTGTCATGTTCAAGAGACCAGTGGTGAGATGATTGGAGCTTTGTGACATGGTGCATTATCCTGCTGGAAGGAGCCATCAGAAGATGGGTACACTGTAGTCATAAAGGGATGGACATGGTCAGCAACAATACTCTTGCTTAGTTGGTACTAAGGGGCCCAAAGTGTGCCAAGAAAATATCCCCCACACCATTACACCACCAGCCTGAACAGTTGATACAAGGGAGGATGGATCCATGCTTTCATGTTGTTTACGTCCAATTCTGACCCCACCATCTGAATGTCACAGCTTTAATCAAGACTCCTCAGACCAGACAATGTTTTTCCAATCTCTGTTGTCCAATTTTGGTGAGCGCATTGTAGCCTCAGTTTCCTGTTCTTAGCTGACAGGAGTGGCACCTGGTGAGGTCTTCTGCTGCTGTAGCCCATCTGCTTCGAGGTTCGATGTGTTGTGCATTCATAGATAGTATTTTGCATACCTTGGTTGTAACGAGTGGTTATTTTAGTTACTGTTGCCTTTCTATCATCTCAAACCAGTCTGCCCATCAGGGGCATTGCTAGGTCTACAAAAGATCTGGGGCTAGAGCCAATAGCATGGGTGTGTGTATATATTGCATTATATATTATCATTACATCAGGGTCCCCAAAGCCCCCCTCATTACACCAGGGTCCCCAGAGAGCCTCCCCCTTACATCATGTCATTGTCACATACAGAGAGGCTAGGGTCTACAGAAGACAGGCTAGGGTCTACAGAGGACAGGCTAGGGTCTACAGAAGACAGGCTAGGGTATACAGAAGACAGGCTAGTGTATACAGACAGGCTAGGGTATACAGATAGGTATACAGACAGGCTAGGGTCTACAGAAGACAGGTTAGGGTATACAGAAGACAGGCTAGTGTATACAGAGAGGCTAGGGTATACAGACAGGCTAGGGTATACAGATAGGTATACAGAGAGGCTAGGGTCTACAGAAGACAGTCTAGGGTCTACAGAAGACAGGCTAGGGTATACAGAAGACAGGCTAGTGTATACAGAGAGTCTAGGGTATACAGATAGGTATACAGAGAGGCTAGGGTCTACAGAAGACAGGCTAGGGTCTACAGAAGACGGGCTAGGGTATACAGAGAGGCTAGGGTATACAGACAGACTAGAGTATGCAGATAGATATACAGAGAGGCTAGGGTATACAGAAGACAGGCTAGGGTATACAGAAGACAGGCTAAGGTATAAAGACAAGCTAGGGCTTACAGAGAGGCTAGTGTATACAGAAGACAGGGTAGGGTTTACAGAGAGGCTAGTGTATACAGAAGACAGGCTAGGGTATACAGATAGGCTAGTGTATACAGAAAGCCTAGGGTATACAGAGAGGCTGGGGTATACAGAGAGACTAGTGTATACAGAAGACAGGGTAGGGTTTACAGAAGACAGGCTAGGGTATACAGAGAGGC
The DNA here is from genome assembly GCA_028564925.1 of Lithobates sylvaticus. NCBI lineage: Eukaryota > Metazoa > Chordata > Amphibia > Anura > Ranidae > Lithobates > Lithobates sylvaticus. The sequence continues at coordinate 593,904,493 of CM053027.1, forward strand.
TAGTGTATACAGAAAGCCTAGGGTATACAGAGAGGCTGGGGTATACAGAGAGACTAGTGTATACAGAACACAGGGTAGGGTTTACAGAAGACAGGGTAGGGTCTACAGAAGACAGGCTAGGGTATACAGAAGACAGGCTAGTGTATACAGACAGGCTAGGGTATACAGATAGATATACAGAGAGGCTAGGGTATACAGGAGACAGGCTAAGGTATAAAGACAGGCTAGTGTATACAGAAGACAGGCTAGGGTTTACAGAGAGACTAGTGTATACAGAAGACAGGGTAGGGTTTACAGAGAAGCTAGTGTATACAGAAGACAGGGTAGGGTTTACAGAGAAGCTAGTGTATACAGAAGACAGGGTAGGGTTTACAGAGAGGCTAGTGTATACAGAAGACAGGCTAGGGTATACAGAGAGGCTAGTGTATACAGAAAGCCTAGGGTATACAGAGAGGCTGGGGTATACAGAGAGACTAGTGTATACAGAAGACCGGGTAGGGTTTACAGAGAGGCTAGTGTATACAGAAGACAGGGTAGGGTTTACAGAGAGGCTAGTGTATACAGAAGACAGGCTAGTATATACAGAAAGCCTAGGGTATACAGAGAGGCTGGGGTATACAGAGAGACTAGGGTAAACAGAAGACAGGCTAGTGTATACAGAGAGGCTAGTGTAAACAGAGAGACTAGTGTATACAGAAGACAAGCTAGTGTATACAGAGAGGCTAGTGTGTAGAGAAGACAGGCTAGGGCAGTACAGAGTTTTCCCCCTCCTCCATGGTCTGCACTCACCTGCCGCCTCCCCAGCTCAGGAGCTCATGTGAGAAAGTTCCTCCCAGCCCTATGATATGGGCGGAGCAAGGGAGGAGACTCGATCTCGCACTGATCTCCTGGCTGTCAGTGAAGCTTCGAGTGCAGACTCAGTGAGAGTGCCGTGGCTGTGCGGGACAGCGCTGTGTCAGGCAGCCCACAACACGCTCATGGTAGGGCTGGCCCTGGACTCAGGGCTATGGGCCCCAGATTAGGGGCTCTAGCCTCATTAGCCACCCCCTAGCAAAGCCACTGCTGCCCATTCTCCTCTGACATCAACAAGGCATTTTCCTCTTCACAACTGCCGCTCACTGGATATTTTCTCTTTTTCGGACCATTCTCTGTAAACCCGAGAGATGGTTGTGTGTACAAATCTCAGTAGATCAGCAGTTTTTTAAATGCTCAGACCAGCCCATATGGCACCAACAACCATGCCACGTTCAAAGTCACTTAAATCCTCTATTTTAACACAAAAAAACTGACAAAAGTTTGACTCTTCCTTCAAAAACAAACAAAAAAATATATATACTATACTAATTTTACCTCCACTTTGCAGCTCTACAAATCTTAAAAAATATAAGAGTATTCAAGAAAAAAAAGAAAAACATTTGGCTTTATATAACAGAATTCTCTCTCTGACCGAAGCACTGTCATCTCTGCGTTTGGGCCTCTCTGGGTGTGCCCAGACGATAGTTGTGGTTACACAATACAATAACACTATGTATTCCAATGGAAGAGCCAGGAAACAGGTTTTTATCTGTCTGTAAAGACATCCATAACCATAAAGGAAGCATCGCTGTATTGGGACAGGAGCAGCCCAAACATTAAAATAGAACTAAAGGCAAAACCTTGTTTCTCATTTTGGGTAGAGTAAGGAAGGCTATACACCCTGTTAGGTTTTTTTGCCATCGGTGTCCCATTGGGAAGAATTCCTTTTACTTCCTGTTCCATAGCCAAAACAGGAAGTGAGGGAATCCCAGGAGGTCACCAGAACTAGTGCTCCCATTGGAAGATTTCCACTCTGTTCCTTTTCTGATGTCAACCCAAAATGTTGGATTTTCTTTTACTTTCAATTTCGATAATACCAGTACATACGATAAATGGGGACACAAACAGCAATAAAAACCTGACGATTAGCCCAGTATAAGTAGAAAACGGGTTGAGAAAGTAGAATGGGCACATCATGAGGCAGTGAGCGTAACAGAATAACAGAATACAATCCTTATTACAATTATTGTTAAAGAAGGGACAACACACATAATAAAATTGTTACAACGCCCTCTACTCCAGTGGTTCTCAGCCCCGTCCTCAAGTACCCCCAACAGGCCATGTTTTGTTTCCTCCTAGATAAAATAGCTGTCCAAAATACCAAGCCATAGACTCTGATTTAAATCACCTGTGCAAGATCAAGGAAAATCTGCAAACATGGCCTGTTGGGGGTACTTGAGGACAGGGTTTGAGAACCACTGCTCTACTCAACAGTGGGTCAAAAGATACCCAATCACAGACATGGAGGCATGAATCCAATCATATAAGATGTATAGAAGGAAATGTGAGTGGATAGGAAGAGTCAGGTCCACAACTCCTCCATGCATACTTGTCGACGCGTTTCGCAAAACGTATTTGCTTCCTCAGGACAGATTGGGTGGGTACTGATTGACCTTGAAAGAATAGATAATGGGCGAGAACAAATCCTGGGGGTGGGCACAGGGGCCTACAGGGGCCTCCAGAGAGAGAGACCAAAAGATACCAGATGACGAATGGGGTCCAATTCCTCCAACAGTGGGCCGGCGGAGGCCCAAAAACCAAGGTAGCCAAAATGTCTGACCACTCTAACAAGGAGAGTAAGTAGATGTAAGGTCATGGGAGGTTGGTAGAGAATATAGAATGTGTATAGATGGATAGAGCTCCAATTATAGATGTATAAGGGTGCAGAAGGGCCCCAAACAGAAGGTACAAATGTTGATATCTATAAAGCACATTCCCCAGAGGCTGATGTATAGCCTTGTACAGTTAACACCAGCCCTCCAACAAATCTTAGAGATTCTCTTAGATATTCTCAATCTTGGAGATTCGCAAAGGAGGCTTGCTGGTCACCAGGTAGAAAGTGAGGTGCCTTTTCACATTAGGGTAGAGCTTAGACAATCGCTCAATAGGGTGGGGGTACCTCACTTGGAAGATCCCCAGAATAGTGGTATCCCCGCCGACCCTGTATAAGTAAACACAAAAGAAGCAGTTTTTACTGAAATATTCACAGGCAATCCAGAGCTTTCCCTGTCAGTAATTCCTTTATACCACTAGATGTCCTCATGTTGGCCAGGGTCATGCAGCCCACTTCCTCTGAGCCCAGGTTGCCATGGACCTGCTCCATGGAGCGGCATCATCATGCAGCCTGTGCTAGCACTGAGTGGAACTTACACAACGTTACGTAAGGATGACCAGTGCAGCATGAGGGACCTTCCACCATTGGAGGGAAGAGGAAGGACCACTGATGTCATTGATCAGGAGTAAAAATTTTATATGTATTTTTTTTGTTATGATTTTATTTTATTTTTTTATAGTGCAGTGGAGGCTCAGGGCAATGAGGCATTGGGTGTGTTTTTTTTTGTGTTTTTTTTTATTAGTTTTTTTTACATTGATTTTAGCTTTATAGCTGGCCATATGCCTTACAAATGAATTGTACAATCTATAATACACACATAGAATATAGAAAACTTCCACTTAAAAAATAGGTTCAATAACAGTAGCTAAAAATGACTCAAAGCCTTTTATAACTTCCCTGAACAATCCCATAGAATACAGTTTAGTGGATGTGGCCCCTGTGTGGGTTTGCACGCCGCCACAAATTATATGCTGAATAGTTGGCAGGAGCCGGGGACAAACCCAATGACATCATCTGTCTGACCCATCACAGAAATAAAGATAAAAAAGCAATGTGTTTTGTCTGTTATACAACCAGCACAACACAGCTTAACACTTCAGATGAAGCTAAATTTGTATATCTGTGTTTAAATGTGTTACGGGAAACCAGTAAAAAAGTAATATATCGGCCCATCCATGTCCCAATGCTATACGGTTGTATAATGATAAGAGTCACTATTTTGTGATCCTGTCCTTTGCGTTTCAGGTCTGTGTCCTAAATGCCTGACATCTACACTATATTATGAAAAGTGTTGGGACTCCTGCCTTTACACGCACATGAACCTTAATGTCATCCCAGTCTTATGCCCCGTACACACGGTCGTAAATTCCGACCACGAAATCCGTCTGATTTTTTCCGAAGGATTTTGTCCGACACTGGTGTTGCATACACACGGTCGGACAAAGTTGTCGGAAAATCCGATCATTCTGAACGTGGTGACGTTCATTGCGTACGACGGGACTACGTAGAGGCTAGTAGCCAATAGCTTTGGTCTTGTAATGTGATCTGAGCATGCGTGGCACTTTGTCCGTCGGAATTCGCTACACACGATCGGAAAAGGTCCGATAGGACTTTGTTGTCGGAAAATTTGAGAGCAGGATCTCAAACTTTTTCCGTCGGAAATTCTGACGGAAAAAGTCAGATGGAGCCCACACACGGTCGGAATTTCCGACAACATGGTCCGATAGGACATTTTCCGTCGGAAAATCCGACCTTGTGTACGGGGCATAAGTCCGTAGGGTTCAATATTGAGTTGGCCCACCCTTTTCAGCTATAAGAGTTTCAACTCTTCTGGGAAGGCTGTCCACAAGGTTTAGGAGTGTGTCTATGGGAATGTTTGACCATTCTTCCAAAAGCGCAGGTCAATTGCAAGTCAGAAGGAGTTCAACTTCAGGTCAATGGATTCTGAATGATCTTAGATGTCATCAACACAAGCCATAAGTCCACTGACACAGGTGCAAATGCAGGCAGTAAAAGGCCATCATATCACCCCCATCAGCAGGGCCCCATTGTAACAGCATTGCCCGCAACCCATTTTCCTACATGACTGGCTCAGTGCCTACAGTTGCCCAATAGGAAGGCAGTCCTGGGTGTAACATGAAGATATGATTGTATACATACTCCTTGTATTTTTATCAGTGAAGAATGTTGAAGTTTATACACAGTGTAAGGGTAAAGTATGGAGGAGTAGCCCGTGAAGGAATGTCAAGGTTGGGGGGGTGTCTGCGCATGGACTGAATGACGCAGAACGGTTGTAGATCTTTTGAATTTATTCTCAAATTTTATAACACAATTTCGCGATTTGAGTTTATCTCTGCCTATCAGACTACCCATCCTTCTGTTTTCCATGGATTTTCCTGTCTCAGGTTTTGATGAAGAATCACCAAGCAGCAAAAGTATATCGCAAATTCCCTCTCTTCCTAGAGAATCGGCACACAGCTTCTTCTGACCTGATAAAGACTGCATCTTTTACAGTGATTTTTTATTGACGAAAAGTGCTGCCAGAGCCATTTTTGGGTGTATATCTGACAAGCTGATTGTTGGCCTAGCTGTCGGATCGATTCCATCTAACAGCCAACAATCAGCTTGCCAGATATACACACAATCCCAATTTCTGTAGAAGTGTGTGTAAACCCCCCACCCCACTACCGCTGTCAGGTCTGTATGATGTATGGACCCGGCGGTAAAATGTTTAAAGCCTTCTTTGTCTGTGACCCAATTGAGAAGATTATTATCCTATACTTCCTGTTACACCAAGACAAGAAATCGAGGAAGTGGTTGTCACTAGGATTGGAAGGCACAGACAGCCAATAAAACATTATCAAACAAATGATGACCTTTCCTCACCCTACTACACCTGGTAGAAAGCGAGGGTGATCTCTGCTAATGAAATGTGCTGATGCTGACTGAGCACCGTCTGTGCTTGAATTGCTTCCTCCCTGACCAGGGTCACAGGAGCTGGACAGCTCTGAACCTGGAAGTGCTCACAGCTGACTACTTCTGGGTTCATACTACCTAGGGTAGATCAGCGTATGGATGTTTGCTGATCTCCCATTGCTCTTGATTCTGACACCCAGCATGGAAATCCCGGACTCGCAGGGGGTAATGGCATAGCTCCCAACTGATTTTGAGGGACTGTCCCTGATTTTGAGCAATGTCCCTCATTCCTCCTCATTTGTCCCTCATTTTGGCCTGATCTATATAGATGTATATAAAAAGCACTTTTTATCTTTCAAAAAGTGTTTTCCAGCACTAAACCTTTCATCTGATTTCTAAATTGCTGCATTTGTAAATTCCAAAAGCCAATATAAAGGAATAGTAGTGGTAAAAAAAAGCACTTGTGGGTTTAACCAATCTTGGTTTTTATACAATTCTCCTTTAAGGGGGCGTGGCAAAGGGTGTGTCCTATGCCTGCGTACTTTTGCTGATAGGTGTCCCTCCATTCCCATCTCAAAAAGTTGGGAGGTATGGGTAATGGTAATCCCAGAACTCATGGTGGGAAGGCAAACAGAGGAGTGGGGAGCACCATACAGTATACGTAGAAGCAATTGGGGCCTGTAAAACTGATGAGCTGTAAAGGATTTTAAAGTGTCACTAAAGGAGAATGATACTGTAGTTTTCACCATATCATGCACATGCAATTTTGAGACTTAATATGTTTGGCATCTATTTACTCAACACAGCCTCTTCTTCTACATGTTATCAACAATGTGGGTATTATGTTATGTATGTGTGTACTAAAATTGATTTGAGTGTATTTTTTACATAGATTCAATAAACAAAAGCGCAAATATTGTATGACAAAATTGCAACAACCACCATTTTATTCTACCTAGTTGCCCGGCTGCACCTGAGTTCAGTGCTTTTGAATTATGGAGCAGGAACAAGCATGTTGTAAATGAATGTCAGAATTCCTAATCAACGTACTTACAATTTACCAGGTCAGTGACTGAAGCCAAATCATGAGCATAAAAGCCAGGCAAGTAGCATTCTCAAGTGAGAAATTACTGTAGCAATGGCAACTGTGATGGACCAACTGGCACCCAACCTGGGTGCCTCCACCAAGATACATCTTCCCCCACTCTGGAACCAGGTATTATAGCTGAGAATTGCACCCAAGAACTAGATGACACTAGCTTAGGTGCAAACTGGAACTGAATTTATTGTAAACTCACACAGAATATATATAGCATACAAAATAAAGTAAGAGCTTGATCAAATTGTCCTAAACAATGCAAACTGTAAACAGTAATATCTTCAGTACATCTAACAGTACATCTCATGAACAGCTAACATAAACATAAACACATCCCTCACTTGTTTGCTCACATTTGGCGAGTGGAAACAGGCTGAGTGCGAGTGTGGAGCCGCATCGGGGTGGGTGGCGCCGGCACCAGATCAGATGTACGGCTTTCCTCCACCTGGTCCAGCAGGCATAGCAGGTCTGTCCCTTCCATAAGATCGCAGCAACCCCCCCACCCTCCCCTACCGTATTTACACAAGTCGGAAAGCATGACAGGTTCAGACAAAGGGCGGGACTTTTCAAGTTAAAAAGCAGGTGAGTGGTAACTAGACAGCAAGGCAGTCCCAGCAATCATTCACCTGCCTTTCACAAGAAAAGTTCTGCCCTTTGTCCAGACCTGCCATGCTTCCCGTCTTGTGTGAATAAGGTAGGGGAGGGAAGGGGGGAGTGCAGCTGTGATTGAGGGGGATCTGTGCAACCAACCATGCAATCAACAATCTGTGCAATCAACAATGCAACCATCAGTCCCTCCCCTCACGCCAGGGTACTCGGTGTAATCCTAGACTCGGACTTGTCATTTCAGCCTCAAGTCCAATCGCTATCAAAAGTTTGTAGACTTCACCTCCGTAACATCTCTAAAATTCGCCCCTTTTTAACAAATGACACCACCGAGCTCCTCATTCACTCCCTTGTTATCTCTCGCCTTGACTATTGCAACTCCCTCCTCATTGGCCTGCCTCTCCATAGGCTCTACCCTCTTCAGTCTATCATGAATGCTGCTGCAAGACTTATCCACCTTACCAACCGTTCAGTGTCTGCCAACCCTCTCCTCCAATCCCTACACTGGCTCCCAATCGCCCAGCGAATTAAATTCAAAATACTAACCACAACTTACAAAGCCATCCACAGCTCTGCCCCGAGCTACATCACCAATCTTGTCTCCAAACATATCCCAAACCGTCCTCTCCGCTCTTCTCAAGATCTCCTCCTGTCAAGCTCTCTCGTCTCCTCCTCCCATGCTCGTCTCCAGGATTTCTCCAGAGCCTCTCCCATCCTCTGGAACTCGCTACCTCAACCTGTCCGGCTATCCCCTACTCTAGCTACCTTCAGGCGATCCCTGAAAACTCATCTCTTCAGGGAAGCCTATCATGTCTCCAACTAATCTTTTACCACTTCCATCAGCTCATTCCCCACAGTTACAACCGTTTGTATCACCTCCCCCACCCTATTAGATTGTAAGCTCTTCTGAGCAGGGCCCCCTTAATCCTCTTGTATTTTATTGTATTATAACTGTATTGTCTCCCTTTTTAATATTGTAAAGCGCTGCGTAAACTGTTGGCGCTATATAAATCCTGTAATAAATAAATAAATAAAAATCTGTGATGAGGGGTGGGGGGATCTGTGATGAAGGGGGTCTGGGGTGAGGGGGGGATCTGTGATGGGGGGATCTGTGATGGGATGGTCTGTGATGGAGAGGGATCTGTGATATGGGGGGGATCTGTGATGGAGAGGGGGATCTGTGATGGAGAGGGGGATCTGTGATGGGGTGGTCTGTGATGAGGGGAGTCTGTGTTGGGATGGTCTGTGATGAGGGAAGTCTGTGTTGGGATGGTCTGTAAAAGGGGGGTCTGTGATGAGTCAGGCTGTGATGGGTGGCTGTAATGGATTGATCTGTGATGAGGGTGGTCTCTGATGGGGGGGGGGGGCTCTGTAATGGTGCAGTCTGTGAGGTAAAAGGGGGGATGTGCTGTGAATGGGGACTGAGGGCACTGATGTAAAAGGGGGGGTCTGTAATGTGAAGGGGGGGTCTGAGAACACTGATGTAAAGGCATGTTCACACTTGTGCAGTGCAACATTTAACAGTGTCATTTCATGAGATAATTTATAAGGGTGTGTTTAGGAGTGGAATTAGAGGTGGAGCAGGGTAGGGGTTGGGTGGGGCAACTGGTGGCGGGTAACTCTTAAGGGCTGGCTAATTCAGGTCTAGCTCAGGACTTGAAATTTGGAGCCCTATTAAACACATAAACATCCCACAATGGTTCGGTAACAAGGTAAAATGGACACAATGCTAGTCACAGCTTTAAGATGATTAGCAGACAGACAGAAACAATAGGTGACTCAATTAACAATGGGAATTCACACCTAGGAGGTACAGAATAGGGGAATTATACCATGAGAGACACCCTAGTAAACATACTCTGAGTCTGAGGGGGGGGGGGGGGTTAAAGCAGCCAATGTCTGTATCTGTGTTCTCCAGTTCTCAGAGTCTGGGTTTTGGGGAAACATGGACCCGAATCTGAAGCAACACCACTCCAAAGGTCCCCCAGGCACACACCTCCCAAAGAATAGAGCCCCCTCAAAAGCCAGGGCCCATAGTCAGTAGGGAAGAGGCTACCCTGCAGTCCCCTCCAAAAGCCCCTGTCCTGGTTGGTTCTGTCACAGCAACCAACCTAATTCTCTCATAACAGGTGTACTTAACCGCTTCCCGACCGCCTCATGTACATATACGTGAGCAGAATGGCACGGGCAGGCAAAATCCCGTACCTGTACGGGATTTTTTAAATGCCTGCCCGTGGGTCGCGTGCGCGCTGCCAGCCGCGCCCTCGCGACCCGGCCGGGAGCTCCGTGACCCCGGCCGCGGGTCCAGCAGACCCGATCGCCGCTGGTGTCCCGCGATCGGGTCACGGAGCTGAAGAACGGGGAGAGGTATGTGTAAACAAACCTCTCCCCGCGCTTCCTACACTGCCTGTCATTGATTGGCTGTTCCTGGTTATCGGGAAAGCCGATCAATGACGTCAGACGTCAGCCCCGCCCCCTAATGTAAAAAAAACACACACGTCACAGCCCATAACCCCTCCCCCCCTAGTGGTTAACCCCTTCACTACAACTGTCATTTATACAGGAATCAATGCATTTAAATAGCATTGATTGCTGTATAAATGACAATGGTCCCAAAAATGTGTCAAAAATGTCCGATGTGTCCGCCATAATGTCGCAGTCACAATAAAATCGCTGATCGCCGCCATTACTAGTAAAAAAAAATATTAATAAAAATGCTATAAAACTATCCCCTATTTTGTAAACGCTATAACTTTTGCGCAAACCAATCAATAATCGCTAATTGCAATTTTTTTTACCAAAAATATGTAGAAGAATACGTATCGGCCGAAACTGAGGAAAAAAAATTTTTTTTTATATATTTTTTGGGGATATTTATTATAGCAAAAAGCAAAAAATATAGCATTTTTTTTCAAAATTGTCACTCTATTTTTGTTTATAGCGCAAAAAATAAAAACCGCAGGGGCGATCAAATACCACCAAAGAAAGCTCTATTTGTGAGAAAAAAAGGACGCCAATTTTGTTTTGGAGCCACGTCGCACGACCGCGCAATTGTCAGTTAAAGCAACGCAGTGCCGAATCGCACACAAAAGGGGCCTGGTCCTTTGGCTGCCAATTGGTCCGGGGCTGAAGTGGTTAAACATCTTCCCAACGAGGGAGGGGCAGAATTAGGAGCCAATCAGGTTCTGTTGCATGCACATATGCTGTAGGGGAGAGTGAGCAGAGTTGATGACCCATCAATTCATTGCTGCCTCTGTCCAATCAGCAGGCTGTGGGTGGGGAGGTGACACTTATTATTTTTTATAACAGAGTGCCGTGTTGCCCTCCTGGCTGTGCTGTCTGGACGAGGTCTATGAATTACAAACGTGGCTGGGCAGAATTACAAATGCTTTAGCAGATAAGACAGTTCACATTGGTTTATATCGTTTTTTTTGCCTGGATCTGTATTATCGGCTTGCTGCAGGCAGGGTAATGAGGACTCCATAAAAGGTAACAGAGGCCACGAGGGTTCCATTCCCGCGCCCTGACGCTTGTTTGTTTTATAATAGTAGAAATATGAAGTCATGCGGCATAACTCTGCCAGGGAATGCACGGAGAGAAGGAAGCAGCTTAATCTATCCGCCACATCCCATAAACAATTCCATCTCTTCCCTTTCTTGCTTGCTTGGCATCTTGCCTCCGCCATTAACCTTTAAAATCTCACTCCACCTAAAATGAAATTTTGTTTTGGACAAATCACCAGCACAAAGCTATGTGGCGATTCACAAAATTGTAGAACATTCTGAAACAACGTAAAAATCACTTTTCCTTTTTACATTCATGCAAGTAGACAACAGGCAAAGATCCACGCCTTCAATATAAATAGGAGACTTTTAAACAGAAGGCTGCATCATTCGCCAGAGCATTTGACGACAATACAAATTTCTTATGAAAGTCAGGATTTTAGGCAATTTAATTGCACATTGCAATCACGTTCACAGTTAAGCCGCGTACACACGAGCGGAATTTCCGTCCGAAAAATCTTGGATGGTTTTTCCAACAGAATTCCGCTCAAGCTTGCCTTGCATACACACGGTCACACAAAAGTTCTCTGAACTTTCGACCGTCAAGAACGCGATGGCATACAACACTACGACAAGCCGAGAAAATTTCAATGCTTCCGAGCATGCGTCAAATTGTTTCCGAGCATGCGTGATTTTTTGCGCGTCTGAATTGCATACAGCCGATCGCATTTTCAGATAGGAACTCTCAATCTTTTGCTGGCTGGAATTACGCCTGCAAAAGACAGATGGAGCATACACACGGTCACATTTTCCGTCAAAAAGCTCTCATCTGAGTTTTGCTGGCGGCATTTACGATCGTGTGTACGCGGCATAAGACTTTTGACTTTCCTTATTACTGCAGTCAAAAACAATCGTTGACTTGACCACACCAACCATTAGAAAATTAAACAAACGTTTTGAAAATGACCATTATCAAACAAAACTCTACTGGAGTATGGCTAGCTTAACCACTTGGGCGCCAGAAGATTTTACCCACTTCATCACCAGGCTTTTTTTTTGCTGTTGAGCAATGCGCTACTTTAACTGGTAATTGCGCGGTCATGCAACGCTGCACCCAAATTAAATACAAATGGAGCTTTCTTTTGGTTGTATTTGATCACCGCTTTTTTTTTTTCTTTTTGATTATATAAACAGAATAACACAGAGAAAAAAATATATATATATTTTTTTACTTTTTGCCATCCAATAAAAAAATTTAAAAAATCTAATTTCTTCATAAATTTAGGCCAAAATGTATGTTGCTACATGTGTTTAGTAAAAAAAAAAAAAAAAAGAAAAGAAATCCCAATAAGTGAATATTGATTGGTTTGCATGAAAATGATAGCATCTGCAAACTATGGTGTGTATATATACTGGAATTTTTTTTTTATTTATTTTTTACTGGTGATGGCGGTGATCAGTGACTTATAATAGGACTGTGATAGTGCGGAGGGCAATCTGGGACTAACTGATGCTGGGGAGGAACTGACTACCTGACATCGACATCACCAGTGTGTCACGTACCTTCATCAGAGACTGAAATGATGAGGTTGGCCTCTCTAGTATCTCCAGCCCAGGTCCCGCTGAAGGTGGAACAGAGGGTCCAGAGGGACAGGAGGAACACGAGTGCTGGCAGGTGTTGATAGGAGTGCTTGCTGCAGGAGATGCACTCTGGCAGGCTGGAGGAACATCAAGTCAGGAACAGTAGCTGTACATGAGATCCAGCCGAAGCTTAAAGGGGCACTCCACACAGGCTGCAGGTTCCAGATGAGATGCTTGTCAGAGCACCCAGCAGGCTGGAGACAGGAACTCGCTGTGATGAGCAGAGCTGATAATGATGACAGCCGGATAGGCACTTGAACCAGATGTGAGAGCCGGGAACAACACCATGGTCACAGGGATAACCGATGTCAGTAGCAGGCGGGCAGCGAGGTACCGAGACATAAGACAGAGACTTGGTCAAGAACGGAGCCAGGGTCAGGAACTGGTGAAAGAGCATCGGCAAGATCCAAGTTCAGGTCAGAGGCAAGCCAGGTCAGCAACAGGGGAACAAGCAGAGTAATAGCAGGACACGGGGAACAGCTGAAAGTCTATGACTATCTACAATGGCTTTTTTCCAGCGGGAACGCGGGGAACGTAGTTCTGGCACCTCCAGCACTGAATGTATGCAGTGATAAGGGATAGTGGGGTGTGCTAAAAAGTCCAATGATGCCAGCCTCTGGGGTAGCTATTGTTGCTGGGGGGGATATTATGTTGATAGTAAGTCAATTGTTGTTGGGAGGGATCTACTGTTATGGGAGGGGTCTATTGTTGCTGGCTGCTGGAGAGTCTATTAATGCTGGGGATCTATTGTTGAGGGAGGGGGTCTGTTGCTGGTGGGGGCTATTGTTCCTGGGGTGGATCTTTTGTTGGGAGGCGGTATTTTGTTGCAAGTGGTCTACTGTTGGTGGAATCTGTTATTGTTGGGGGTGTCTCTTATTGCGGGGGATCTCTTTTTGCTTTGGGGGGCTATTATTGCAGCTGGCTGCATGGGATCCATTTTACTGCTTTTCCCTATAATTACTAAATATGATACAGATTACTTAGCACCACAAGATTATACTTGGTTCTGTTTTCTTGAAAAGAGGTGGTACTGGTAGGGGGTGGAAACAAGGTGGAAGAAAAGCACCCCTGTCCCCCGTGCATACATGCAAATGCAAACCCGTGCATAGGTCCCGTACACATATGTACATAGCGATTGCACCACACGTGAGGTGTCGTCATGAATGTCGGAGTGAGAACAGTACTTAATACATGATTAACTCTAAACTGATAATCTGTAAAGACTTTTAAAGCATCACCTATGGACAATTTTAGGTACTGTAGTTCAAGGGTGTAACTACAGGGGTGACAGGGATCACAATTACGACCCAGCCCCATGCTCAAGGGGGCTCGTGCGGCTCCACTGTACACCTGGACAGGAGGAGCCACGGGGGTGGCATATACGGGAACCAATCCTCTCTAGTTTCCTCCTGCAGCTGCTGAAAGCCTGCTTCTCCTCATCCTCCTCTCCCTTCCGCAGGCATTTAGAGAATGCAGGAGGAAAATTGAGGAGTTTGGTTTCTCTATATGCCACCCCTCCTATCCAGGTTACTTGTCCTGGCTGCTCTCTGGCCCTTGTGTGCTCCCCTGGTCACCCCCCCCCCCCCATCAAAACTGATCACTCAGTGTTTACTATGCTTTCATTTGTGAATGAATGATAGGACTGTATAGAGTTATTCCTGTCCATTCATTCTGTGCAGCTGATGCCGCAGAGATGGAGATAGGGCTGTCCTCAATCATCTTTCTCTGTCTCAAATATGAAATATTGTAGGTCTGTTTACACAGGGCTCCTAAAAAAAATAGAAACAAATAAAAATAAAAAATTTAATTGTAAGAAAAAAAATTAAAAAACTACTGATGCCAGTGGCGGAACTACCAGGGTCACAAAAGTCGCACTTCTGACCAGGCCCTGGTGTTCCGCCACTGTGGTAAAGCCCCAAGACGGCAGGAAGGTGGCCCACTGGGGAACTTGCGAAAAGGTCCTGCTGCAGGATCGTGATAGGTCCCCGCAATGTAAGTAAAGGTCCCCAGCTTTGAAGGGAAGGGCTCTGGCCAGGGGTCGCTTGCACTGGGGCCCTGAAGGTTCTAGTTATGCCTCCGCTGTAGTTTGTCGCCTTTTAACAGGTGTGCACAATTTGAAATCTTGATATGTTTGTTATCTACTTGAAGCAACATCATCTTTTATATTTTACCAAAAAATAGGGTATTCTATTGTGTTTGCGTGCATTAAAACTACTTTGTAGTGTTTTTCCCTGAAAACTTGCTTCTGAGAAACAAGGCCTCTGCAAGTAATTTTCTAGTACAAATTCTGATTTTAACATTTTGTATGAACAATTAAAAAATTTCCTCGGACAGCAAGTGGTAAACAGACCAAAAGGGAGCACATTCAGTAATATAAATTCTTAGTTAGGGTTTACATACAATTGAAAGATGTTTTGCCAATGACCTGTTCCAGTACCTACATATTAAAAGCAGGTATGAATCTACAATAAATTTTGCTAAAACACTTGAAATGTATGTAGGTGACTTAAAGAACATTGTTTTTTTTTTTTTTCTCAACAATTGGAGAAAATGACTGATGGCCTTCTTACTGTTTTCTTTTTGAAGGGCAGACAACATCATGAAGGCCACACAGCCAGAAAGAACGACCCTATTCAAGAAGGAGTCCAATGGCTCCGTCTTTCGGACTCCCTCTCTCATCTACATCAAAGAAGAGAACACATTTTTGGCCTTTGCCGAGAAACACAGGGGTGAGGACGAAGCCATGGCCGATTTCCTGGTGATGAGAAGAGGAATCTACAAGACGGGATATGTCACGGTAGGTCCACAAAAGTTACGTTTTAACCGCTTCCGGACCGCCCATCGCATATATACTGCGGCAGGGCGGCCCGGCTGAGCAAAATCATGCACCTGTACGTGATTTTGTGCATGTGGTGAAGAGCAGCCATCCCGCTGTGATTGGACACAACGGGAGCCAATCAGCGGATCCGCGGCTGCCACTACCCGCCTATTGTTCAGTGGAGAGACGGTGCAGCGGTCTGCCTATGTAAACAAGGCAAACCGCTGATCTGTCAGGGAGCAAAAGAAAGATCTTGTGTTTCAGCTAAGCTGAAACATGGATCTCTTTTCCTCTAGTGAATTTGTCCCCCCACACTGCTATTAAGCACCACCCAGGAACACCCTAAATCCTTTGATCTCCCCTGGTGTTAACCCCTTCCCTGACAGTGTAATTCATACTGTGACAGTGCATTTTTTTTAGCACTGATCACTGTATTGGTGTCACTGGTCCCCAAAAAGTGTCACTTAGTGTGCAATTTGTCCACCGTAATGTCAAGGTCATGCTAAAAGTCGCTGATCTCCGACATTACTAGTAAAAAAAAAAAAAAAAAATGCCATCAATCTATCCTATAGTTTGTAGACGCTATAACTTTTGTGCAAACCAATCAATATACGCTTATTGGGATTTCTTTTTACCACAAATATGTAGCAGAATACATATTGGTCTAGATTGATGAAGAAATTAAATATTTTTATTGGGAATGTTTTATAGCAGAAAGTAAAAAATATTGTTTATTTTTTTCAAAATTGTTGGTCTTCTTTTGTTTATAGCGCAAAAAAAAGAAAGCTCTATTGTGGGAAAAAAAGGACATTTTATTTGGGTACAGTGTCGTACGATCGTGCAATTGTCAGTTAAAGCACCGCAGTGCCGTATCGCAAAAAAATGGCCTGGTCATGAGGGGGGGGGGGGGGGGTTAAACCTTTCCGTGGCTGAAGTGGTTAAAGAGAGTATGCAGACATCACTTTCCAAATGTTTTGGTATCAACTTCTGGTGGCAAACTAGCCATTACATACAATGTAGCTCCATGCAGCAGCCTCTCCACTTATTTACAGTCAGGTGACCACAGCACTCAAGTTTCTGAGATGGGGAAAAAGGAACACCTTTTAGCACAGTGTATGTAGGTAAAAGTCACAGCCCTTCAGTTACACAGACATAAAGAGTAATGCGGCGTACACACGGTCGGAATTTCCGATGAAAACAGTCCGATGGGAGCTTTTCATCGGATTTTCCGACCGTGTGTATGCCCAGCGGTCTTTTTCTGTCGGACTTTGGATTGAGAACCTGTTCTCAATTTTTCCGACGGAAAACCTTTCTATCGGATTTTCTGATCGTGTGTATGCAATTCCGACACACAAAATTCCGACGCATGCTCGGAAACAATTCGACGCATGCTCAGAAGCATTAAACTTCCCTTTTATAGTGCTGTCGAACTGGTTTTATGCGGCTGTGTTATTGACCGTCGGAATTTGGTGTGATCGTGTGTAGGCAACACAGCTTGAGCGGAATTCCGTCGGAATTCCGTCGGAAAAAACGTCAGAGTTTTTTCCGACGAGAATTACGATCGTGTCCGCAAAAAATACTTGGTTTAACCCATGAATATTTTTTTTCACCACTCGTGGCTTACATGACTACAGGCTTTATAAAATATCAAATGCAATAGTTTTTTGAAGGTTTATTGTAGTAGAACACTTTTGGTAGTTAAAGGAATAGTTCACTTAAAAAAAAAAAAAAATTGGAGCCTGTAAGGAATTTCACCAGTGATCAGCAGATAGCTGGTGCCATGCAGGTCTCCTTCAGATCTGCCAGTGTATCTTTGCCCCTGGAAGGGCAAGCAGATACAATCTGACAGAAGGAGAGAATGAACTACCAAGGTGCTCATTTCATTGAAAACTTCAAGCCGACAGCAGCAAAGGACCGGACCTTGTAGTTTTCCATTCACAGGACACTCTAAATGAGTGACGCGGCTGGGCAAGCGGGTGAGTGGGCAGAGCCCCGCACTGGCCCCATTTTTTTAAATTGTGACAGCTGGGGGAGGAGAGAGAGAGAGAGAGAGAGAGAGAGAGAGTGAGAAGATCCCCGCTAGCTGTCACCATTTAAAAAAAATGGGGCCATAGAAGGGGAATCAGGGAGGTGTGGGAGCCGGTCCGTTCATAACATGTTACACCCTGAATATAAGATTAACATGTTATGAAAGGGGAACTTATCCTTTAAACAGACCAAAAGAGGGACAGTTGAGGAGTAGCAGGGACAGAGGGATTTTGCCTCAAAAGATGGACGTTGGGAACTATAAGCAACTCTTTGGCGTGGGTCTCAAAAAAATGATTATATATATATATATATATATATATATATATATATATATATATATATATATATATACACACACACAATTGTAGCAGTGTTGATAAAGTCTTGTATGCATAGAAACTACTGTTTGGGACTACTTCCCTAATCACTATTTAGCTTCATTACAGTATCTTTACATTTGTTTTATTCTTCTTGCTCCTAGTGGGAAGGTACCCAAACTCTGCATGATCTCTGCCCGAAGAATCACCGTATGATGAACCCTTGTCCTGTCTACGATGAGACAAACCAAGTTCTGTTCTTATTCTTCAACTCCATACCCAATGGGATGACAGAGAAGCGCATGAGGAAGTGGGGAAACTCCTGCAAACTCTGCTATGCCACCAGCAAGGACTGTGGGAAAACATGGAGCTCAGTGACCGATATAACAGAGGTGCTGAATGACATTGACAACATGGCCACCTTCTTCCTGTCTCCTGGCCATGGCATCCAGACAGATTCGGGAATTATGGTAGTCCCTGCTTACGTGTATGTCGCAAAATGCTGGTGTATTCAGTACTGTTGCACAAAATCCCACTCGTTTTACCTTTACAGTAAGGATGGGGGCAACAGGTGGAATGTATCAGAAAGAATCGACAAGTTTGAGTGTTCAGAATGTCAGATGGCAGAAATAGTCTGTGATGGTAAACAGAAGATGCTCTACTGCAATGCACAAACTCCATCCAAGTACAGGGTGGAGGCATTGACACATAATGCTGGTGGTGAATTTAAAATGGCTGACAAAAGTCGAAAGCTGAAAGACACCGGAGACGGTGGATGCTCCGGGAGCATTGTAAGCTTCCCAGGGATTGGCCAACCAGATGAGGAAGAAAGTTACTGGCTTCTATATTCTCACCCTGCCAAGAAAGACCGCAGAGAGCTTGGCATCTTCTTAAATAAATCTCCTCTGACATCAGAAGCTTGGTCCAAGCCGTGGGTGATCCACGATGGCCCAGCAGCTTATTCTGATCTTGCCAAGTGCCATGAGGCCAACACCATCGCCATCTTATTTGAGAGTGGGACTGTGAATGCTTACGAGGAGATCAATTTTTGTCTTTTCACTGTGGAGGATGTTTTGGAGAACATCAATAAGAAGAAAAGCTTCTTCTCCAGATTTAAGAAATAACTGGAACGATATAAAAACCTCTTGTTTTACCCACACTGGTCTTGTAAATTTTGGAAACAATATGTTTTGGACTGACGTCTTATCAAAAGATTCCTCAAGTATTCCTCTTCATGGGCCTTCATGTATTATATTGGTGGTTAACCTTTTTTAAGACATGATGCCAAGTATCCACATGAGGAAAAATGCTAACGTTCCCATTAAAACTGGCATATTTGATGAATAAACTGAATGCTGCTGGACACCCCAAAATGTAATTTTGTGTTCTCTACTCATATACTGATTGAAAGCAGAGTAGATGTTAAAATGACCAATGAGGACAGCTGGATGACTACATAAATCCATCATTTAGTGCAACTTGTTATTTTTTATTTTTTGGCATGAAATGAATACTACTACTGTTGTACAGCTATTATCTGACTACCAGCTCCTGATCTACAGCAGTTGCAAAATGCGCACATACAAGTAATGGAAGATATCTTGAAATATCCCCTTATAATTCACTTATAATGGGTCATGTGATCTCCCAACGACTTGATTTAGTAAGGATTGTCATTCTAAGTAGAAATGGGCTGATAATACTACAGTATCAAAGGTCAAACAGATGTGAGAGAAACTTAAATGGAAACCTAAAAAAATGTATACATGCTTGTATGTACATGTGATGAAAGGAAACCATTAAACAGGCCGTGTAGGTGGAGCAGCAAAATGTATTTGAACATTTTAAAATAAAGATAGGGACACAAGGCTTTTCCCGAAGGGAGTTGTATTATCATCTGGTCCATTTCCCCTACGGAGATAGGTGCGTTCAGAGAAGTTAAATCAGAATGGAATAATTTAAGAAGTGCACTTTGTTATAGATCAGTGATGGCAAACCTTTTTGAGCCGAGTGCCCAAACTGAAATAAATACATTGGTTTTGTGTTGCAAAGTGCCAACACAGCAATTTGCGAGAGAGAGGGGTTGTGTGAGAGAGAGGGGGGTGTGAGAGAGAGAGAGAGGGGTGTGTGAGAGAGAGCGAGAGGGGACAGCGAGAGTGAGGGGTGTGAGAGAGATGCTGAGAGGGAGGGGGGCTGAGAGAGAGGGGGGCAGAGAGAGAGAGGGGTGTGAGATATGCTGAGAGAGAGGGGAAGAGAGAGGGAGGGGGGCTGAGAGAGAGGGAGGGGGGCTGAGAGAGAGGGGTGTGAGAGATGCTGAGAGAGAGGGGCAACAGAGAGAGCGAGAGGGGACAGCGAGAGTGAGGGGTGTGAGAGAGATGCTGAGAGGGAGGGGGGCTGAGAGAGAGGGGGCAGAGAGAGAGGGGTGTGAGATATGCTGAGAGAGATGGGAACAGAGAGCGAGAGGGGGGACAGAGAGGGAGGGGGGCTGAGAGAGAGGGGCAACAGAGAGAGGGAGAGGGGCTGAGAGAGAGGGGTGTGAGAGAAATACTGAGAGAGGTGAGCTGAGAGGGAGGAGGAACAGAGAGAGGGAGGGTGGACAGAGAGAGAGAGAGATGGGGGACAGAGAGAGAGGGGTGTGAGAGAGGGGGAACAGAGAAAGAGAAGGGGGACAGAGAGAGAGAAGAGGGACAGAGAGAGGGGTGCAAGAGAGATGCTGAGAGAGGGGTGAGCTGAGAGAGAGGGGGAACAGAGAGAGGGACACAAAGAGGGGGGGACGGAAAAAGAGGGGGCTGAAAGAGAGGGAGTGGGGCTGAGAGGAGAGAGAGACCTCTAGCTCTGTCCTGGACCCTCTCGTGTGCCCACAGAGATGGCTCTGCAAGCCAGCTGTGGCACGCTTGCCATAGGTTCGCCATCACTGTTATAGATAATCCCGAATGCGGGGTATGAGATTAGGGTCCGTGTTATTGTAAGGTGGTTCCCTTAAATTGTACATCTGGGTATAATATTCTTGAAAAATAGTAGCTATCTTAGCAGGGTCAGAATGATCAACACCCTGGCCATCCTTAATGGCCTTGGAAGCACGGTCCACTTGTAACATGTGCGCTAATATGGTATGAGCTTTATTGCCCTTCTCATAGAATTTCTGGTGAAGACTAAGCATTGATTTTTCCGCCACTGCCGAATCAAGCTGCTGAAGTTGGGCTCTAATATGGGTAATGGGACGAAGATTGGTAAGAGAGGGAGTTTGTGCCATAGTAGCTTCCAAATGTCTAAGATTACGCTTGTAAAGGTGTATTACATCCTTGAAAAAAGTAAGCAAATAGTAGGTGTCTACATGCAGTCACAGAAGTGCATTGTGGCCAGGTTGAAGACTGTAACTATGCCTTCAGTTGGCTGTAAAGGTGGATTCACATGGGCATTAAAATTAGATGGTCTGAACGCTTTGCAAACACCAAGTGCAATTGTGCCAGTGTAGCCAAATCCACCTACTCAATAGATGAGGGCTGAGCATTTGAGTAGCAGAGCACTGGGCTGTAGGTAAAAGCTGGGTCATCAAGACACAATAAAAGTCAACAGAGCCAATTGCCTCAATCTATCTGCATTTATCTAGCGGTTAAAGGAAAGTTGAAGGGCATTTCGTAAAGTCCAGGAAGAATCATCAGGATGCATCAAAATGCACATTGACTCGTATTTCATATCTGAAGACCTGAGAAATGGCACAGCCTACTTTATGTTCTGAACATCCCTATATACAAAAGTGGGGTATGCCTGTATGTTGTTTGGTGCTGACTTTCATAGTGATTGGTCTTCCAGCTGTGGTGTCATGAGACTGCCAACAACTGCCACATTCTTTATGGATGATGCTGTCCAAGATCTTGAAGACTTGATTGTTTTAATCACTGGTGATGGAGCCATGGTGGAACAATACCTCATTGGTGCCATAGGAGGTGATCCAAGTCTTAGCGATTTGTCACCGGCAACTGAATGGCTAGTGTGACATAGCCCTTAGTGAACGCGTGCCAACTATCTGCCAACTGCTATACTAAACACCCATTGAATGTCCATTCACTAAACATTTAGAGTTTGAAGCTCAATCAGACATCCAGGTATCTCTGTGGTGGAAGTTCCATTGTTACCCTGAGCAATAAACAAGAGCTGTTCGAAATATGAACTGGACAACATTTTTACATAATGTGATTTATATTACAGTATTTTCTGATTTGTAAATGATTTTTTTTTTTATGGCTTCATACTAATTATTTCCAGAGCAGTGCTGTCAGTATAATCCTGGAGAAGGATCTAATACTAATAAAAAGCATCTTCTTGTTTTTAAAAGATCAACTCTTGGAATAATTAAACACCACCAATTAACACCATCATCTTTTTTTCCTTTACATTACAGTGGATGTAAAGTCAATGACGAAAATCTCATATAAGGTTTATCTTAATGTAATTTCAAAAGTCATTTTAAATCTGCAGCTGGCATTTAAATAATACCTGGAGATCCTGCCATGGAAGTCCTTGTTCAGGTACTTCCTATGACAATGCTCCCAGTTCTTTCTGTCCCTGTCTCCCAGTTCACCTGCATAGTCACCATTCACACGGCCTTCTGATGGAGACTACAGGTAGCTGCTTCAACATACATTACACGGTTTTGATCCACTGTTGTATCCATCAGGAAACCAGCCTGAGAAATGGAATGCGGCCATCATGGAGTGCATGTCAGTAGTAAGTGGCTGCAGGAGATCAGCACTCAGATGCAACAAAGGATGAGGTGAAAACAATATTTAATTACAAAAAAAAGTGTTTGCCGTATCTCAAGTGCAGTTTTCAATAGAATGCATTTAAAACGCACTTAACTGCATTGCAAAGTTTCAGGTGCATGTGGCTTAAGTCCCCATTTGCAAGTGTGATTACCGTATATACTCGAGAATAAGCCGACCCGAATATAAGCCAAGGCACCTAATTTTACCACAAAAAACTGTGAAAACGTATTGACTCGAGTATAAGCCTAGGGTGAGAAATGCGCAGCTACTGTAAGTGGAAAAGAGGGTCAACAATGCCCATTTGCAGCCTCACTGTGCCCATTTGCATGCCTCACTGTGCCTATTTGCAGCCATAAGTCCTCCGAACTTCAAACTCGGTAGTTAAGGGTTCCTAGATGCCCCTAGCTGCAGCCAAAATTTGGGGTCTCTGGACCCAAAGGGTCCCGAAATGATATTGCTGCAGATGGACATAGTTGATCGAATTTGGGGCCCTGTATCTTGGGGCCACTTGGTGCTGGGAACCCCAGCTTTGGATATGTTGTAGTGCTAGTTTCACTGGGTTCACACACCAAGTGGCCCCGAGATACGGGGCCCCAAAGTCAGGGTTCCTAGCACCAAGTGGCCCAGAGATACGGGGCCCCAAAGTCGGTTTGGAAAATGTCATTCTCTGCTGCAGAAAAGAGCTTGACTGGAGTATAAGCCGAGGGGGGCACTTTCAGCACAAAAAAATGTGCTGAAAAACTTGGCTTATACTTGAGTATATACAGTATACTTTATTATTTTCGTCAGAATAAACTCTGACGGTCTTCTCTGACAGAGTTTCGACCGAACGGACTTGCCCACACACGATCACACCAAAGTCCGTTCGTTTCGAACGCAATGACGTACGACGGGACTAGAAAAGGAAGTTCAATAGCCAGTAGCCAATAGCTACCCCTGTGTCGTATTTGGTTCGTCGGACCAGCATACAGAGGAATGGTTTTCCCGATAGAAATTGATTCCGTCGGAAAGATTTAAAGCATGTTCTATTTCTAGGTCCGTCTGAATTTTTGAAGAAAAACAATCAGAATATCCTACACGCGATTGGAATATCCGACGGAATGATTCCGTCTGGAAAGTCCGGTCGTGTGTATGTGGCATAAGATTTGTGAAGTAGACAGGAGCATAAAGAAGACAGATAGAGCTGAGGACCAGACGCAACAAAAGATCTGATGTATCTTCAGTGCCTTGAAAAAGAATTCATGCCCCTTGAAAATGTTCCACATTTTGTCATGTTACAACCAAAAATGTAAATGCATTTTATTGGGATTTTATGTGATGGACCAACGTCCAAAGTGGCACCTGTGACAGACCTAGCCGGGACACAGGCTTTTGGAGAGGACTGAATGCTAGCCTCTTGCCAATCGATTATGGGCTCTGGATTTTAAGGGGAACAGGGTGAATGAGATCCCCACTATAATCTGTGCTAGTCAGATTCAATGCTGTATATATGTACAGTGGTGTGAAAAAGTGTTTGCCCCCTTCCTCATTTCCTGTTCCTTTGCATGTTTGTCACACTTAAGTGTTTCGGAACATCAAACCAATTTAAACAATAGTCAAGGACAACACAAGTAAACACAAAATGCAATTTGTAAATGAAGGTGTTTATTATTAAAGGTGAAAAAAAATCCAAACCATCATGGCCCTGTGTGAAAAAGTGATTGCCCCCTAAACCTAATAACTGGTTGGGCCACCCTTAGCAGCAACAACTGCAACCAAGCGTTTGCGATAACGTGCAATGAGGCTTTTACAGCGTCCTGGAGGAATTTTGGCCCACTCATCTTTGCAGAATTGTCCTAATTCAGTTACATTAGAGGGTTTTTGAGCATGAACGGCCTTTTTAAGGTCATACCACAACATCTCAATAGGATTCAGGTCAGGACTTTGGCTAGGCCACTCCAAAGTCTTCATTTTGTTTTTCTTCAGCCATTCGGTGGTGGACTTGCTGGTGTGTTTAGGATCATTGTCCTGCTGCAGAACCCAAGTTCGTTTCAGCTTGAGTACACGAACAGATGGTCGGACATTCTCCTTCAGGATCTCTTGGTAGACAGCAGAATTCATAGTTCCTTTTATCACGGCCAGTCTTCCAGGTCCTGAAGCAGCAAAACAGCCCAGACCATCACACTACCACCACCATATTTTACTGATGGTATAATGTTCTTTTTCTGAAATGCAGTGTTCCTTCTACGCCAGATATACTTGGACACACACCTTCCAAAGAGTTCCACTTTTGTCTCATCGGTCCACAGAATGTTGTCCCAAAAGTCTTGGGGATCATCAAGATGTGTTGTGGAGAAATTGAGACGAGCTTTGATGTTCTTTTTGCTCAGCAGTGGTTTTCTCCTTGGAACTCTGCCATGCAGGCCATTTTTGCCCAGTCTTTTCCTGATGGTGGAGGCATGAACGCTGACCTTAACTGAGGCAAGTGAGGCCTGCAGTTCCTTGGACGTTGTTGTGGGGTCTTTTGTGACCTCTTGGATGAGTCGTCGCTGCGCTCTTGGGGTAATTTTGGGCGGCCGGCCACTCCTGGGAAGGTTCACCACTGTTCCATGTCTTCGCCATTTGTGGATAATGGCTCTCACTGTGGTTCGCTGGATTCCCAAAGCTTTGGAAATGGCTTTATAACCCTTTCCAGACTGATAGATCTCAATTACTATCTTTCTCAATTGTTCCTGAATTTCTTTGGGTCTCGGCATGATGTGTAGCTTTTAAGGATCTTCTGGTGGACCTTACTGTGTCAAGCAGCTCCTATTTAAGTGACGCCTTGATTGTGAACAGGTGTGGCAATAATCAGGCCTGGGTGTGGCTAGAGAAATTGAACTCAGGTGTGGACAACCACAGTTATAGTATGTTTTAACAAGGGGGGCAATCACTTTTTCACACAGGGCCATGATGGTTTGGATTTTTTTTCACCTTTAATAATAAACACCTTCATTTACAAATTGCATTTTGTGTTTACTTGTGTTGTCCTTGACTATTGTTTAAATTGGTTTGATGTTCCGAAACACTTAAGTGTGACAAACATGCAAAGGAACAGGAAATGAGGAAGGGGGCAAACACTTTTTCACACCACTGTATACATGTGTGTTGTCTCATGCTGTTGGACTATTTGCTGTGATTCGTTTGGGGTGTGGCTGTATTCCAATGTTCTATTGTGTCTGTCTGCCTTAGATATTATGGGATGTGTATCTCTATGGAGGGAGAGGGGATTCCTCCAGCAGCCCCCCTGCTAAGACTGTTTACTGATGAGAAGTTAAACACACCTGACCTGTGTGTCCATTGTCATTGGACAGTTTAACCCACCCCTGTTTTCCAAGGGTGGGGGGAAGTGTTTGGAAGTGGGATCTGTATAACATGTTTTTGAATAAAGTAGTCTGTTGGTTTTTGCCCTACACTGGTGTTGTCTGGTGACTGGGTGAGCTAAGGGGTCTTGGATTGTGTGGTACCGGACAGAGGACGGTGGACATCTGGAGTACGGGGTCCGTCACAGCACATAATTGTGTAGTGAAAGATAAATGGTTTTCAACTTTTTTTTACAAATAAATATGTGAAAAGTGTGGCGTGTAATTGTATTCAGCCCCCCGGAGTCAATACTTTGTAGAACCACCTTTCACTGTAATTACAGCTCCAAGCCTTTTTTGGGGATGTCTGTACCAGCTTTGCACATCTAGCGAGTGACATTTTTGCCCATTCTTCTTTGCAAAATAGCCCAAGCTCTGTCAGATTGGATAGAGAGCATCTGTGAACAGCAATTTTCAAGTCTTGTCACAGATTCTCAGTTGGATTTAGGTCTGGACTTTAACTGGGCCATTGGACCGCAGGCCACACCCACCCCCCACATTATTCCCCCTGATACAGCCATATAGTATAATAACACAAACAAACCGTGTTTGGCAGAAAATGTCTGTGGCATATTGGTTTACAATTTCATAACCACAACATATATTAATCTAAATTTGGATGAAATAAACCATAGAAGGCTTTAGCCCAATTTTCAGAACCCGGGCAGCTTAAAATATATTAACCAAACCCCCCCCCCCCCTGGATTCCAGGGTGACCCAACCACACAAAATGCTTGTGACAGGAAGGGAGCTCTTTCACTTGTAGTCCAGAACAGCCCGCAGCAGAGAACAGAGAAAAATAGGCGCAGGGCTGGCATGAGTAAAGTTAACATGCCATTTAGGTATGCCCCTTTAAGAGTTAGGATAGGAGGGTGGAGCTGGCAACAGGAAGAGGAGGGGCAACGGCCAGGGAAGGAGCCATTCCAGCTAGAGAAAAGTTACTGAGCAGATCGTCATGGAGGAGCTCCTCAAAACCATCAAAACGGCGGCAGCTGAAAACGGAGCGGCTTGGTTGAGGACACAGATCGAAAGGGCACTGGAGGGTGAGAGCAGGGGTGCAGGGGAGGTCACACTAGACGGGGGGCGGCAGCGGCGATCTCGGCCGCCGGCCAGATATTCGCCGGAAGGGCGCAGAGCCACGGACGTGCCAGGCAGCAAGAGGGGAAAAAACAGCGCCGAACCGCCGAAAAAGCGGTCGGCCAAGGTAGATGTTTCAGGCACTTCTGGCCCATGTGAGGCTGTGGGGGGGGGGGCGGGGGGCCCAACAGCACGCGGCGCATGGCGTCCACCACGCGGTCATCTCACGAGGCCTCAGGCCTATCCACACATGTGGAGGGGGGGCGGTCAGGGGCCCAATACAAAACAGGCAGTGCCAGCAGTGCAGC
The DNA here is from genome assembly GCA_028564925.1 of Lithobates sylvaticus. Lineage (NCBI taxonomy): Eukaryota > Metazoa > Chordata > Amphibia > Anura > Ranidae > Lithobates > Lithobates sylvaticus. Next base: position 593,931,641 of record CM053027.1, read on the forward strand.
ATCAGTGGGGATTGCAAAGGGGGCCAAAACTAAGTCACCAAATACACACAGTTTAAAACACACGGCTAGGGGGAGAAAGCCATCCCAGGCCAACATAACAACAGCAAGGGAAAGGGTCATGGAGGCTAGGAACAGGACAATCGCCTACCCAAACTTCAGCACAGATGCCACTTACTGCGACGAGACGCATGCTCAGCAGAATGGGGGAAGAGGACATTTACAAGCAGGAGGCGGTCGGCCCAGCTTGAGTTCCAGTGTGCGGGGGGGACATAGCAGAGGATGTCTGCGGCATGGAGGCGATCCGCCTGCCCGTAAGAACATTAAGGGAAAGAAAAAAGCGGAGGCAATGGGGACGAGAAGAAACGAGAGGGAACGCAGTTCGTCTGCATCTGAGGCTGAAAACCTTGGAGGGCAGGCTCTTTCAACTGCAGATGAGATGGTGGAGCTGTCGGAGGGCGAGCTGCCTGAATCGGAGGACGAGATCGCAGAAGGACGCACAGCAACGAATGACGCAGGATGTTCGGCTGGTGGAGGATTGTCCATGCAGCCCGGTAAGTCCTGTTTTTGTTCTGGGTCTTGCGGGAGTAAAATGTCTTTGGGGGGGGATGTGGGGGAGGGGGCCAGGAGGCAGGGTGATCGGTTTCAGAGGGGTGGGGGTTTTATGGGCGATTCCGTCCCTGAAACAGGATTTTTGGAGGGGGGATTACAGGGTTTTTTAGCAGGCCTCAAAGAGCTGGTGGGCAGGTTTGAGCCTACACCTGCGCAACAGGGGCCGACAGGGGCATGGGTTTCTGCAGGGAGGGTGTTGAATGAGGGGGGCCAGGGGGGAGGGGACGAGGGAATGACGGTACAAGCTGAGAGAACGGTGTTGGCGATTCCGCCCGCGTTTTCGCCTGTGGGGAGGGATGCAGGTATCGTGGAAGCGGCAGAGGCGTCTCAGCTCACGCCAGGAGAGGGGGAAACGGGGGGTGACAAAACCAAAAAACAGGACATAGTGCGGTTAGCTGATTCCGCACGCTGTGAGGTTTATGTCTGTTTTGAAGGGCCATTAGGGGCCCATTTGAAACAGGAGGTGAGAGAGAAAATTTGGAGAGGGGAGTACGTGGAGATATTTTCTCTGCTTCCCCTTGAGAAATTTAACTTGGATAGGGTGAAACCCGAGGATAGTAAAAAAGAAGAGGAGGAGAAGAGAAGGTACAGACTAATACCCCGGACTTTCCAGAATTGGCTGCAAGCGTTTGGGGTATTGGCAAGCGTGATAGGCGAAAAGGAGCCAGAACATTGCTCGGCCCTGTTCTGTTATCTGGATGCTATTGGCGAGGCTCACCGGACTTACGGGGGTCTAGCATGGCTGCGGTACGACGAACAGTTTAGGCAGAGAAGGGCAGTGAGACCGGCTTTAAGGTGGGATCACAAAGACATCAGTCTTTGGATGCGCCTGATGTCTTCAGCCAAGCCTGTGAGTCAGTTTTTTCAGGGGGGGGCCGGGGGATCAGGGACTTCGGGTCAATCGGCCACAAGAAAAAAAGGAGTTTTCTGGCAGTACAACGAGGGAAGTTGTAAATTTGGACATGGATGTAAGTATAAGCACGAGTGTTCAGGGTGCGGTGGATCACATCCCTCATCAAGGTGCTTTAAGCAGGGTAAGGGAAAGGCCAGCGATTTTGCGGGAAAGGGGGAGGACGCCAGTGAGGGTGGAAAAAATGCGGCCTTTTCTAGATAGATATCCAGATAAGGCAATGGCTCATCTACTTTTGTTAGGATTTTCTGAAGGTTTCATGATTCCTGCCGTTTTGAACTTAACTCCTCCCATTCCGGAAAATTTGCGGTCCGCTTTAAAACATCATGAAGTAGTGTCCGAAAAATTGAATAAAGAGGTAGCTTTGGGGAGGATGGCGGGCCCCTTCTCCATAAAACCCATGCAGGACCTGGTAGTTTCTCCTTTGGGGGTGGTTCCCAAAAAGGAGCACAACAAATTTCGCCTCATTCACCACCTGTCTTACCCACAAGGAGAGTCGGTGAACGACGCTATTGATCCTGAAGTTTGCACTGTATCATATACATCCTTTGATGCAGCAGTACGTTGGGTAAGGAAGTATGGTAGGGGCGCCCTGATGGCAAAGACAGACATTGAAGCGGCTTTTCGTTTGCTGCCTGTTCATCCCGATAGCTTTCATTTATTGGGTTGCAAGTGGCAAGAGGAATATTACGTGGATATGTGTCTGCCAATGGGTTGTTCTATATCGTGCGCATTCTTTGAGTGTTTCAGCACGTTTGTGGAATGGGTAGTGAGGGACGTTTCAGGTTTGAATTCGGTGATCCATTATTTGGACGATTTTCTTTGCATAGGGCCACCCGCATCTAACGTTTGCGCGATGCTCTTAACAACCGTTGAAAGGATTTCAGGGGAATTCGGCATTCCGCTTGCGCCAGACAAGACGGAAGGGCCCACAACAGTGATCAGTTTTCTCGGGATTGTAATCGATTCCATGGCCATGGAATGCAGGTTACCTGAGGCAAAATTGGTGGCATTACAGGAGGAGGTGAAGGGGATGGTGGGCCGGCGCAAGGTTCAGCTGAGGGCATTGCAATCGGTGCTTGGCAAGCTCAATTTTGCGTGCAGGATCATTCCGATGGGCAGGGTTTTTGGGAGAAGATTAGCGGCAAGTACGGGTGGCATTGAGTCGCCCAGACATTATGTGACACTATCACGGGAACATAAGGATGACCTGAGAATGTGGCACATGTTTCTGGACAATTTTAATGGTAGAGCGTTGTGGATGATTGGCCCGGTGAATAATTTCGACCTCGAATTGTTTACAGACGCAGCGGGGTCAGCGGGATATGGGGCATTTTTCCAGGGGCATTGGAGTGCCGGCCCTTGGCCGGACAGCTGGAACAAAGCAGGGATGCTCAAGAATATGTTGTTGCTTGAGTTATTTCCAGTGGTATTGGCGGTAGAATTGTGGGGCGAATTCTTTCGGGATCGGAAGGTGCGCTTCCACATCGACAATTTGGGGGTGGTACAGGTGATTAATAAGGTATCTGCGGCATCACCGCCGGTGATACGTTTGTTGAGACACTTGGTGCTTCGGTGTATGCAGATGAACATTTTCATTCAGGCAGTACACTTACCAGGAGTGGACAATGTGATTGCTGACGCTCTTTCTCGGTTTCAGTGGGAGAAATTTCGGGAGCTGGTACCGGGGGCAGAGCGTCACGGCGTCCCGTGTCCTTTGGAACTATGGAAGATTGCCCTGGGAGGATAGGTGAGTGGATCAGGCGGTCATTGAGCGAGGGAACATGGAAAACATACAAAAAAATATGGGACGAATGGTTTGCTTTCCAGGAACGGGCAGCGGGGGCGGTTAAAGGAGAGAATAGATTGCGATTTATCTATTTTGTCGCCAGACACATGGAACAGGGAGTTTCCGTGTCGAGGCTAGGGAAGGTTATGGCGGCCATGGCATTTTTGTTCAAGCTTGAAGGGGGGAGAGATTGGACAAAAGAGTTTTGGGCACGTCAGGCATTGAAAGGTTATCGCCGGGGGAAGAGGGTCCGGGATGAGAGGCGACCAGTTACGTTCGCACTGTTGGGCAAAATGGTGGACATTTTGCCTGGAGTTTGTAGATCCGGATATGAGGTGGGGCTTTTCCGCACAGCTTTTGTGTTGGCCTTTTTCGGCGCTTTTCGAATAGGGGAGCTGGTGAGTTCCTCCAAGAAAACAAGGGATGGATTAGCTGTGGGGGAGGTTCGGTGCCTGGATGATAGACTGGTGATGCGTTTGCGTAGATCTAAAACGGATCAGGAGGGCCGAGGCAAGGATGTGGTGGTGTTCGCTATTCCTGACGCCAAACTCTGCCCCGTTTTAGTTACAAAGGTTTATTTGACACAGAGGCCAGCCGGGGATGGCCCTCTTTTAGTACATCAGGATGGGGTGGCGCTGTCGCGTTTCCAATTTATTTCTATTTTTCGGAAATCTTTATTCATCCTGGGTCTGGGGGATCAGAAATTTTCCACGCATTCATTTAGAATTGGTGCGGCAACGGAAGCAGTTAGGTGGGGCCTAACGGAAGAAGCTGTAAAACGGATTGGAAGATGGGAATCGAGGCGATTCCGGTCTTATGTCAGACTTGATTTAGTTATTTGACATTTTATTGAGTGGTGTGCGTTAGGTGCCGGCATGGTTTCGTGTGGTACATTGTGATGAGTTTTCACCGGAATTTTCTTATTGTTTTCTTTTCAGATACCTCGCCGAGTCTCGTGTGGATCATGGGACATTCCTATGTTTGCTGGGGTGCAAGGAGGGGGGATGCCAGGCCAGATGGGAGACAGCTAGGTTTTTCCAGGGGGGAGGCTTACATTAAATGGTTGGGGTTCCCTGGGATGCTTTGGAGCCGTCTGGTCCCGGAGGCGCACAAATTTGCACAACGGGACAGGCCGCCCGAGGTTTTGGTGATTCATGTGGGGGGGAATGATTTGGGTTTGAGGACAAAACTAGACATTACCAGGGACATCAAGCATGACTTCTGCCTACTACAGGCTGCATTCCCAAAAACTGTCCTTGTATGGTCGGACATGATAGCCAGGTCTTCATGGCGGCAAGCGAGGTCAGTGGAACTGGTTAACAAGGCCAGAAGTAAGATCAATCAGGAGGTGAGCAGGTTTTTCATTAAAAACGGTGGCTTAGCGATCAGACACAGAGAGCTAGAGATCGAGACGTGGCGATATTTGAGGGCTGACGGGGTTCATCTGAACCCAGTGGGCATCGATATGTGGACCATGGGTATACAGGACGGAATTGAAAGAGCACTTAGGGTGTGGAGGCGCGCTCAAGGTTAAGGTTTTAACCTTGTTTGCGGTGGCGGATGTTGGCTGACGTAGGTATAGAGAAGAAACCCCCTCCCCCCCCACAGAGAAGTTGATGCGGGACCCATTGGAGATATGGGCCCGTTTGTTAATATTCCTTATAAGTGATGTAAGGAATATGGTGGATGACTGCACTGCGGGAATATTGTTGTCTCTGAGCTAGCATGTCAGATGTCATCTAAGCCCGAGAACTCAGGCGCACAGAGATATAATAATCTGATGGGTGATGATTGAGCCTGCTACCTCCTGGATAGGGACACTTACCGGTGGCAGTGTAGGCAGTGTATGGAGCCTTGCCGGTGATCCTGGTCCTCAGCTGCTGGGGGGCTCCTTCCTATCGGTGGCCTGTAGATGTGGATGGGGTCCTGGGTGGCTGTGGATGGGGTCCTGGGTGGCTGTGGATGGGGTCCTGGGTGGCTGTCACACAGCTCTGCTGACTTTGACACTCAGCTGGTGTCTGTGCTGTGTTGGGAGACTGCTAGATTTTCCTCTCTTCTATTCTGCGTATGGGGAACCTCCCAAAACTTTGCTGACTTCCTACTGGCTGCAGAATCCTGACACTCACAGCGCCTAGCACAGCTATACACAGGAACCCCCTCCTTGTGTCCTGCCAGCGTACGGCCGCCCCGCAGGGCTGGATCTTTCTCTCCATTGTTAGTGTGGATGTTATCTGTGCTGCCTCTGTTCTCACCAGCCGGAATAGACATTGGGGTTGATGTACTAAAAACTGGAGCACTCAGAATCTGGTGCAGCTCTGCATAGAAACCAATCATCTTCCAGGTTTTATTCTTAAAGTTTAACCACTTAAGGACCAAGGTTCTTTCTGAGATTTGTTGTTTACAAGGAAGAAAATGTTTTTTTTGCTAGAAACCCCAAACATTATAAAAAATTTTTATAACACCCCAGAGCAGTGATGGCGAGCCTTGGCACCCCAGAAGTTTTGGAACTACATATCCCATGATGCTCAACTCCAGGGCCGTCTTTAACGCAGGGCAAATGGGGCAGGTGCCCCGGGTCCTGTCATTATGGGGGGGCCCAAAGCTGCCCCTTTAGCCCACGTTTCACACTTGCCAAGTTGCCAACAGTCACATATTGTAGTGAGCCGCCTGTCCCGCCGTACTCTTGTCCCGACTGCATTCGGGAAAGCAGAGACATGATCGGGACAGCTTACAGCCATTTCACTCGTTGCTATTTGTTTTGGTATTTCTGTATTAAGTTTTGCTGCCCCCGGGCGTCTCGCACATATCCACCCCCTGCACCTCTTACCATTCTCCTGCAGAACTAAGGACCATCCCTGAGGTGGAGCGTCCAGGCTTCAGCGGGCAGGATGGGGGATGTGCCTGATCTCCGAGATCGCGCCTGGAAAAGGGTGGTGTGACAGTAGCTGGGCAGAGGGAGCCGAGCCAAGGGAGTGTGCCTGGAGGTAAAATCACCCAGCAGGTCATTGCGGATTGGCTTGCAGGCACTTCTATGCTAAGTCTGCGGAGCTACTGCAGTATTGCAATAGCATAGAAGTGCTGCCTGCTAGGTGACACATGGGATGATGTTCTTTTTATGTAGAAATAATTAAAGTATTGTCACTGCCCCCAGGTTTTCACTGCCCCCTGGTGTGACCTCCCAATCCCATAGTGTGTGCCCTCCTGACCCCCATCTGTGTGCCCGCCTAACCCCATAGTGTGCTCCCTCCTGACCCCCATGTGTGTGCCCGCCTAACCCCATAGTGTGCCCCCTCCTGACCCCCTGGTATGTGCTCTCCCAACCCCATAGTGTGCCTTCCTGACCCTCACACTGTGCCCTCCTGACCCCCTGGTATGTGCCCTCCCAACCCCGTAGTGTGTGACCTCCTGAAGCTCATACTGTGCCTCCCATGGTGTGTGACCTCCTGATCCCCCTGGTATGTGTCCTACTGTCCCCCGTACTGTGCCCTCCACACGCCCATACTCTGCCCTCCTGCCCCCCGTACTGTGCCCTACTGACTTCTTAACCTCTGACCTGTCAGTTCCTGCCCTCTGCCCTGCTGACCCCCAGTCCTCTGCCCTACTGTACTGTGTACACTACATCTACAGCCTACTGATCTCTGTACACTTCCCTACATACTACTGACCTCTGTACTCTGTCCTACTTACTACTGACCTCTGCACACTGTCCTACATACTACTGACCTCTGTACACTGCCCTACCTACTACTGACCTCTGTAGATTTCCCTACATCCTACGGACCTCTGTACACTGCCCTAAATACAACTGACCTCTGTACATTTCCCTACATCCTACTGACCTCTGTGCACTTCCCCCATTACTGACTTCTGTACACTGCACTACATACTACTGACCTCTGTACACTGCTCGACATACTACAGACCTCTGTACACTGCCCTAAATACTACAGACCTCTGTACACTGCCCTACACCCTACTGACCTCTGTACACTGCCCTAGATACTACTGACCTCTGTACACAGTTTTACATACTAATGACCTCTGTACACTGCTGTACATACCACTGACCTCTGTACACTGCCCTACAACCTACTGACCTCTGTACACTGCCCAAGATACTACTGACCTCTGTACATTTCCCTACATCCTACTGACATCTGTACACTGCCCTACATCCTACTGACCTCTGTGCACTTCCCCCTTACTGACTTCTGTACACTGCACTACATACTACTGACCTCTGTACACTGCTCTACATACTACTGACCTCTGTACACGGCTCTACATACTACTGACCTCTGTACACTGCCCTAGATACTACTGACCTCTGTACACTGCCCTTCACCCTACTGACCTCTGTACTCTGCCCTAGAGACTACTGACCTCTGTACACTGTTTTACATACTAATGACCTCTGTACACTGCTGTACATACCACTGACCTCTGTACACTGCCCTACATCCTACTGACCTCTGTACACTGCCCTAGATACTACTGACCTCTGTACACTGCCCTACATACTACTGACCTCTGCACACTGCCCTACATACTACTGACCTCTGCACACTGCCCTACATACTACTGACCTCTGCACACTGCCCTACATACTACTGACCTCTGCACACTGCCCTACATACTACAGACCTCTGCACACTGCCCTACATACTACTGACCTCTGCACACTGCCCTACATACAACTGACCTCTGTACACTGCCCTACACCCTAAGGCTAGGGTCACACTTGAGCGGGTTTAAATGGGTTTTTGTGCCTGCGTTTTCTGCAAAAAAAAAAAAGAAGGTGCCTCCACCTTTTTTAAAATGCAGCCGCAGGTGACCTGGTGACCAAAACTAAGCTGCATATTCCAGATGAGCATGAATCAGTGTTTTGTAAAAGGGTAGAATAATTGATTGACCTCAGGAGTGTATTCACTTTTTACTGCATGAGAATAGTCTGCTGTCTTTGTTAGCTGCGGCTTGGCATTGCATGTTATTGCTAAATCTGTAATCTATGACATGTTTCTGGTGTGTCAGTATGGTACTGACTTTGTCTTGCGGACATGTTCCTGTGTGTGTCAGGACAATATGGTACTGACTTTATAATTTAATTGGTTGGTGTTTGTTATGGTGTGTAAGTTTGGAACCAATTTTTTGTCTGCTGACATGTTTTTGGTGCATAAGTATGCTACTTATTATTTCTCCACAGGCATGAATGATGTGCCTCTAGAAACTAATCAGTGAGTGACAATGATAAGCAGTAACCTATAGCAACCAATCAGTTAGCAGTAATGATGTGTAGTAACCTCTAGCAACCAATTAATGAGCGGTTATGATGTGTAGTAACCTCGAGCAACCAATCAGTGAGCAGTAAGGAAGTGCAGTGACCTATAGCAAGTAATCAGTGAGTGTGGACCAGTTCTTTACATTTACACTATTAAAGTTTTTTGAGATGAGTGCGTGTTTATTTGTTTTTTGGGATGTTGGGGTGGAGAGCGAAATTGCATAGGGAGGGGGGCCCCAAGAAAAAGTTTGCCCAGGGTCCAATCAATATTAAAGACGGCCCTGCTCAACTCCACTGCAGAGTCTATGAGCATCATGGGAAATGTAGTTCCAAAACATCTGGGGTGCCAAGGTTCGCCATTACTGCCATAGAGAATAAAATGGTGGACGTTGCAATACTTTCTGTCACACCGTATTTGCGCAGCGGTCTTACAATCGCACTTTTTTATTAAAAAATAAGACAACAGTAAAGATAGTCCAATTTTTTTTTTAATATTGGGAAAGATAATGTTACGTCAAGTAAATTGATACCCAACATGTCACGCTTCAAAATTGCGCCCGCTCGTGGAATGGCGACAAACTTTTACCCATAAAAATCTCCATAGGCGACGTTTAATTCTACAGGTTGCATGTTTTGAGTTGCAGAGGAAGTCTAGTGCGAGAATTATTGCTCTTGCACTACTGATCGAGGCGATACCTCACATGTGTGGTTTGAACACACATCATATGCGGGCGCTACTCACGTATGCACGCAGGCTCGTCGGGACGGGACGCGTTTAATATATATTTTTCTTATTTATTTTACCTTTTAATTTATTTTTTTTCACTGTTCTTTAATAAAAAAAAAAAAGTGTCACTTTAATTCCTATTACAAGGAATGTAAAACATCTCTTGTAATAGAAAAAAAGCAGGGAACATACAAGGAAAATAAAAAAACTGCAGTTTGGCTCGCACATGATTGGATGATAAAATCAGCAAAGATTCACCTCATTTCAGAACTTCCCCCCAGATCTACAGCGACTGCGCTTTCAAGTGCACTTGCAGTGCACAGTGGATTTGCCGTTAGTAAATCAACCCCTAAGCCCACGTACACGCGATCCGGCGGACTTTGTCCCGCGGACAATCCACCAGACTTTCCAGCGGAGGTCCGCCGGACTTTCTGGACGAGCGGACTTGCCCACACACGCCCACACACGACCGGACTTTTCCGGAAGACAATCCGTCTGACTTTTGGCGGAGGTCCGCCGGACTTTTGAAATGAACGGACTTGCCCACACACGGAATAAAGTCCGTTCATTTTGAACATGACTCCAGGTAGACGGGACTAGCAAAGGAAGCCAATGTCGCTGCCTCCATCGGCGAGATTCACACCTTGCTAGCCCCTTCACCTGGTATGGATTTAAAGGGGAACCCCTATGCCAAAAAAAAAAAAAAACGCGTGGGGGTCCCCCCAAAGTCCATACCAGACCCTTATCCGAGCATGCAGCCCGGCCGGTCAGGAAAGGGGGGTGGGGACGAGCGAGCGCCCACCCCCCCTCCTGAGCCGTACCAGGCCGCGTGCCTCAACATGGGGGGGGCTTTGGGGAAGGGGGGGCCCCTGCGGCCCCCCACCCCAAAACACCTTGTCCCCATGTTGATACGGACAAGGGCCTCTTCCCAACAACCCTGGCCGTTGGTTGTCAGGGTCTGTGGGCAGGGGGCTTATCGGAATCTGGGAGCCCCCACCCCGCCCCTTATGATATCACAGTCCCAGCATCCCCCGGGACTGTGACATCATAAGGGGCGGGGTCACCATGTGACATCACCCGGTGACCCCCCCCTATACCCCTATATAAGACGCGTCCCTGGCATTGCGACTGGAGAGAAGGCGGCCACAGCAAAAACGACAAACCAGAAGACCGGGCCAACGCTAGTAAAAGAGCTGCAAGAAGATAGCGGAGGCCCGGCAGAAGAAACAAAGAGCGGGACAAGACCCCCGAAGTCGGAAGAAGACCCCCGGACGGCGGCGACGTATGAGAAAGCTGGGCTCCTCCACTAATAAAAGAGCGGTAAAAGAGCAGAAGATAGCGGTGCCCGGCGAGAAGACCCCTGAAGTCGGAAGAAGAACCCCGGAGCTGTCTAATAAACTACTTTAAAAACCTGTGGTTGTGTTTTTTTTTTTTTTTTTATTAACAATTTTTCCCTCAGGTGAATGGGTAGGGGTAAAAGTAAATTAAGGGTTAATAAGGGGTTAAAACAGAGGAACCTTTAAACAAAAATAGAAAACAAAAAACATTTTTCTTTTTTTTTCTTACTTGACAGGTTGCTTAAAACTGACTTCATCTGCAGATCGAAGTTCATCCCTTTGATCTGTAGATGAAGAAACAGAAAGATACACAAAGAAGCAATAGGGAAGATTTACTAAAAAATCAGCTTAGAACTTTAGCTTGTTACGTTAAGCTTTGACAATAAAACCTGGAAGCTGATTGGTTACCATGTAAAGCTGCACTAGATTTTGCAAGCCCCCTCTTGAGTAAATCGGCCCCAGTGTTTCTTTTTTATCTTTCTGTTTCAGCTCTGAGTTTGCTTTTTATTTTTGACAGCTCCAATTGCCAGGACTTGGTTTACACTTTAGCTGTCACCAGCAGAACCCCACTCTACACTCTATTTGTCATGTTTGCCATTATTATCAATTACCATTAGCCCACGTTCCTGTAAGAGGCAGCCTCAATAAAAGCAATGAGAAGGCTGCTTGCTCCTGAAGCTAATCGCAGCCGCCGCCTGCCTCCAGTGTTGATCACTCGCAGGTGACAGCTGCACGAGCGATTGCATGAGAGCGGCTGCGGATAGCTGCGGGAGCCGGCAGCCTCCAATTGCTTTCATTGAGGCTGCCTCCCACAGATAATCGCCGGGAACGTGCTGGGGTTCTCGGATGTAATACCTGTTGGGCTCAAGCGCATTTGTGGATGTAGCCTTACTAATTTTGGGTTGTCACCAGAATAGGATGAGAAGGGAAATCTTTCAATGGGGACACTAGTTGGGGTGACTACCATGGATTCCCTTCCCTTTAGATGGATTTACTCTCACTTCCTGTTTGGCTATGGGACAGGAAGTGAAGGAAAATCTTCACAATGGGACACAGATGGCAAAAAAAAAAAGTGAGGGGAGCAGTTATAACCGTCTAATCACGTTGGAGGGATAAATAAAAGGAGATCAACATGACTGCTATGGTAATACCTGTGCAAATATTTAATAAACCTCTGGCATAATGTGCAAGCTGCTATTTCTAGATGTGCTGACAGCATCATGTGAACAACCTAAAAAAAAAATATATATATATGGAAAAAAGCCAGTGATCGCTCCCTGCCACATGATTAGGTGCCTACAGTGAATACAGATCCATTTCCCACTTTAATAAACCCAGCAAATCAGGGCACAGGTCTACTCTGGGTGGTCATTAAAGGGTTAAATGTGGGGTTTTTTTTGTTTTTGTTTTCATGCTTAGCTGCAAGCCGCAGATGAATTATGCAATCAGCAAGCCAAGTCCAGTATATATACTGGGATCAACTGTAAACCCATTCCAAACACAGGTGAGGTTGTATGTTGAAATATAGGAGTTTGCTGGCTTTTGCATGACGATGGTCCCATTTGCTCCTCATAACTGACTGTATACACCATCATATACCTGTATACTGTCAGGCCTTGTTTACAGTAGAGGTGCTCTTTACAGGTGGCGAGGAGGCATTGTATTGCCGCCTCACCACCTGCTTTAACCCACCGAAGTTGTGGGACACCCCTGTTCAGTAATATGGGTTGTGTTCAGCAGCCAGTAATGTCTTCTGAATGTGGCGATGGGGAAGGGCATATGTACACTCCCAGCTGCTGCCTATGCAGGATAAGGGGGTTGAGGGGTGGTAAAACAGCAGCTTAAATGCGTGGTTTTACCGTCCCCCAACTGCAAGTTTACCTGAGGCTTCAGTGAATGGTACACTACATTCCAAGAGAAAACAAGCCTTAAAGTATTATTAAACCCTACCTTTTTTGAACACTTTCAGCAGCTGATTTAACCTATTCAGCCCTGGAAGATTTATCCCCCCCCCTTCCCGACCAGGACATTTTTTGAGATACAGCACTGCGTTACTTTAACTGACAATTGTGCGGTCGTACGACGCTGCACCCGAATAAACTTGACACCCTTTTTTTCCCCACAAATAGATTTCTGGATTTTTTCTGGATTCTGAGTCATGGGGAAAGCAAAAAGAATTGTCAAAGGATCTGCCGGAAAAGGTAGTTGAACTGTAATAAAACAGGAAAGGGATAAAAAAAGATATCCAAGGAATTGAGAATACCAATCAGCAGTGTTCAAACTCTAATCAAGAAGCAGGAAATGAGGGGTTCTGTTGAAACCAAAATACGGTCAGGTAGACCAACTAAAATTTCAGCCACAACTGCCAGGAAAATTGTTCGGAATGCAAAGAAAAACCCACACATAACTTCAGGTGAAATCCAGGACTCTCTGAAAACATGTGGTGTGGCTATTTCAAGATGCACAATAAGGAGGCACTTGAAAGATGGGCTGCATGGTCGAGTCGCCAGAAGAAAGCCATTACTACTCAAATAACACAAAGTATCCCACTTACAATACGCCAAACAGCACCGAGACAAGCCTCAAAAAGTCATTTGGAGTGATGAGACCAAAATTGAGCTTTTTAGCCACAACCATAAATGCTACATTTGGAGAGGAGTCAACAAGGCCTATGATGAAAGGTCCACCATTCCTACTGTGAAACACGGAGGTGGATCGCTGATGTTTTGGGGATGTGTGAGCTACAAAGACACAGGAAATTTGGTCAAAATTGATGGCAAGGTGAATACAGTATTTTATCAAAAAATACTGGAGGAACATTTGCATTCATCAGCCAGGAAGCTGCGCATGGGACGTACTTGGACATTCCAACATGACGATGATCCAAAACACAAGGCCAAGTCGACCTGTCATTGGCTACAGCAGAATAAAATGAAGGTTCTGGAGAGGCCATCCCAGTCTCCTGACCTCAATATCATTGGAGCCACTCTGGGGAGATCTCAAACCGTGCAGTTCATGCAAGACAGCCCAAGAATTTACAGGAACTGGAAGCTTTTTCCCAAGAGGAATGGACAGCTTTACCATCTGAGAAGATAAAGGAGCCTCATCCACAAATACCACAAGCTGTCATTGATGTTAAAGGGGCAATACACGGTATTAAGAACTGGGGTATGTAAACTTTTGATCAGGGTCTTTTAGGTAGTTTCTGTTGTCATTATATTTAAAAAGAGTAAACAACAGTTGATTGATAATAAATGGCTTCAGTCAAACACTAACCATGAGTGAATGAAAAGTTTAGGGGTTATCATTCATATTCTCTGTAAAATGGGCAAGAAATCATAAATTCTGCCAGGGTATGTAAACTTATGAGCACAACTGTATATGACAGGGGGAAGGCAACCCCCGACACTGGTGCCACAAGCGGCACGCAAAGTCTCTTTTGCCGACACTCGACTCCCTCCCCAAGAGCAGAGCAGTGCAGGGAAGTGTCAGAGAGACACTAATGCATTGAAATCTCACAAGTCCCCATGCCGCACCTGCACTGGAGGAGGGCACTGTGCCCCCACACATTGTAAACGATGGTAAACGTTGATTGGTTATCTAACTTTGTTGTAGCTGCGATCGTCAGCTCTTGTGATGGGGAAGAGATTGTGTCCAGTTTTGCTAGGAGGGGCGGTCCCCGTTTCCAGGAGGAAACACACAAGCCACTGCTAAAGCCAATCACAGTCCTGCTAGCCCCGCCCACCATCTGGAGGAAGACGAGTCTCTTGGTTGCCACTACCAATCTCAGAAAGAAGGGATTTCACTGTGCACAGTGCATCACGCTCAAATAAAGTTTGTAGGAAAAAAAGGGAGCTATCTTATGTGCTGAATCACACACCACATTGTCCCCTACCGTAGCCGGCAGCAGACAGCTGCCAGAGCAGTAAAGCACCTCTGCTTTACGGTGGTTATAATGGCATAGCTCCCAACTGTGAGTTGGGAATTATTGCGATGAGTGTGAATAATTTATGATATAGCTGCAAACATTGCCGGTAGATTTACGGTAGGATAGGTTAGAAAGGTTTGTATGTTGCGCTCAAAAAATAGTGTACATAAAAGACACTCCTACACAATATTTGCATACAGGTAAGTAGTGACTAGAGCATAAATATAAATATAAATCATCGGTAAATGAAATAAATATATATATATAAAATTATATAAGGAGACAGAAATAAAACTGAATAAAATGTGAAAAAAATTTTTGTGAAAGTGATCATGTGACTGATAAAATTCAGTAAAATTCAAAAAATAGTGAAGAATGACAGTCTGTTAATATAGTGAATATAAAAACCTAAAACCATTTAAATATTTGGAAACGAACAAATAAATAACAAGTGAATAGGGGTGAAAGGATGATCGCCAAGCTGTATATAAGTATTGATACAGTGGTTTAGTCCGGTGGTTGACACAGTATGTAATCCTGTGAGTGACACAATATATGTGGAAAGCTGTAGAAATTCTTTCTAAGTGCGGTGATGGTGATCCTGTCTGGTCGACTTCAGCATTTATTGAGAAGGAGGCTTACCAGAAGTCACGGACTAAATGAGACATACGCCTCATAAGTCGTGACAAGCTTTGTGTGTGGAGGTTTACCAGGTCCCTGTTCCACGGATGTATTCCTGGGAGTGTATTCCTGGGAGTATGCGCGTAAACGGGCAGGAGGGATGCGGTCGTCAAAATCTCCAATAACATTCGGTCATATTTGAGAAAAGAGAACTCGCATAGTATGATACCGTAAAATACTTTTAATGAGGTAAAAACAGACTAAAAACACTCACATTTTGGAAGTAATATTCAGGCTCATAAAGTGGTAGTAGATGTCAGAAAGTGCTGCTGCTGTGGTCCACCCAACGCGTTTCGTCCTCTGGGACTTCGTCTGGGGTGTGGACCACAAGCATCAGCATACATTTATATAGGGAGAGTGACCCCAATCCGTTTGTGAACTCGTGTGACCGGAAGTTGACCTCACTTCCGGTCCGGCGGCATTTAGCTGTTATATTTGTCACAAAGCTTTATTATTTATGTGGGGATAAGTAATAAGGATGATGGGGATTAGCATTATTTATGCATGTGTTAATTTTTGTGTTAGATCGAGGAGGGACATAGTGAGTCTCCTCTCCTCGATCCTGTTTCCTGGTTTGCGGCCGTGGAGCGCAGCGCGCGTGACGTCACGACGTCACTTCCGCTGACCGCTGGTTAGGCTGTGTGCAAGCCAAGCCTCGTTATGAAGAGGGGGCGGGGCGGCCGCGCGCAATATCAGCACGTCGCGCCCGCTCTGTGTAGCATATGGACAAGTTTTGGAATGGTACATGGACCCCTACAAGTGCGCATGCGCTGCTCGTAGTTCCGTTCGAACCGAAACTATGTTGCTAACACTGCTGGGCATCTCTTATAGTAAATTGTGAAGTAAAAAATAGCAGGAACTGGATGATTTTACAAATAAATTGGTTATGGTCACAAACGGAGAAGAGTCACTCCTTAGCCATGAGAACCTTAAGTGGAGAGTGTGAACAAGTTTTACTTTTGACTGCTTGTGATTGCTGTGTTGCATTTTTAGTTTGTTTGTTTTTATTATAAAATGGGGGGGGGGGGGGTTCCTAGCAGCTTTTTTTTTTAACACCCTCTCTGTCACTTTTTAGACAGACTTTTTTTTTTCTTCCTTCAGCCTACTAATTAAGGGGAGTGGTAAATTGGTCACAGGTGCTTGAGGCCTATATCACTTTCTGTAGAACTCATTTTGAGCCTGCTCATCTTTGAGTTGCTGGAACTTAGACCAAGTGGAAGTGGACTAAGTGGGGAGTTGAAAACCAGAGTTGAAAACAGGAGGTTATAACAGGGTTCAAAGTACCTGTGTAGTGTGAGTATCTGAGTGTTGTCTGAGTAGTGTGTGGATCATTAGTACCTGTGTATTGTGAGTGCACGTGGTCTGCAAGTGCACGTGGGTCTGCGAGTGCATGTGGTCTGCAAGTACCTGTGTATTGTCTTGTTGAGTTCCTGTATTGTTGAGTAGTAGTGTCAGGAAGCTAGTTGTTAGGTAATTTGGACAGGGTATAATCCCAATCCTCATTAAATTGGTAGGTACGATGCCTGGCGGGTGTGGAGATGTGACTCGGCGTACTACTTGCGGCATGTATGCGTTCCTTGATTATCTGATCGAGGGCGAATACTGCTGTGCAAAATGTAAGCACATTGTTTCCCTGGAAGCCCAGGTTCTGAATCTAGGGAAGCAACTGTCAGCACTGAGAAGACCCTCCATATTAAAGGAGAGCCGGGAATGTATCAAGCAGGTGCCGGCAGGGGCCAGCACAGAGGCGTGTGGAGACAAAGAGGTGCAGGCACCAGAAAAGAGTAGATGGGTGACAGTCAGGAAGGATAGAGGGGAAAGTGTGAGGGAGGCCCATCCTGGGCTGGAGCATCCCAATAATTACACACTCCATTGAGTGACATTGGTGAAACCAGTCAGGGACCAGCACTGCTGGAGCTGAAGGACTCTCCTAGCTGCCAGGGGAAGAACTCCTCCAGTGAGAGTGGGGGGGGGGCGAAGGGAAAGGATAGACAGATTCTGTTGGTAGGGGACTCAATTCTTAGAAGAACAGAGAGGGCAATCTGTGACAAAGACCTGAAGCGCCAAACTGTATGCTGTCTACCGGGTGCTCAGGTTCGGCACATCGCAGATCTGGTGGACAGATTACTGGGAGTGGCTGGTGAAGACCCGACTGTAATGGTGCATGTTGGCATCAATGACAAAGTCAGAGGCAGATGGAGTGTCCTAAAGAACGATTTTAGGGACTTAGGAGCTAAATTGAGGAAAAGTACCTCCAAGGTAGTATTCTCAGGAATACTACTGGTACATCGAGCCACACCTGATAGGCAGAGGGAGATTAGGGAAGTAAA
Organism: Lithobates sylvaticus; assembly: GCA_028564925.1. Classification (NCBI taxonomy): domain Eukaryota; kingdom Metazoa; phylum Chordata; class Amphibia; order Anura; family Ranidae; genus Lithobates; species Lithobates sylvaticus. The sequence goes on from CM053027.1 coordinate 593,949,230, forward strand.
CTAGTGACTGAGGAGCTGGTGTAGTAAGGAGTGGTTTGGGTTCCTGGAGGACTGGGCTGACTTCTCAGTCGGTCACCAGTACTATAGAAGGGACGGACTGCACCTAAATGAGGAGGGTGCAGATGTGCTGGGTAAAGATGGCCAAAAAGTTAGAGGGGTTTTTTAAACTAGGTGATGGGGGGGGGGGGGGGGGGGGTCCAGAGGTAGAGATAGTCAGTGCAGAACATAGTCCAGAGGGTAGTATTGGGGGCATTAGTGGTAGATTGACTAAAGTGCACAAGGTAAGTATATTAACAAGTCCTAGTTGCAATCTCGGAACACCCAATAAGAGGATAGTATGCAACTCGTCTAAACTATGTGGCATGTTCACCATTGCCATGAGCCTGGCGGACAAGATGGGTGAACTAGAGATACTGTTGTATGAGGAGGATTTGGATTTTGTGGGCATTTCAGAGACTTGATTCAACAGCACTCATGATTGGCTGGCAACCATTCAAGGGTATGCCCTTTATCGCAGAGATAGAGAGGGTGAAATTCTTGTATATCAAGAATAATGTAAAAGTGTATGTGAGAGATGACATCACTAAGGGAGCTAGGGAGGAGGTGGAATCCTTATGGGTAGAGCTCCAAAGGGATGAAGCTAAGGGAAAAATAATATTGGGAGTATGCTATAGCCCCCCTAACATGAGGGAGGAGGGGGAGGCGGACCTCCTATCACAATTTGGATTAGCAGCAAGGATGAGAAGTGTCATCATAATGGGGATATTAATTATTCAGACAAAGACTGGGTGAAGGGAATGACGCATTCGTCTAAGGCTTGCCAGTTCCTAAATGTCTTGCAGGACAATTTCATGGGTCAGATGGTAGATGCACCAACTAGAAACAAAGCGTTACTAGATCTACTGATTACCAACAATACAGACCTGATCGCGGATGTGGAAATACGGGGAGATTTAGGAAACAACGATCACAGGTCACTTGGCTTCAGTATAAATCACACAACTAGGAAACATAAGGGAAATACAAAGACACTGAATTTCAAAAGAGCCAACTTCCCTAAACTACGACCCTTACTAGAAGATATAAATTGGGAGAAAATCTTAGAAACAAAGAACATGGAGGAGAGGTGGGTTCGCTTTAAGAGCAAATTAAATAAGGGCATTAGCCAGTGTATCCCATTGGGTAATACATTTAAAAGAGCAAACAAAAGTCCTGGATGGCTTAACGCCAATGTAAAAATGCATAGAAAAGCAAAAGAGAAGGCCTTCAAAAAATGCAAGGTTGAGGGATCATCATCAGCATCCAGACTTTATAAAGAATGCAACAAGAAATGTAAGGGTGCAATAGGGACGGCTAAGATAGAACACGAAAGACACATACCGGAGGAGAGCAAAAAAAGAAATTCTTTAAGTATGTAAACAGTAAAAAAGGGAGGACAGACCATATTGGCCCCATAAAGAATGAGGAAGGACATCTGGTTACAAAGGATGGGGAGATGGCGAAGGTATTGAATTTATTCTTCTCCTCAGTCTTCACAAGGGAATCGGGGGGCTTCAGTAACCAAAACTGCAGTGTTTATGCTCGTGACACATCACAGGAAGCACCCTCATGGCTAACAGAGGACAGAATTAGAATAGACTTGGGAAACTTAACATTAATAAATCACCGGGACCAGATGGCTTTCACCCGAGGGTACTTAGGGAACTCAGTCAAGTAATTGCCAGACCATTGTTCCTAATTTTTACTGACAGTCTACTGACTGGAATGGTACCAGTGGATTGGAGAAAAGCCAATGTAGCACCAATATTTAAAAAGGGCCCAAAATACATCCCTGGGAATTACAGACATGTTAGCATAACATCAATAGTATGCAATATGCAGTATGCAGTATGCAATAGTATGCAAGCTCTTGGAGGGAATGATAAGGGACTATATACAAGATTTTAGTAATGAAAACTGTATCATTAGCAGTAATCAGCATGGATTCATGAAGAATCATTCTTGCCAAACCAATCTATTAACCTTTTATGAGGAGGTGAGTTGCCATCTAGATAAAGGAAGGCCCGTAGACGTGGTGTATCTGGATTTTGCAAAAGCATTTGAGACAGTTCCCCATATACGTTTACTGTACAAAATAAGGCCAGTTGGCATGGACCTGTAGGGTGAGTACATGGATTGAAAACTGGCTACAAGGGCAAGTTCACAGGGTGGTGATAAATGGGGAATACTCTGAATGTTCAGGGGTAGGTAGTGGGGTCCCCCAGGGTTCTGTGCTGGGACCAATCCTATTTAATTTGTTCATAAACGACCTGGAGGATGGGGTAAGCAGTTCTATCTCTGTATTTGCGGACGATATGGAGGATGGGTTTACTTCCTCTTTGTTTCCCTGCAAAGGTAAAGCATAATGGACTACTGTGCATTGCATAGTAGTACATTATGTGTCACTTACCTGACACAGGAGCCAGCAAAGTCACTGCTGTCCCCTTGTGTAAGGAGCCTCCATCTTCTTGGTGGGTCTCGGTACTCCGGCGTTGCCGTTCGACGGAACCGCGATGATGTCACTCCCACGCACGCGCACGGGAGCCGCCACATTTGCGGCATATTGCCGTTAACAGCGGCGCACTCAGCGCATGCGCCGTAGACAGCAGAGCCTGTCTTTTGGCAAATATCTCCTAAACCGTGTAGGTTTAGGGGATATTTCTTGGACCTACAGGTAAGCCTTAATCTAGGCTTACCTGTAGGTCAAAGTGGTTTGTACGGGTTTACAACCACTTTAATGGGGTGGTCAAATACATGGCAAA